>CM068838.1:46438360-46958360 GCA_028554795.2 Sinohyriopsis cumingii
TCTCTCTCTCTCTCTCTCTCTCTCTCTCTCTCTCTCCTTCGTAGAAAGAAATCAGCGAATATCGGTTAAAAAACGAGTGTGGCAAATTTTCATTTGTAATGCGACGATGTCTCTGGACCTATGAATCCAGCTGCAATCAACATCGACACTGAAATACTATCACACATGCGCTGAGAGATTAGAATCTATATTGATTGATATACTGATTATTCCCAACAGACTACAGAGACTAAGATGTACTGGCACACTGTGCAGTTTGCAGTTGGTCTCAACTTATAAACTAATGCAGACAGCGTTTGAAACCATCAACCAAATGTATCTCCATAATAAAGCTCAACACCATTATAATTAGTATCCTTTATATACGACTCCAAATCATTCGGAAGAATGGAGAAGAAAAAAAAAACATATGGCAACGTGTTTTCTCCATAAAGAAGACCATTGTCACACAAAAATACGCAAGCAGACTGTTCACCAATAACCATAACACTCGATTTAATGTTTTGGTAGAAATTAAATATTACTTTAAAACAATTTCCGGATATTGCAGTTGATAAAAGCTTTGTCGACATGACCGCTTTCCTGACATTATTAAATGGTTACTTAAAACATCTGGTAATTTGTTGCAATTCTTCCATATGTTAACTGTGTCAAGAATTAATCGTTTGCACTATCTTCACTTAGGCTCTATTAACCATGCCTAGCATTGATTGTTTGCACCATGTCAACTTAGCTATATTAACGAGTCTACTTTGGATTGACAGTATATTCAAATCAGGGATCCCCATTTCTTTTTTAAGAATCCTGTCATCATGTTCAATCTCATCAGGACAGATTAAGGATTTTTTTTCTCGCGTAAGTTGTGAAAGAATAACTACGATATATATATTTTTGATATGCTAAAGCTTTGTAACTGTTCTCCCTTGAGCACCACACGATAAACTCTCTTGTTATCGTCAGGTGATCAGATCATCGTCATACAAGAAGATAATGTATGCGTACAATACTAATATTGCTTTACACAAAAGGGTATGTATTGGTAATGATTTTGCATTATCGAAGTTGTGTGTATCTCAGTGAAACAATTAATAAAACGGCATGGCGCCACAAAAGTCGCCGTTGTATTCAACCTCTCCATACAATCATCTACGTGTGCAACAACAGTGGAAACCAATAATGAATCTGGCATCACGTCAATACATCAATTAAAATCTAAGTGAAACTGATTTATGCCAACAATGAAGTTCATTAACTCTCTATTACTGGTATTGATTAAATCTGAGATGGACCAAACTGCATTCTCTCATCAAATTCCATGACTCTGTGCATCTAGCGAATTTCATATTTTTCAAGACCAACAATTGTTCTTTTTAAACAGTGAAACTGTGTTCCCCTTGTTTGTTTTTTTTTTTGTTTTTTTTTTTTTGTTTTGTTTTTGTTTTTTTGTTTGTTTATTTTTTTACTTTATCCAGTCTTCTTTTGTTTACACAATATAATACAAACAGATTAGTTCTTGTCGTCATTTTGTTTTTCTTCATTCTTTTTAGTCCGCGTCGAGTAGGCAGTTGAGAACACGTGCAAACATTACAGGTCGCAAAATGGTCACCAAAGAGCTAAAAGGTAGTCTGAGCTTTACCTTGTGAGCTTGTGTTATAGATAGCATTACTTTAATTAAAGAGTTATTAAGAAAACGTGATGTGGCTAATTTTCCATCGCTCTGAAGGATGCTGCTCGGTGTAAGGAGCCAAGGACTGCATTCATTTCAGTGTCAAACTGGCAAAAATGAAGATCCCTTCCGGATCATGCGGATTCTGGGCTGGTCATGGTCTCCAGATGCAGACGAATGCTCCGGAAGTGTGCATTTTACAATAATATTAAAAACTACGTTAAGCTAAATAATTAAATATCAGTCTTCCTTTGGCACTTAATGTTCTTTTAACAATGTTTAGTAATTTAATATATATTGCAAGCCTACGAACGAGTTTTGGAAAAAATTTAATGAGAATAAAATGCCGATTTGTTTGTAATCTTTGTGTGGTTGGCCTGTTTTTCTTTTCTTGATATACTTATTTGTGGTGCTAAATAGAACCTGTGTCTTGTTTTTTATTTACCAATAAGCTTCCAAATATTGAATTGAGAAAAAAATCCGATCAAAGCAAACTAAGCAACTTGTGTTTATTGGATAGAGCTGGATTAAGCTATCCTATAAATCAGCGGTAATGCCATGGAATTGTTTCTATGGCTGTTTCCTTCAGTTCAAGCGCAGAGATATATTGGTCGTTATATTTTTGAGAACTGCTCATACTCAAGGAAGCTTTTATCTGCCTTCCAGTGTACCAATTATTAGCAGCAGCTGCGTAAAATGGAAAATCCCTGTATTGATCTTAGATTTGTCCATTTAGAAATGAATTTACTTCGTCAAATATTTCGTCGACCCAAGCTTTCGTTAGTGGATAAGCGAGATATGACAGTCGCTTTTCAGACAGCTGCTTTCTCGACAGTTTGGTTAAGGTGTTTATTTAAAGATTTGTTTTTGTTTGTATTTCTTTGACGCCTAGATGGAATTTTCTCATAATTGTAATATCTCAGTACAGAGCAAATACAAGCCATTCAGCACTCATTTGGCCGTATCGTCAAGATCACAAACCTAGACGCTTTGCGCTAACGTTTTAGCTAAAGCGTATTAATTGCTTACAGTTCCTTAACGCTTTGATGGAATCGTCTTATACTTGTCAAGTCTCAATATAAAATAGGCACTCTGCGACACACCTTCATCCTTGAGGTGAAGGACACATAATCATCAAGGTTTATTTTTAGCTTTTTCTTTGCTTATATTTCCTAACTCCATCATTGGACTATGATCATACTTTGGATGATTCATTGTAAAGTAAAGACAGTAAATACTAATCCTTTTTACCATGGGCTTTAGGCTCTCTAACATCAATGATAAAGCTGGGATTAAAAGAAGAATACAAGGAACATACTGAGCGTGGGCTCGACATCCATTGATGTATCATTCTTCTTAACAATACTATTATCTCGAACCACTTTTTATATTGATGTCGCCTACTGATATTTTCGCATGTGATTTTTCACGCATGCTTCTTGTCCCATCTGGGGGACAAAACAAAAACAAACGCAAGTTCCATTTCTTCGCAATTCATACCGCTAGGGCACCGAACTGTACTCGTTTGCACACTTAAATGTCCATTATGTTTTTGACAAAAGCGTTTTAACATGGAAATATAACTACTTTATTTAAATCAGGTTAATAATCTATACACATATCAGGTAAGTTAACATATACTGAAATGAAACATGATGAACAGAGTTTTGTTAACTGAAGTTGCATCGTAATTGATAAAACAAAGTGTGTTTGCTACTGTGGGTAATTAGTGAGTACATTATAACCGTTTACTTCTCTTAGATGTGTTTGGTTTCAAATTCACTAACCTACCCTCTAGTGCATGTTACATTAGAATATTCCATAATTTTCATTTAAATTTAAGATAAAGAAAATGGTTATAGACCATTCAAAAATAATAAATTGCCAAAAGAATTACTTTGGGTCTTTGACAGAGCAGTAGTAATCCGCTCGCACTGCATCTCTCTGGCCCTGGGCTTGGTCCACGGTTCTGGCATTTTTACGAGTACATGCTGACCCGTCAAAAGTGTGGTTGTTATTTTCCCGGAAAGTCCGGATTCCTCCATCTCCGAGATTTCAAAATGTCATTATTTTAGACTACAGCAATGCGCCTTATTAGTTCGCTGAACATGCTGTTCAGTCGAGTTGAAATTAAGTAATTTACAACTGTAAAACATGTAAGGTGAATTCTCCATTTTTAAATAACGATTTATGTTTCTTTAAATTTATAAGCCTCCAAATATGGTTTAGAGGAAATAAATAAAACTATGAACATGAATGGTCTTTATAGGATAACCATGTTGGATCAAAATGTCCTATATATCAATGGTAGCTGTAGGAGAGTCTGGCTTTGAGCTGCTTATTAGCCAGCACAAGTGTTTTCTCCAGAACGAATTGTCGATTTTTGTTTCGGTGCATATATAATTGCTTCGAAGAGAGAAATCTCTGAATTGGTTATATAGCTGTCCATTTAGAAATGAATTTACGATATAAAATACTTTATCAGCATTTGTTTTTGTGGAGCTTTCGTTAGTTGATGAACCAGAAATGGTAGCCACGTTTCCGACTTCCTCTTTGTCTACAGTTTTGTGAAGGTTTTAGTTACAAAGCTTTTTATTTTCTTATATAGTTTTTATGCCACAAAGGAATCTTTTAATTCTTGAAATGTCACAATATAGAGCAAATACAGTTCATTCTGCAACATTGTCACTTGACTATTTTACTTTATGGTCATGTTCACAAACCTAGAAGGCTTATATTTCAGGGTACCCCTTTATATATGGTCTTAATACTTGGATTGTCACTTTAAAAAATCACTTAATTCTGCGACACGCTTGCTCATTCCATCCGACCACGAGGTCAAGGTCGCAGACACGAGATAAAGTCTGTATCTGAATATTTTTTTATATTTCCTGAATCCCGCTATAGATTTAAGTCTATAGATGGGATGTAGGCAAGAAAATATATTCTGTGATATACGTACTACTCCCTTTGACCTTGGAACCAATATGCAACCCGCTTCCATTTTGTTAAAACTATTGTTATCTCGAACTGGTTATTATAAAGATGTCACACACCGGATGGTTTACATTTGCTTTATAGCACGTAAAGCACGTCATTTTCTTTATAGCACGAGTGACCGCTCCGGTGGCCTTGTGGTTTGAGCGTCCGCCTCGGATGCGTGAGGTCGCGGGTTCGAAGTCTGGCCGAGTCATGCCAAAGACTTATAAAAATGGTACTAACAGCTGCCTTGCTTGGCGCTCAGCATTAAGAGGTTAGTGTTAGAACTGGTCGACCTGGTGTCAGGATAATGTGAGTGGGTAGGACATCATGGTACATGTCTGTGGCATGATGCCCCAGTGATATACATCACTATAAACTGCCACACTGCAGACATCGTAGCGATATGACTGAAAATTTGTTAAAGCTACGTTAAAAATTCAAAACACACACACACACACACACTCACATGCAATGCAGCAATATAGGTAAAATGTTTTAGAGTACCCACCCACCCCCCACCACCCCCGTCTATCACTAATTATAATTTATATTGTGAAAAGGCACTATGGGCTTGAAGTAACTCAGACAAAAATGTTTATTGAAATTGAAATAAACTTCCTCCAAATTTATCCTCAAATTAAGATTTTGTGTTTGGTATTATTATTTTTTTAAACGATGTCTGCAGTGTGGTAGTTTGCAGTGATGCCAAGTACTGGGACATCATCCTCAGACATGTAGCAGCACGTCCCTTCCAGTCACATTATCCTGACACCAGTCCTAACACTAACCTCTTAATGTAAAGCGCCAAGCGAGGCAGATGTTTTTACCATTTACATAAGTCTTTGGGATGACTCGGCCGGGGTTCGAACCAGAGGCTGTAACCACGTTGGCCACCGGAGTGGTAAGATTTTGTATTTGCTTGTTGTTTATGTTAATTCAGACAATATCAAATATTTTATTAGATGTCGATGTAGAGATAGCGGAAATAATGTGAAATCAGTTTTTAATTTTTAGAGAAAAAAAAAGAGTTATGAATATGTGAAAATAAAAAAGAAAGATTCCTTTAAAGAATATTTCAGATTTATTAATGTATTTTATTTCTGATGCTGCTGAAAAAGTGTGTGAGCAAAATTTATTATCAGTCCTGGAGCTAGGTTACCAAGAAAAATAATTATTAACACTAGTGATACGCACCACGAAATACCGCAGTAAATATTAATGGCCAACGATTCAATGGTCTGGGGCATGGACCAAACACTTTTTCATTCTTTAATTTCCGTCTGACACTTGCTGGAAAAAACATATATTGCTCTAATGTATCGTCAAATAGCACCATATTATAGTATTCGAGAGAAATAGTTATCTTAAGCTAAAAGAAACTAAAATATCTCACCTCAAAGAAAATAGCAGACGCCCCACCACCACCACCAAACGAGATGCTTAATACGTTATAGTATATAAATCTGCTATGTGCATGTTAGTTATTGGATAAGTTTTAATCGAAAAACTAACTAAAGTGGGATGACACCATCCGTTCTAACGGACATCATGTGAAAGACAGTGTGTTGACAATAGAGAGATTGTTGATAAAAATAGGAAGTATTGACACCGAATCTTACTATTTACTAGCCACTCTATTAATGTAACAGGGAAACTTTGAGTGGGATGCCAACGGAATGGGCCAGTCAAGATATACTACACTTAATCACCAAACAAGAAAACATCTAGTTGACATGATAAATTACGTAAATTTCAAAAAGGAAAAACCTATTCTCCTGAAAATCTTTATGATTCAGCCGTACAAAGGAAAACATGTATTAACACATTAACAAACGCTAGTAAATAACTAAAACAATGTGACGTGTTTTTTGTGTGTTTTTTTTTTATTCTAAATTTTCCCAAAGGTTGTAATTGACCAGCATATCTTTCGCAACATAAAATTTGGCCACCACATTTGCATAATGAAACGTGCCAAAGATGTGAAAATGGATCATTAATATAATTAAAAATATTTCCTGGTCTAGATTTTACGCAATTTGTGATAATTAACATTGCCTGGCAGTTGCTGCTCATCCAGTAGTAAATAGGGTTCTATTATTATTTTAGATCTGACGAAAGGCGATTCTTGCCCAAACGTTTCAGGATGTCCAGGTCTTAGCGACCTATAGGCTTCTTATTCACAAAACTGGCATAGATCACAAATTCAACTTGTACAAAAAACCTCCAATGTGAAAACCATATTCAAAATCTTTCGTCGATATTTCTGAAGAATAAGTTTTAAGTATATATCAAGGATAAGATATGCATGCAAATCATATTATTCTAAGTCACAGTGATAAAGTTATTCGAAAACTATAAGTTTCGAAGTTTTAGTATCTTTACAAATGTTGTGCTTATGGTGTTTGCTTTGGGACTAAAACACGTACCAGTATTGCCTAAACATTTTCAATACTAAACTCACGAGACCGCTCCTGCGGCCTAGTGGTTAGAGCGTCCGCCTCGGATGCGGGAGGTCGTGGGTTCGTTCCCCGGCCGAGCCATACCAAAGACTTACAAAAATGGTACTAACTGCTGCCTCGCTTGGCGCTCAGCATTAAAGGTTAGTGTTAGGACTGGTCGGCCTGGTTAGTGTTAGGACTGGTCGGCCTGGTGACAGGATAATGTGACTGGGTGGGATGGACATCATGCTACATGTCTGCGGCATTATGCCCCAGTGCTAGACATCACTATAAATTGTCACGCTGCAGACATCGTAGCGATATGAGTGAAACATTGTTAAAGCTACGTTAAAAATCCAAATCTCTCTCTCTCTCTCTCACACACACACACACACACACAGACACTAAACTCACGCTTCAGCACTATCTCGCACACCTTTGACGTCCTGTAACTTCGATTAAAATGAATTATCAATCACACAATTTTCAATGTAAGCTTAACTGTTGTTTCCAGCCTGTATTTGGACTCGGCACCCATTACGCCCATCATGTAGCTATCACCAGTAGTTTGGTACCCTCTCTTTTTCTCTACGCTACGAAATGGTTAGAAAGACAGGGTAGCGTACTACAAATGTAGTATGAGTTCCAAGCATTATTGAAATATAAAGCCTGTTTAGTTGCTCTACCGGCTTGCACGTTTCATTTAATCAGGCGTATTAGAATCGGCACATCTGGGCCTGTATTATGCGAAATCTTTGATCGCTAAACTCAAACTCAGGTTCAAAAACCCAAAACCATGCAGCATATGTTTGGCATGTCTACATAACTTGAACATTGTGTGCTAATAAAACCCAAAATCATTCCTATTTAAAGTTACTGCACGTCGAAGATAGCATACTTTGTGCTAGAGTTTCATCGTCAAAAACAAGATATTGCTATGTCTTGTATAATGTGCAATATTGTTTTCACCACATTGATTGTATAATGTACAATTACGTTGTCACCACATTGATTGTATAATGTACAATTACGTTGTCACTACAGTGATTGTATAATGTACAATTACGTTGTCACTACAGTGATTGTATAATGTACAATATCATTGTCACCACATTGATTTAATGACATTGAACAGGAAGAACGAAACAAAAGTTTAAATAAACTGTTCATTCAATACTGAGGTCACTATTTCATTTTTGATTACCGAATCAGAATTTAATGACTTTGCTATTATTTCAATATCGTTTCTGTAATTTCAGGTTTTCAGCGGCGAATTTGTATTGCGATAAACCTGGGATGACATCCAACGGTACACTATCGGAGTCAAGTCAGGAACTCGTGTCTTTCGCCATGATCTATGCTCATTATCATGGTTACATTAGCATCTTTGTGTGTCTGTTCGGAATCGTTACCAACATCTTCAACATCACCGTCCTGACGAGAAAAACCATGAGGACACCGGTGAACCACATTTTGTCGTGGCTTGCAGTATCCGATGTAATAACAATGGTGTCCTATGTTCCATTCGCTCTTCATTTTTATTGCATGTACCCTAGTGGAAGTAAAACTGTGAGAAAAAATAGTCAATCTTGGATGACTTTCATGATCTTTCACATCAACCTGACTGCTACCACGCACACCATCTCCATATGGCTCTGTGTAACGTTAGCAATAGTTCGATTTCTGCACATCCGGTCACCGACCAAAGGGAATGCAGCCCGTATTCGGCGAATCTATCAAGCGAAAGTCATGGTTTTCATTGTATGTATTGCATCTACGTTGATTCTCATTCCAAATTACATGAGTAACCAGCTACTGAAAGATCGTGACAGTGAAACCAATGACACCGTGTATGTCCTTCGTGACTTGAAGCTTGGTCGGAACGACACGGAGCCACTGGTTCTGGTCAACGTATGGGTCTATGCGGTTATTGCCAAACTTGTTCCATGTATGCTCATGGCCATATTTGGAAGTCTTCTGATTTACAATATTCATGTGAAAATAAGACATAGAAGGAAAATATTACAACTATCTGGCAGTAATAGTGTTCGACTATCAGAGCATTCAAGGACAACGAAAATGCTATTAGCTGTTATTGTTCTATTCCTTCTGACAGAACTTCCACAAGGCGTGTTGATTGTTTGTAGTGCTTGTATTGAAAACTTTTTTGACAGAGTGTACATTCCGTTGGGAGATGTCATGGATATTGTAGCTCTTGTAAATAATGCAGTGAACTTCATATTGTATTGCTCAATGAGTTCAAAGTTCAGACAGACATTAGTTCATCTTTATTGTGGCGCACTTTTAAGAAGAAGGACTCACGAGAATGGATATACGTTGGCAGATAATGTTTTATCTAAAACTGAAGGCCATAGCAATAATAAGAGAGGACAGTCGTGAGAATCAGAGATCTGACAGGCACCAGCAAAAGTGCATACGTTGGTGGCCTTTGGAATTCACGGTCCATTTAATTTTAGTAGCATTTGAATCAAAACGTTACATTCGTGTTAGAAAAAGTTATTATAATAATAATCTGTTCCGAATGTTATTTTTCACTTGTTGTCATATGAAAGTTATAACTTGATGGGTGAATCAATACGTTAACGCAACACAACCTTAACGCAATCTCAACAAATGTACTTATAAGAAAATATATACTTTAATTATGTTACGAAATTTTAATATTCGATCAAACGATAATTTTTGGATGATGCAGATCTTTATGTAAGTTTCAAATTCAGTATCGAAGCTCAAACAACTGAAATTAGATTGGCTGCTGTTATATGTATTAAGAGGTAGAAAATGAGAGAGAGAGAGAGAGAGAGAGAAAACAATTCCTCGGTAACAGAAGCCCGGCCATGATTTTAATTTACTCCAAGTTCGATGGAAAAGTTTATCATATAAGTCTTTTCTAATAGTACTAGATCAAAAAAGATCATGTTGGTCAGGGTAATAATGTATAGGACAGAAAAAACTGACAAACAACAATGCAAAAGTGATGCGCAACCAACCCATCCAAGCTTTAACAAAGAGCCAGCTCATCTAAATAGTATATATCTATAATGGATATAGTATATCCGGGATGGAAACTATTGTAGACGGTTCCAACATTTATTGCTGACCTGATAAAGCAGGTGATTGAGATCAGTTGTTATCCATTCCTAGCTTGCTAGCACTAAAAAGTAACAAGACTCGACATCGTTCAACCCTTATTTTGTATTTAATTGTACTTTTCTACAGCAAACACAACGTTGACTTTGTATAGTACTCGCATTTTGTGTTTTGCTTTGCCGCCATTTGCGTAATTATCTTTTATGACATCGTGCCTTTGAAAAAGAAATTGGTAGATTACGAAAGTGCTTGGGCTGGTTTCGCACCAATTGTTTTGCACTGTTGTTTTCCAGTATATATATATATATATATATATATATATATATATATATATATATATATATATGCATGCATGTATATGTGTGTGTGACATTTTGTTTTCTACATAGGGGTGCAGATGACATACTTTCACCAAATAACATCATCGACATGCAAAGTAGGATCCTCCGATCCGATCTATTCGTAAATCCACAAAGAAGAAACCCGTACTTTCCGCTGTATTTCTGAACATGCAGTGATACATCCACGATTATGCCGCAATTATATCAGAAACCAATAACCGTGTTTTCTAGGGTAACGTCCTGAGACTTGCAAAAAATTAAAGTCGGCCAAGAGCTGGAACAACTATTTTACTCTGATTCATAGCAAAAAAACCCCACCATATTGCATCCATTATATGTTTTGAAATAAAATCAAACTATCCAGAAATAAAAGAAAATCAAATTCCTCATCTCACAACAACAAATGCCGCCTCACCCCAAATATTAAACGGCCAGTGCTTTACAGTAGATGAATGCGCTGTATTTATGGTTAATTCTTGTGAAATCGCCCGTTTGAAAAGTGTAAACTTGCACCCTGTAATAGACATTTGGCTGATATTAGAGAGTTTGTTCATAAAAATGGAAAGTGATGATAACTGAAGCGCACAATTTACTTGCCACCTTATTACTACAAATCTGAGGGCAGCTCTGAGTGTGATGCCAACGCCCTGGCAAGATATTTATCAGAAGATGTCGGTAAATATAAAATACACCGACTCAGCAAAGAGATGTATTTGGTGGACGTGAGAAATTACACAATAATTCAAATAGAAACAATCGCTTTCCTGAAAATCTTAGCGGAATCCAAAGTAACATCAAGGAATACAAGTACTTAACACACAAACATACGCAAGTAAAAAAAAAATACAAACTCGAAATACCATAAACATGATTGTATTTGTGCCATTCATATTAATTTGCGACATAATACATCTGTTTGGTAAAATAATATTTTTATTATTATTATGTCACTTAAAATGAAAACATGCTATTATTACCGCCAAATTCGTGAAAGGATTCCTCGGAGAATATCTGTATATTCCTTGCTGACCGAAACTACCGGTAAAACGAAAAGGTGGTGTGGTACACACCACCGGAAATAGATACCAAGTTAAACTGGTACACCGGTATTATCGCATACTCACATTTCGAGGTTTCTCGGGTGTCTTCTGATGACAGGTTTGATACATTAATGTCACGGTACTGACGAGTTGAACTGTTATAAAGTATTAAAACTGGCGCACTTTAATATAATTCTGCTTTTGTTTTATTCTATAGCAATTTTTCCCAATTAGCTACAAATATATTGGTTGTACCCTGATAAATCTGAGTTCATTTTCCCCTCAGGAAAATAGGCTGGTGACAGCCATACTTTCTAAAGGGAGATTACCATAATATGTTTCCGTTCTATTCGTTACAAAAACATCAATATGAAACCTACAAGGATATGAGAAACGACTATAATTGTATCTACTGCCCGTTTTAGTATCATTGCTTTTATTTGCTCTTTCCACTGAACATGTACATGATGGAATACAAAATAAGTCAATTGTTATGAATATAGTAATCTCGGTTGTACTTCCTTTGGATATTTCTAAATGTAGTTCCGTGCTGATTGAAAACCTAATTTTTATATATATTATAAGCTGTATATTGGCCTTGCACAATAGTTAATGTTTTTCTTCATATGGTTTTCATAACGTGTCAGCTTTAAAATGAAAGAGGCCTGGCGGTGATACTTGAGACAGCCAAAGCATCTTAGTCCAAACTGTATTTATTATTTTAAACATTTTTTTCGCTCACTTAATATGATTGGCACTATGTCAAATAAAACCACTTTTTGTGTAAATTCACTTTTTATTTATGGTCACTATTTTCTCAACACGTATTAATATATATTTTCTTTTATATAAAAATATCATCGAACTTATATAGCATTAATCAAAACACAACCAATTAGCTGATTGAGTCCATGTTATGACAAAAGTCAAACTACTTGCAAATAAAACTAACGCACTGCCCTGCGTCCTCTCCAATCGGCGTATCAAAATGCCATTTATCAACATTTCCACACTTTATCAAAATTTGATAACATCGTTTAGCAATCTCAGTTGAACATGATGATCGAAATTATTCGCACGAACCTTAAATGATTTCCGATGAAAGGCTGGAAAATATCCGTTGTGATTCCATTTGTTCCTATTGCAGCCATCTGTGAACATTATTAGTCCATTGATTCAAAATTTATATTCTATTGTAATCTATTTCCTTTTTGCCAAGCAAGAATTTACCTTTAAAATGTGATTCGTGTCACTTTATTTTATCACGCCTTTATTAATTGCTTAACGATATGTCATAGAATGTGTGATATAGTCCAAAGTCCCTGAAAAATCACTAGAGGAAGAAAATTAATTCACTTCGCGCTAGTTTTGTTTGTTTTGAATAGTGCCTACCACCGTCAAGCCTTTTGAATGTACCTATGTCTCCCCTAAGCTTTCCAAGCTGGAACAAAAATTCATTCGACATCATACATGAGCACATTAAAGAGTATCGCAAAGCGCTACAGCTTTATGAGACCAAATTCTTAGCGGTAACAGAAAGTAACGCAAAGCGCTACAGCTTTATGTGACCAAATTCTTAGCGGTAACAGTAACGCAAAGCGCTACAGCTTTATGTGACCAAATTCTTAGCGGTGACAGAAAGTAAAACAAAGCGCTACAGCTTTATGTGACCCAGTTCTTAGCGGTGACATAAAGTAACGCAAAACTTTTTGGCCATCTATGACATAATTCTTAGACACCGCTCCGGTGGCCTAGTGGTTAGAGCGTCCGCCTCGGATGTGGGAAGTCGTATGTTCGATTCTCGGCCGAGTCATACCAAAGACTTACAAAAATGGTACTAACAGCTGCCTCGCTCAGCGCTCCGCATTAAGAGGTTAGTGTTAGGACTGGTCGGCCTGGTGTCAGGATAATGTGACTGCGTGGGACATCATGCTACATGTCTGCGGCATGATGTCCCAATGCTAGACATCACTATAAACTGCCACACTGCAGACATCGTAGCGATATGACTGAAAAATTGTTAAAGCTACGTTAAAAATCCAAATCACACACACACACACACACACACACACACACATAATCCTTAGTGGTAATATAAATTATTGCCAAGTACTCAAGCGTTATGTGATATAATTCTAAGCGGCAATATATATTATTTCAAAGCACTTAAGCATTATGTGACATAATTCGTAGCAATAATATAGGTGGCGCTATACAGTTTCGCATTTTGCATAGGATTTTAAAGAAAAAGAATGTCCCCGGCTTTCCTCACTGGTTATACTGGCTATTTAATAAAGACCTTGTATATCTTAGGTATAATGCAAAGAACCTTTAATTCCCTTTATTTTGGTGTATGATTGATGGGTGTACTATGGGTTATAGAGTATACAGCTTGGCCTTACTTCAAATGTGCACCTTTCAAAAAAGTGCTAGCTCTACTTGGTCATTTTCACTTCCTGAACTTCAGAGGTAAATTGTATAAAAAAGAGCCGATAACTTTTTTTACACTTTATATATTTGGTAATTCATTCATTGCACTTTCAGCAGCTGGTATTGTCTAGTCTGGCAAAATTCATTTTCCCTATTTTAATAGCTGCTATGTATAGTGTACTTTAGACTAATTCAGACTGATTTTTTAACACAAGGGAGCAGTCATTTTAGTTAGCAGTGTGCTTAAATCATGTAAAATTTCCAAAAGTACAATATCCACAAGAAATATCATCCACATTACATTAATGTAGCATAGAGGTATGCAAACATTCTCTCCACTGTGCATGTTTTAAATGCGAACTACTTCACCTTACATACGTCACTCTCTCAAAAGTACATATTATCTGGTGAGCGCCACCATAGATTTTCGCAAAGTACTTGAGCACCACGTGGGATTTGTATCTATATTGCTTGGTTCCAAAGTAGTTGGTTCTTAATTAAAGTAGTACCCCATCAGACATCCAATATGGTCCCAAATGCACTGGCATTGAGTTTTCTCTCATGACTTCTTATCATACGGTGATGGTCCTAAACGAAAATGATGCCAACCATACCTCCAACATAACGGCTGTGTTGGTCATCTTCAAATATCAGATACTGAAACGTGCACTACTCCTGAATGAATGATCGTACTGACATCGTATTTTTGATAAAAGACTTCTCACGATAGATTTATGGTCCTAAATAAAATAAAACGGCACAGGCCTGACTTAGCGGGCATCCTGAAAATCATGTCATCGCTAAATGTAAAGGAAAGGCGGTTTTACTAAAGGGTATCGATAATATGTAGATAAGTCATAAAGAAATCGGGGTCAATCTGACTTTCAACCTAAAGCCACAGCAGCCATCTTTAAAACCTTGTTACCGCTTCCACCGAATGGATAGACGCATAAACATGGATTTTTCATTGAAAGGCTTCTTCTCAAATATGGTTAGTCCTAAACGAAGATTGAACTGATTTGATTTCCAAAATGGTCACGATAACGGTCTCACATCCAACACTGTCACCACAGAGGTCATCTTGAAAATCTTGTTATTGCTCTTCATGAACGTGCTGTTGTGCTGTCATCCGGTTTTCACTGAAAGACCTCTAGTGAATCTAGTTATAGTCCTAATGAAAATGATATCGATCTGACACACAACATGACCGTCACTGTTTCCAGATAGAACATATTGTATTGTTACTCTTCTTGAACAGATAAACAAAGAGATAATAAGCTTGGTATGGAGCTGTACTAAAACCGTTTTAATGTATTTAGTTCGTCCTGCTTGAAAATGGTGCATGTATGTTCTCCCAAAATGGTCGCCATCTTGAAACTCTAGTTATAACTGCTTATCCTGAATGAATAGTCATACTGACATCGGATTTCTACTGAAACACTTCTAGTGATATAATGTAGTTCGTCCTAGATGAAAATGGTTCCAATCTTAGCAGATAATTGTTTGCCGTTGTAGACATCTCAAGATGAGATTTCATTGAAATATATATTGAATCTAAGTGAAAATGTTTGGATCTGACTTGACAATATGGCCACCATGGTGGGATAAAATAAAAAAAATCACTTCTTGCATTATTTTTCTTTATCTTCAATGAGGTTATGATTTCAGCAACTACAAAGGATTGTGAGCATGGTAACAGAAAAGTATGAATTGATTTTGTGCTAAGCAAATTGCAAATATATCTGAAGAGAACTTTAAATGATTTTAGTAATCAAAATGTGTTCCTTAATATTTGTTTAAACATATTTTTAATGACTATAATGGTCCGTCCATATAGCATTTCTAAAATATGATAATAACGAATTGCAATAAAGGGTTGTACCAAACTTAGCGTGTGGGTATATGTTAACAGTATCCATGACACGAGTGTCGAAGTCAAAATCGATAAAAAAAAAGATTATTATACTGAACTTATCTTTTGAACATTATAACTAGGATATATAAGAACATAATCTTTGAATAAAATTGTTACACTCGAGTTTCTTGGTCATATCTCGGACGATTTCAGTACTCGGCACTTAAACAGGCGCTATTTCATTGATTTTCAATAAATTAAATTTGTTTTCCTTTTCTCTGTTTGATTCAAAATGTCGAAAAATGTTAAAATTAAACTTATATTTGATCTAATAAGGCTGAAAGTAGCATTTAAAGACTGCCAAACTTTGACGTACGTAGGGTTGACTGTCTAAATATAGAGCTTGACTACACTAACATGATCACGTGACACATCATAATTGTAATCTACAGCGCAGGAGTGAACGTTGATGCTGTAACCTTAATTTATGTTATAATAAAAGACTATGTAATGGTGTCGCCCACAGGATGAAATAGTTTTAATACATAGTAATGTACTCTTCTTTAAATATAGCTGTTTTCATGTGCAGTTTTAGAGCAGTAGATAAAGCAAGTAGTTTGTTGTGTAATTATATCATGGGGGTCATCTCAAAGAGTTATTAATTGAAGCTTTGCTCTCTCTCTATCTCTCTCTCTCTCTCTCTCTCTCTCTCTCTCTCTCTCTCTCTCTCTCTGTTTATTAATATGGTACACATACTTGTTCATCCCAAATTCACACACAGAACAAGTTTAATGTTAACAAGCGAAACTGTAACGGATTTTCATCAGAAAAGTAAGACAGACGGATCCACAGATATAGATTCATCCACTTGCATAGATGGATCCACAGGTATAGACGCATCCACTTACATAGATGGATCCACATATATAGATGCATCCACTTACATAGATGGATTCACATATATAGATGGATCCACTTACATAGATGGGTAAAGTAAATCCTATGGCATGATATTAAAGAAGGAAATAGTTTTAATAAGTCGTACCTCGTGAATCCTTTCAAAAAAATAAATAAAGAGAATTATCAAGGGGTAAACGAAATATACTTTGTAAGAACCAAGTATGGCTTGTTAGGTATAGATGGAAATAACGGTAATAAAATTGGTAATTTGCAGGTTAAACATGGTTCAGCAATTTTTCTCCTGTTATGCATTAAACTTTAGGAATGCCGGTTAGTTTTCGGGGGGGGGGGGTATTTGAACACCAAAAACTATATATTTCCAGCCTTCGGATAGCTTTCAAAAAATATCTCTCCAATTTGTTGAAACAAAGAACATCTTATATCCAGTTATATTAGCTGAAAAGAATTAACTATCTTGAGGTAATAGGGAAATGTATTTCTCGATTGAATGTAAATCCATCGTCCCCCCCCCCTCCTCCCAGCCAAAATAATTAGTTTGTCCCTTGGCATAATATTTCTTTAAAGTTTGACAACATTAAGTGAAGTGGTTCTGAAGAAGGTACGAAAATTATGTTCTCACCTGTGTGTCATAGTGACCAAGGTAGACACGTTTTGTTTGTAGATTAGGATACAATAAATATATCAGCCAATATTTTAATTAAAATTTTGACTGTATTTTCTGGGGTGAGTGGGATGGTGAAAACGTTTTTTCTTCCTAATTGCTATTGAAGCAGACAAAAAGAAAATTGACCTGAAAATACACATAGAATATTTAACCAAACATTGTTATTTGTTTATTCAAAGTGTATTTTTCATCCAATTGTTCTGGGAACAAAATTTTTGTTACATCATAAAGTCACGCAGGACAGATGATAAATTATATATATATATATATATATATATATATATATATATATATATATATATATATATATATATATATATTTAACAACTATAAGCAACATAGGTTCTAACTAAAACATTATTTACCATCTACTCTAATAATATGATGTTCTAATTTACGTTCCAATTTTTCATAAAGTGTTCATTTTCCATCTATTTTTCGTGAATATAGAAGGAATGGTTGCGTGGTACATACAAGTTGTGAATGGGAAAAGGAAACGACAAATAGCATCCTATGCACAATTCTGTGGATTATTATTATTATTATTATTATTATTATTATTTCCTCCACTTTTATAACTGAAAAAAGAAAGCTTTGAAAGTTTGCGGTTTTGGTATGAAATTGTCTGTAGGTGATTTCATGGTATTTGTAATAGCCGAGTCCCTCCAATTTCCAGATATTCAAAATATACAAATGTTGGCAAACAAGAAAATTTGATTTTGTCCCCTACTGATGATAATTTTAAGATACTGAATTATAATTTATAATATTTTTGTGTACAGCAACACTGTTTTACATGCAAATATTCATACAAAATATCGCTTTTCTCTTTCCAGCGACACAAATCTAATTGTATTTTGTAATAGTAATTAAACCCATTCTTTGGAAATAATTTCTGTAAAGTATAGATCTGACAAGGGTAAAAGCATAGAATCCTTTATCGTAACAGTTACACTTCTATCAGTGTAGCTAACCTAACAATGGTTATCAAAAAACAAAATAGTTTCTGATTCTAATATAGAAGAATCACCGATAGACCTCTGCTGGCTTGAATAATTATGTTAAACAATTGTTTTGAAGATCCTTTATGTGATACCTCATGAAACATAATAAATAAGGAATATAAACAAAACATTAAATTATGGTACCATCTAGATTTTTGAGCATTAATGATCCAGCATTTGTATAATGGTTTTGAGATGCCCCTCGTTAATTCCCTTCAGATTACTTTAATCCATCTTCCACATAGGCTGGAAGCGTCCAGCTCCATTGTATTTTTGTCCTGTCTCCTATGTCTTCTTTCTCCGCCTTCTTGATTAAACAAATTCCGTGTATACTAGCAGAGTTTCCACAAAACACATTTCTTCTTCTGGGATGTGCGTCTTGGACAATTTTAATGTTTACATGGAATTATGAGCTTCTAAAGTAACAGTCGCAATTGTTCGAATATGTAAACATTATTCCTGTGCTCTATTTAGAGAAACCAAAACAGACGATCGCCGTTTTTTTTTTTTTTAAACTGTACGTTAGACGTAGATGATATAGGCCGATCAAGATAGCTGTCACTTAGTTTACAGGACAGAACGTTGTGCTTTTACAAAGGATAACATTCATTTTGAGTTTCCTGGAATTTTTACAGTTTTCATATGATTCAGTAGAGCTCCTTTATATAGAATAAAATGAGGAATAAGTCATCTTGTCATGGAACGCTACAAATTTGTTTCTGCCAGTGGAGAATCGTTCCATCGGAGGAACTCGTATTCTATTCACTGACAATGGCAAAATGAAACATATATGTTTCTCTGCTTATCAAAATGTTACAATAGATTTTGATGTTACTAATGTAGTAGTGAATCGTGTTTAATACGATAAAGTAAACAAATATAGCATAGTGCTCATCAACATCATTACGTAACGTCATAACAAAGATAAACGTTGTGTGAGGTAACACGTAGCAACACAATATCGCCATGTCATTGAAGAAATGAAAGTCCTTACTGTATGTGATAAATACAATATCAAAATGGTGTTTACTTCACATGAAACTTTTGACAGTGTTTAAATAATGTAACTTACAATTGCCATAAGTAGAACTTGCTACATAATGTTTTTCAACTAGTGTTATATAACATTCTTATAACGATAACACTAGTATACTACTTTAAATAAATAAGGATCGATCTCTGAAAATGAACAAGGTGGAATACTACAAACAGCTCTGTCATAATGATTATTGGAATATTTGACATGATGTTCAAACTAGTGATGTATAAACCATATTACTCTCCGTTTTGAATTGTTCGTACACGATACTAAAACCGTAGATACAATGTAAAAATGTTTACGTTATTCACATTATACAAATTTGGTAATAATCATTCCAGTTGCTAACATTTCTTTGCGTTCTTGTTTTTACAATTCTTTATTTCTAATGTTGTGTATAACTATATTGAGTGTATAACGTTTGACTATGATTGTAAATTGTAAGGGTCGTGTGTAAGCAATATAATGCATAGTTAACTTTTATCAGTGATTGTAGATTGGAATGTAAATATGTTGACATGGCCTTTTGACCTTAGAAGATTCTAAAAGGAGTACCTCCTTTTTGTTTTGTTTGTAAGTTATAAATATGCTGTTTACTGATGTTTGAGTTCTAGCTCGGGGGAATATAGAAATTTTTTATGTTTTTGAAGCAAACTTTTTTCTGAATTTGATAGCAAAATGACCAAGATTTGAAAAATCTTAATGTGTTTTCTGTCTTATATAAGGTTCTGAAGAAATCACAATGCTTTACTACTATCTTTACGTTCATTGTGATCAGACTTAACCTGAGAGAAATCTTTTATTTAAATTATTCATTGGAATTGCAAAGTGCTCATTGACATTTAGGACTAAATAACTTTTTGGGGAATTAGTGTGAATTAATTCAAGGACTTTCTGGATTATGTAATTGTGATACATGAAGACTATTGGAACATCAACACATTCAATATTGGAATTCATTAGGGACACTATACTTCTGGACTTGTCATAGAACGTTTATGATCTTTTCGGATTTAATTCACAATACTCTAAGATCATCTTAAATTTTCACCTTGTATCTGAGAAAATGCATTTTTTGTTGAATTTTACAAAATATGTTGTTTTTAATTCTTCTTTTACTTAGCTAAACAATAGAGTCGTAACAATAATTATTTTTATGATTCAGCATAACACTGATATTATCTGACGGTCCAAAGATCAAAATTATTTCAGATTTGTACCATGGAATTATAAATAGTCATTTTTATATGTCCATTTTTGCAATCGAATCTGAGGAACTACATTGGTTAGGCTTTCTGAAACGATTCCATGACTTCTAGTTAGATAAAAGAAAGCAAAAAAGATAAGCAAGCTGAAAGCGTGATTTATTTAGAAATATTTATAGTGCGCATATTTCATTCAGTGTTAACTGAATTTTGTTGTGAATACATTTGTGTTAAGTTGATACTGGCTTTGTATTTTCATCAATGTTTCATCATGATAATTTGTCCCATATTGAAAGGTCCGCATGCTAGCATGCTTTGTGTCTAAGTTGGTCAAATTATATTAAGCGGTTTTGCTTGTTTCTAATAGATAACATTCCGTAAACAGGGCCGGCGCTACCATATACGCAAACTAGGCAGCCGCCTAGGGCGCTGATTTCAGGGGGCGCATTTTTTTTTAAAAATTATTGTTTATAAATTTTGAAATTGATATATTCCGGGGGGGGGGGGCGCCAAAATATAACTTTGCCAAGGGTGCCAGATAGTCTGGCAGCTTCTGGCGCCGGCCCTGTCCGTAAATAATTTTCTATATTTAGCGGTATACCAGCATCATTTGTTCAAACCTGAAACTACAATTAATCCAGGATGCCTCCTGTAAAGTTTGGTTAAATCATGTTCAGCAGTTTTTCAGAAGAAGCTTTTGTGGTGATTTTTTTAAAATTCAGTTTCTTTTGTACACATTTGAAAGGTCTTCATGCCAGCCTGCTTTCTGTCAGCAAATTATGAAGGGTGGAATTTAGGTACAAAGGTGAGGTGGCTATATCTCGCTAATGTAACATGTACATGATGTTGAAAGCCCATTTTCTGCGTAAGTTTCGGTGAAAATAGATTATATCTTGGTCTAATCTTGCTAATTAAGAAATATAATGATACATGTTATTAAATTAGTGTAGTTTCTGTAAAAATATTTAGAAATATAAAATATTTTTAAGTTATGCACTTCTCAAGAGTCCACATAACGCACATATGTTTTAGTTCCCCTAGTGAGTAAAGTAAGGTGAAGGTAGAAAAAAGATGGCGTCGTCTCGATTCCAATTCACTATGTATTTTATTTTTTGTGTTGTTTCTGGCAAGTTATTTGTCTGTTACTTCTCTTTTATTGAAGAAGATAGTTTTTTTTTTTTTACAGAGTAGTACAGTAATTTATTCTTCAATTAATCAACCGACCATTTTGCACTTGTATTTGTAAAAATGTTGGTCAACTAACCAAGACAAATCCTGTTGAAGTGTGTTGCGTGGGCCTATGGCCAAATAGTTTGTGCTCCATATGTGTGTAATCTTAATCTTTGGAAACTATGTTATCGTTACAAAAGTGCCAGATACACATACAACACTTTATGTCCTATTTCTCCAGTTATATTTTACATTTATGATTTCTGTCGTGGCTACATATCTGGTATATGTATTCGTCCTACAATGTAAGAAATGGTGTTTATAATTGCTTTAAACAGTTTATAAAAATATTTTCCTTTAGAACTGGATTTTTCGAATGTAAGTATTCCCCAGTAAACTAAATTTGCTTCAAGCTTGATTAAGCGAAGTTCATCTTCATTTCTAATGAAATATCTTCTATACGCTACACACATGGCTCTCGTTTGGATTCCTTCGTCCAGTATTTAGTGGAGCGAGCATGAAAATAGTATAGTTTTTTTCTTTTGTTTGTTTCAATGTTTACGCCTTTCGTCCATCGTTGAGCATTTACAGACCTGAAATATCTACCACGTCCGATATTTTTGTTGTTGTATTTATTAATATCCCTATGTTGCTACAGCCCAAGGAAAGAAACTGAGATCACCTACCTTTCCGATTCAAGTTATGGCACGTCACCAGCATCAAATCTACAACCAAAATAAAACGTAAACATTTTTTTTTATTGTACACAGATCGATTTAAAACTTTAGCGAATCAGAGATTTGGCTGATTTTGATACTCAGTAAATTGTGACCGTTTTTAAGATTATGGATTATATTTGTCTAAAAATAAACATTTGAAATGTATTATGATTTAAGCATTCTAATGTTGCATCACCTAAATATGTTTCAAAGTTTCATCCTCACATGATAGCAAAGTCAACCTTTGCCATATTTTTTCGAGAGCTTTGATAGTCACGTTTCTTACAACCTAATAAAATTCAAACACTGTAGGTTTCAACATTTTCTTTTTGTTTTACTTTTAATGAAAGTATATATCACACTTCTTTATAATACTGTTGAAAATAACTTCGAGATTACATTGATGTTTTAAGTAATGGGTCACGATCGACGTATAACGGGATTAGTGATAAAATAGTCATTCAGCATCTTTTTTAAAATTATAATAATCAGATGCTATGAAGATTCATTATAGGATCTCCAATCAGTGTGCGATAATCCGTTAATTTTTAAATCATTTTATGCAAATATATTGCCTATCATTTACATTTTAATAATTCCAAACAAATTTATAGGGAATTTCCAATTTAACAAGATCTTTGATAAATTACTAGATTAAGTACGTTTTTTGACTTTTTTTTCGGAGTTACTCTCTGTAAGTGACCTAGCACACTCAGATGATGGAAGCCGCTAACATAAAAACCTAGGGAGCGCCATCTAAATACATTGATTAAATAAAGATTGATTACAAAGTTAACTTGTAGATGGAGATACAGATCAGGTTATGATACTAGCAGTCTCATATCAACGATAGTAATAAATGCAAGCAATATCGCAATGAAGTGAACACTACAACGCATCCTGGTAGTTTGAATTCCGAATGTGTGACCTATTTATTTACGTATTTGTCTTGTTTATTTTGTTTGGCTGTGTCATTTTTTTCTAGTGTAATCGAACTTTGTTATACTGAATTATCTCATCTTGACCATATCTAAGCGCATCGGATTTTGAATATTTTAAATTCATTTAGCCGAGCTCCCGTATTTGTAAATAATGTTTTGTCTCTTCCTTGCCTTGTGCCTTCAGAAAGACCAATTTTGGGGAAATTCGTGTCTTCTATTAACACACGACCTCTACGGATCACCAGCTTATCCAGTCCACCAGTCAATTATTCAATAAAAAATATGTAACCAGTTTCTTATTTCCTATTCAACCATTTTCACATCCAGTTAGCTACTTATTCCTTTTTCCTGATTCAATAAGTAATTGGTTACCTCTTATTTATTACCGATTGAAATAAATCCTGCATCAAATCTGAACACTCTTCAGGACATGTATTGCTATTATTCTAACCCAACTGGAGAAATATGAGTGTTCTTTTGGTACATCTGTATAAAGCTGAATAACGATAGATCACGGATTATATGTAGAAAGGGTTCAAATTATTGTTTGGTTTACATGTTGTGTAATGTTAAATAGGATTAATTAGTTCTGTTTGGTGATAGGTCCTGTTTTGTGGTGCGTGGCGTGAAGTATTAGTATTCGGCTTCGAAAAGCTTAATAACGACGCATGCAAATGTAAAAGACAGAAAAACCCTACACGTGTGAAATTGGAAATTTCTTCCTGTGTATTGAAATTGTGCTATGGGGAGAATTTTTTGGAGTATTTACAATTTTAAGAATCAGATGACATCAACTGTTGTTTTGAAGTCCATGGAAAGATATAAGCAAGCATACAGGTGCCTGGTATAAAAACATGTAGAATGTGGATCAATTATATCTATGTATTGTAAAAACTAAACCCCTAACTAGACGATTATGATTCGAACTACTCTTTGACTGTTTCTAGCTACAGATTTGTTCCAAAAGAAGAAAATGTTTAAAGAAAATTCATGGAGATGATTTCGAGACATAAAGAGCACAATATTTGACAGGGGATGAATAACACTTTGAAATTATTTTCACAAAATAAAACGTCTAGCTTGCCTTTTATTTCAGATTGTATCATATAATTTTATATACATTTCCTGAATAGAAATATCTAGTTTAAAGTTACGATAGTAGAAATGACGGTTGATGACGTCATCACACTTCCCCATATTAAAGCCTAGACGGATGCTGGATTCGGCAGTAAAAAAAGATAACACATACTGTTCCGTGATCGGTACGGGTGTTAGACCATTTCGCTTATTTACTGCAGGGTAGAATCTGGTGAAATAGGTTGCTTCCGCCTGATGGTGTTTTGTAGAAAGACTTTGTGACCGTAATGGTCAAAATAAAGGTTAATTGTCCGGATTAGATTCATGCGATGGTCGTCTGAGAGTTATGCGTTGGTATGTTATTGTATTTTAAATGGATATGTGTAGTTTTCAGTCTTTTGGCGATCCTGAAGCTATAAAAGACGCGTGACAACGGTCGAATCGAGCGGAGGCTGGGGTCACGCTAGCTACTTGATTTGTTGTGGCTCAGGCTACGATCTGATCCCATATCATGTAATGGAGCAAGAAAAATCATCACTAAAGTCGGAAAAACAAGTAGTGTAAGAATCTACTATATAAATATAAGCATTTTGTGAAAGAAGTTTAGCTTATTTTGAATATATTAAGCCCTTACACGATAAAATAAATTGGCATGGTTACACTAACCTCACCGTGTCCGCCATGACAGATAACGCAAGACTCTCGCCGTGACCCCTTTTCTGTATCAGACTTTGCCGGACCATATTTGGATATTCTACGCTATGTTATTATCAATCAAGTGGCGAATAATGGCTTCTGGGTGGACTTTAAAAGTTGCCGACAAACCATATTTACTTTTAATGCGCATAATTTCTGACTCAAACCGCGACATATTTTTACTACGATTTGTTTACGTTTCCAAATAAGTCCTCAATGTCCTTACATGGCACACAAACAAACGAGGCTGCGAACGGAAATAATCATTGTTTGAATTAATATAGTGGACGATCTAAACGAACATATCGGATAAGAAAGGTAAACGAGATTTCACAACTATTTATACAATGATTAACGATGCTTCCGGTATTGTATAAGAGGAATACTCAATTTATTTCATTATATGCAAGGAATATGTTCAAACTGTTAATATTAGGCTAAAAGTGCACCTGGTGTGAATCACACCTGGCTTGCTCAATTGACATATATATGCTAATGTTAGTACCCCGTCCACGAGGTAGGAGATGGGTACTAATATTGGTACTAGGGTCACGATTGCACTCCTTGTGTTAATTTAAAGTACCGATAAGGTGATTTTGTTTTGTCAGAGATTGCATCGTACTTTATTAATAAAACGTCAGACTCATGTGGTATAATAAATTCCTAATGTCATTCCTTCAGCTTTCCACATTCGGACCCTACAGTTTATGAATTAAATGATTTTGACATGGATTGTTCTTTGATAGTTTGTATATAGGAATAATGTAGACTCGCTAGAGACGTATTGACGAATTCGTCGAGAGCAATCGAAGGAAAATGAGGGTCTTCACCGATACTAGCAGTATTAAACAGTTACAGTCGTTTTTCTGATTGTAACCAAAACGTTGTAGTGTGTGAACCCCTAATTAGGCAATTTTTATTCGCCCTCAGATTCACAGTTCCTAGTTAGGGATCTGGTCCAACAGTAGCTAAAATTAATTAAACACAATTTCTTTGTGCCGATTCGAGAAATTGGGGGCTATCCTACGTATCAAAATGGGCCATACTATCTCCTCTCTTAGAAGTTTTAACACCGACCCTTCTTTGTCTTTTTATCTCTAGGGAAAATGCCCATCCAAGCAAGAAATCCAGAGGAATCAACGAAAAAAGGCGCAACCTATGGGTACCGGGTAGGAAAAACGTGCACATTGGGGATCGATTGTATCAACAATTTGTACAAATTAACCCCTACTTAGATGACTTCGATCTAGTTAGGGATCTGTTCCAATAGAGGGAAAAGTTTAAAGAAAATTCATCTAGCCGATTTCGAGAACTCCGGAGCTTAATATATGCTGGGTATAAAAGTCCACTAGGAGTTTACCGGAGCTTAATATATGCTGGGTACAAAAGTCCACTAGGAAATTACCGGACCTTAATATATGCTGGGTATAAAAGTCCACTAGGTGATTACCTCTAGGGCCCATATCTGGATCCTACAGCTCACCCCTAAAAGGATTTTGATACTGATCATTCTCTGATAGCGTCTACGAAGGGATATATTTGACTCCCAAATCCATTATTGTCGGCGTTAGTTGAAAGCAATCCGAGAAATTGGAGGGTCTTTATGGATAGCGTCAGCATTAAAAAGCGTGACAGCCAAAGTTTGAGATACTTCAAGCCCTACTTAGAGAACGTTGATTTCAAAGCCCCCTTTAATAGTTCCTAAAGAGGTGACTATGCCAACAGTAGCCAAAGATAATAAAACAATTCGTTGAGCCGATTTCGGGAATTTGTGGTCTACATAAGGTGCGTGGAAGTTGCCGTAAAAACATGGGCCGTAAGATTCCCTCTTTAAAGAGGTCTTACTTGGATTCTTCTTTGATATTTTATCTCTAGGGATAGTGCCAACTCATGAAAGAAGTCCTAATAAATTTTATCCAGAAGAAAAACACACACAGTGTGGATCGATTGTATTAATAGTTTGTGCTGGGTATGAAAAACACTCTCAATGTGGATCGATTATATCAATAGTTTGTACTACTTGAACCCTTTGTAGATGATTCTGATTTCAACACCTCTTAAACAATACCTAGTTAGGGATCTGTTCCAACAACAGGAAATGTTTTTTAAAAATTCGTAGAGCCTATTTCAAGAAATAAGAAGATAATGTTTGGTACGTATAAGAAAGCTCACCAAGAGATTACCTCTTCAGTCCATATCTAAATATTACAGTTCACCCCTAAAATGATCAAGGGAAGGATCATTCCTTCATAGCTTCCACGTAGGGATATATTTGACTCCCAAAGCATTACTGACGGCGTTTGACTAAATCAGTCGGACAAACAGGGGGATGTTTGCGAATAGCGGCAATATTAAAAACACAATCTCTAAACAGATTGTAGTCAAACTTTACGATGCCTGAACCTTTACTTAGAGAATGTTATATCAACCCCTGTTTGAAAGAGAATTTGATATCAACCCCTGTTTGAATGTTCCCAGTTAGGGATCTGTTCCAAGAGTAGTCAAAGTAAATAAAATAATTCATCGATCAGATTTCGAGAAATTGGAGAAATGAGAAAAATGGGGATGGATTGATACAATACATGCCATAAGAAGATTACATCTTACGTATACCCATGGACCAAAAATCCTCTCTTTAAATTGATTTTTTATAGACCATTTGTTGACAATTTATCTCTTGTGATAGTGTCGAACCGCAAAATAAGTCCTGATGAATATCGCCAGCTAAAGAAGGGAAAGCTATGCTACCAGGCATGAAAAACACGAACAATGTATAACGATAAAAACAAGAACAATTTATATCGATAAAAACACGAACAATGTATAACGATAAAAACACGAACAATTTATATCGATTGTGTAGGTTGTATAAACTGACCCCCTGCTTAGAGAATTTTGACTTCAACACATGTTGGACAGTATTAAGTGAAGGATATGTTCCAAAAGTAGGAAAAGTTTAAAGAAAATTCGATTTTGAGAAATCCGGAGCTCAGTATATGGTCGATATAACAAAGCCCACTAGAGGATTATCTCTTCAGTACATATCTGGATCCTCCAGCTCACCCCTAAAATGATTTTGCCATTTATCATTCTTTAACAGCTTCTACCTAGGGATATATCTCATCCTAAATGCATTATTAATGGCGCTCGTCGAAAGCAATCTGAGAAATATGAAGGTCGTTACGGATTCCGGCGGTAATAACATTGCAGGACTTGTATGACCAATGTTTTTCCTGGCCCTCTGTAATTGATGTCTTTCAAACGGATTTTTACCTAGCGCTGTAATGAAGCTGGGGGGGGGGGGGGAGAGAAAAAACAGTTGTTTTAACAAAGATATTTTGGCTACGATATATCAACAAAGTGAACAGACTTTTTCCAAAATTGTACATAAGAGGTCTAGCTTATCTATGACGGATGTTAACCATAGCAAAGCCACGCAACTTCAGTTGGAATACATCATGATTTTACTTGGAGCATCTTGTCTAAATTGTTCTTCTACCGAAATTAATAATTTGTCCAACATACGGATCTTCAGTAATACCCCGCTGTATACATTCAGCTATCTTTAGGTACAAAGTCATTGGGCGAAAAGGAATGTATATCTGGTGTTTTATAAAATTTCTGAGTGCTGTCAAATCGATACAATTATTAAGAAGTTCACAATAATTGGAATAACGCGTCATCTTGTACTTGCGACACAAGATCCTTTACTTTATCTATTATTGGTAATGGAAGATGTAGTAGGCGTATTTCATGGTGGATAAGCATTAGTTACAAACGATTGAAAGTTCGCAATGCTAAAACGCTTTTTTGTCAGACCTGGTCACATTCTGCTTAGTCTTACGTTCAGAAGAAGTTATATAAAAACATTCCATTTTGGTAACAGTGGCCATATTTGATGGCAGGTTTTCATCTTATGTGAGCTTTTGTGTGGCGTTTATGCCAGGGTGATTTCGGTAAAGCGTGGTACCATTCCAATCAATAGTTTCAGGGAAGAAAAAGTTTTTAAATATGTTTCTAGTTTAGAATCAGTGGCCATATTGGAGGGCAGATTAAAATGACTTGTATAAACATGAAACGTGTCCATTTCAGGGGCCAAACTATGACAATATGATCAAATTTCGATCAAAGGTTTAGTAGTCGTCATTTATAGCTTTTCAGTTTGAGCAATGCCAGCTATATTTCATGTATTTTTTATGCATCATTTTTGTTTTAAAAAACGCAAATAAACTTGGAGGGTCCATATAATAGGATGCCTTCTGTCAAATTTGGTCAAATTCTGTTTAGTGGTTTTGCTAAAGTGACTTGAAGGTTTAATAATTGGTACGATTTGTTTAAATATGAAGGCTAATCATCATCATTTTTTAAAGTTTGAAAATTTTTAAGCCCAAATACTTTTCAGTAAATTTGATTAAATTTTGTTTCTGACCTTTGAAGTAGTCCATTAAATATTATTTCTATCTTTTGTAATTGAGACCACATTTGACATTGTACAAAAATTGAAGCCCTTTATGCCACAACATATCCTTTCAAATTTGGTCAAATCCAGTTGAGAAGTGTTTGAAAACAATTGTTGAACAGCTTATATATATTTACTCGCAGTGGCCACATTTTATAACAAATTGGCATCATTGTATCAGTTTGAAAGGTCTTAATGCTAGGAACATTGCTTTTTTGTTAGGTATGTGTTAAACCTTTGGTTCGTGACTATAGATTTTATTTTTTGATACACTGTAAAAAAGTTTCTGAAACGTTTTAAACTGAGTATATCTAATTAATCTCTTTGTTGTTTGGAGTTGTGTTGCGACATAAGTCACGTAGGAGGTATAACGACACAGAGTCTTAGTAGAGTTCTGAGGATGTATAGAAGCAGAAAGAAGGAAGCAATTAATTTAGTCCTCATCTCATATTTCCTATTACTGTTTTCATTTCAATATTTGTCTCCATGTGTATTTAATGTTGTGATTAAATCTAATTTAAGAGGAATCTTATTTTTAAATTATTTTTTGGAATTGTAGCGTTCATGCGACTGTCTGGACTAAAACAACATTTTGGAATTATTGTAAATTCATTCTAAGACATTCTGGACAGTGTCATTGGGATGCATTCACGGCAGTTGGTAATTGAGTAAATTAAAGAATATCGGTACATTTGCTCATCCAGGACCTGGAATTCATTCAGAACATTTATCATTATTCTGGATTTAGTTCACAATACTTTAAGTTCCTCTAAAATATTAATTCTTTAGCAGTGAGAATAAATTATTTGTTACCTTTTACATAACTTGTTGGTTTTGCTTCTATCCGTTACTTAGTTTAAGGTCGTATGGTTTTAGCAAGGATTGGGATGGGGGGGGGTCATTCAGACGACAGACGAGAATCGCTTTAAAAACACAATTGAGAGAAATTGTTTCGGTATTTTCTTAGTCCCTGATATTTTAATTTCACGTATTTTAAAAAATACTTTAGTGAAACCAAGAAACTAACACAATGTCATCTAAGGTTGGGAACTTTTGTTTTAAATCTTAACCAGGAAGGGATGTGGTTTTGAAAAGGGTTAATTACTCGAGCTTTCCATACATTTTTCTATTTTCGAAGTTAAAGCCTCTTTGGTAAAACTAGAAATAAAAATTATCTTTGCACATTATTTGGTGGAAAATAACACCTTTGCTACAAGTGCCTCTGAAATGAAATTAAAAGAATTGATTTGAGTTTTACAAACCCAGATGTGAATAGAGCTCAGAAAGCTCCAACTTAAAAAAAGTATGAAATTGCAAGATCCAAAAAGTCAACTGCAGAAAGAGGAGAAAAGTAAATGCAAATGTAACAAGAAGAAAGAGAAAGAATGCCAAAAGAAACCAAATGATGGGAAATGCAATTTAAATAAACATAATTAGAACTGACAGGAAGAAAGCACTCCTCCCTTACAAGTAAGTTCTAGTTTTGATGTTTCTAAAATATTAGGTTTGTACCCCCTTAAAGAAAACGAAATAGAGTTCCATTTTCCTGATTTTGAGAAAATTTAAGAACATTTGCAATGACCAAGAGAGAAACTGAACTTTATTTTTTACAGAGTGTACATATGTGGAAAGCTCGTGAAGCCTATACCTTATTATCACCACAAGAGACTGCTAATCATAATGTAATTAGGGAATAAATGTGTCTTGAAGGAATATGAGATGGTACCTGAAGCATCTCAACAAAGATCTAGGAATTGTAGAAAAAATAAACTGGGCAAACACATGTCGAATTTGCTAGGGAGAAATAACACAGTTTGGTAGCTGTTGTTCCTCTAAGAAGGTCTATATAGATTAGGATGACATTACACACCTCATATTATTTGAAGAGTTCAAGAATGCATCCATAGTGACGTCAAGAACTATCTTGTTGCGCAAAAGCTATAAACTTTGGAAAATGCTGCTAACGTTTATTTGTGGACCCGCAACTTTTTCTTTTTGTTTCCTTTTCAGCAGGATTTGGGTAAATTAAAAATCATCTCCATCTCGAATAAATCTAGTACAACTGTTAGGAATCAAACTTTTGTTCAGAAATTATTGTCTCTTCCTACATCTACTTCTTTAAAATAGGGCACGTTATTTCTGACGACTACAAATTTAAAAAATACGCAAAAGAATAAAGACATATTTTATATGCTCTTATTTCTTAAATGTCAAAATCACGGCATTGTATTGAGGACAATACATTTGGTTGGTCAACCAAACCTAGGTCTGATTCTGATTTTGTTATGGAGAATTATCAGCCATTCATGTCTCACGGTTCTATATAACTCGTGGGTGATTCACTCAAGCCTATCCCTATTAAAATATAAATGGACGAGGGAGTTTCCTATAGTATTTTATTATCAGATACTTCACGTCTCTGTAAGTATCTTCTTGTAGTGCAATTTTTATTATTCAGGAACTAGAATGCATATCTGTTAATATTTCTCTCCATGGTGTCAATTTGTCACCATATTTATTCTCAGGACCTGTGACTGTCGGAGTGGTGAATCTTTCGTCATTTAGTTCTAGGCAATGACCTACCTAGAGATAAGGTTGTGACAATCTCGTTTGAATCAAAAAGTGGACCCTGTTCATCCTTTATCTGACACCTGTATTGCTCAATCTTTTGATGAGGTCAGCTTTGCTCTTGGTATTGATCAATGAAGAAGTGTTGATCAATGTGATCCTATATTTACTCCCCATTCTCAGTTTTAATCTGCGTGACAAAAGAAAATTACACATTGTTGAACAACAAGAAGATAATAAGATCTCCTGTTTGTTTCAGAAGGCTGTTAGTGAAACTGAAGCTACACAAGTACCAGTTTGTTATTTTGCGGAAAATGGGAGTCCTTTTGTGGAACTGGAGATCACCTGAAGTATCCACCTGCGACCAGTGGTCAATGAGCTTGCAAGTTGTTGTTCCTAAGTCCTATCGACCGGAAATTCATACTTTATATCACGAAACTCATTGGCTAGTTTTTTAGAAGTGAGTATCACTTATCAAAAGATTTTGAATCAGTTTTATTGTCCGAGCTAAATAGATCTTCTCGGACTTGTCAAATGGAAAATCCAATCAGAAGATACCTAAATCTAATCTGCAACCTATTCCTGCATTTGACGGACCATTTAGCAGAATACGGTAGACCTGCCGGTCTCTTACTTAGGAGCTAGTCAGGTAGCCAATACTTATTGACCAAATTGTGTACATCTCCAAGATTTCCAGAGGCAATTGTTTAAAGAATATTATCACTAAAACCATAGTAAAAGTTTTGATAAAGTATTTTTCACGTATTTTTAGCCTTCCCAAATCTGTTAAGTCTAATCAGGTGGTCTAAGTTGATGTCCGGAATTTTCCAACACGTTATGCATGACGTAGGCATCGAACGGTTAATTGTCGGCTTATTATGCTGAAAGTCGATGGGCTTTGAAAAGATTTATTCATACATTGAGCAACGTGGTTGGGTCAAATTGCTTTGATAGAGGAAAATACTGCGATGGAGTTGTTCATTTGTTATTCTTTATTATTAGGGAATTAGTTCAAAAATATTTAGGTTCAAGTCATTTTGAGCTAGTTTTTGGACATACTGTCAGTAGACCACTTAAGTTATTGAAAGAGAAACTCCTTTCAACCGAAGATTCAAAGATTAATCTTATGGATTATGTCTCTGAACTGAAATTTAAGTTGTCAAAGGCTTGTGAAGCAGCGAGAAATAATCACCACTCTACTCATTCAAAACTGAAATTAAATTATGACACAAACGACCAAAAAGGAGTTTTCAGCCCAGTGATAAAGGTATGGCTCTCTTGCTCATGCATCTAGGTCCTCCTCAGGCTAAGAATTATGACCCTTATATAATCGAAAAGAAGGTAAGTGGCTTAAATTGACTTAAATTATATCATCAACACTCCTAAGATGGAACCAGAAACAACTTTGCCATATGAATATGTTAAAGGAGTATGTTGGAAGAGATTGCCCTGTAAATTCTACACCTATAAAATAGTATCCTTATATGATGAATCCTTTCAAACGGTAATGTTTGAAACAGGAAAATCTATATTTGCTGAAGAATGATTTTTTTTTAACCAAGTAATAGGATTTCACCATGTAGTCTTGTACCTAAACCAGATAATACTTTCCGCAGGTGTACTGACTATAGAAAACTGCAGTGTCACCAAAACTGACCAAATTGAAATGCAAAATATGTCACCAAGTTCGACCTTTTGAAAGGATTCTGGCAAAGTCCACTTGTGGAAGGGACAAAATAAATTTCTGCATTTACAACTACAGATGGACTTTATCAATATAAAGTGATGCCATTTGGTATGAAAAAGTCTTACTCAATGTTCCTACATTTAAAGAACATGGTAACATCTAAGCTAGGTAACTGTGAAGCATAAATCGATGATGTCATAATCCCCGTTGACAAATGGAAAGAACACTTTGAAACTGTCATGAAATTCTTTGATGGACTGGAAGATGCCAAGATGACAACAAAGTCAGGAACAAATAAGTCTTGCCATGCTTTTGTTACATTTTAGGACATGTCGTATGACATTGTTAACTTAAATCCATAGAAGTTAAGGTTAAGATTATATCTGAATTCCCAGTGCCCATCACCAAAATGCAAGTAGTGTGATTTTTAGGTACCGCTAGATATTATCGGAAATTTTGCTCAATTTTTTTCTGTTATTGCTTAACCCCTGACCAACTTGTTGCGTAAGAAAACCAATTTTCATTGATCTGACAAATGTCGGGATGCTTGCGATAAATTAAAGGACACACTTGAGAGTGCAATATTGTTTCAGCTCCAGATTCCAACCAAATTTTTAACATGCATGTTGATGCAAGTTATGTTGGTTTTGGTGGGGTATTGATTAAAGTATGCAAAGATGATGTGGATCATCCACAGTGCTATTTCCAAAACAAATTAAACAAGCTTAAGAGAAATCATTCCATAATCCAGAAGAAATGTCTAGCTTTAATATTCACTTTGCAACACTTTGTAGTGTATATTATTTCAGCACTTTCTCCAGTTATTGTATTTTGTGATCACAATCCCATCACTTTCATTAATGAAAGGAAAAACAGAAGTCATAGATTGCTGATTGATGAGTTTGAAGTTGCAGGAAGACAACCTTGACATGAGGTATATCATGGGAAAGATAATTGGATTACAGATGTATCTCATGTGTATAGAATCACTATATTGCTTTATTTTCTGTACATGTTTGTGTTATTCATAAGACGTCTATGTAATTTTATTATTATGTTATCATTTTGTATGTATATTTGATTTACTTGTATTTGATTTAATATATATTTATTTCAATTTAATTGTCAGTTTTATTTTTTTTAAATTTTTATTACATGATATTGTAATGTAAATTTCTTCTCTAGAGATGCTACTTTTTTCAGAAAATAGTTTGACCAAGGTTGTTAGTTTATAAACACCAGGTATTGATCTAAATCCTGACCTTGTTTCAAAATTTGTAGCATAAACGTAAACAAGTTCTATTTTATTTTGAAATGATTGGTTGTTGTCGAGGTCATGATGGGACTTCGTCTTTAAGATGTAAACAATTTTTTAATGTTTATTTCTTAAAGTAAAATGATTGGTTTTCGTCAGGGTCACACTGGGTAAACGTGATCTTTAACAAGTACTTAGCTTCTATAAACTTCCAGGAGATGATCACGTGACCCCTTGTTTACGTTTTAGGATATGATATCATCTCTGTTTTTGAGAGTTCTTCTCAGTAGATGTTGGGCTGTTGAACTGGAAGTTGTATGTTGTGCTGTTTTGGAGTTATTTCAAATTACTTGGTTTCAAAAGGATTAATTCTGTTATTTTTCTGGAAAATACATGTGATATTCTTAATCAAAGACAGTTCTATTAAGAAATTTATTGTAATTTCCAAAACCGGAGTGATAATTCTTGTTTCTACAAAGAACTGTAGACTTCAACGCTACAGATTGCAGCATACGTCATCATCTTCCATCTTGGATTCTTTGTCGAGATTCGAACTTGAAATCAGTAGAAAATTTTGTTATTAGGACTTCAAAAATGTTATTCTTGGTTTATTTTGGATTTGATTCTATAAAACCGTAAGTTCATATTTTTTCATTTTTCCAGAATTGTTCCAGGGAAATAAATTATTGTATTTTTCAAAGATAGTTGTTTTCATTCTTTCTTGTGTTATTGTTTATTCGAGCCTAAACACATGACATAAGAATATATTTGACTAATATGTAAAAGAAGCATTATTATATAAATCTTTCTTTATGAGGGAAGATGTTACATATCTCAGCATTGTGTTTTCCATTCGCTGCATGACTGTAGACTTAAGTTTTAGATAGCAATACAAGTAAGTTGTTGACAAGTTTTAAATTACCTATATAATAAACCTGTTTACAGTTTGTGGTAATTTTCCTTTGAATGGTCAAGTCAGGTGGGTTGTGTTGTAAAAGAAATCAGGCGGGTTGTGTTGTGACAGAAGTCATGTAGGAGGTATTGTGGCATAGAGTTGTAGCACAGTCATAGGGCTGTAAGTAAGAAGGAAAAAGGGAAAAATTAATTCAGTCATAATTTCCTATTATTGGTCTTGTTTTAATGTCGGTCTGCAGCTGTAATTAGTGTTGTTTAAATTTAATTTGAGAGGAACCATATATTTCAAGTATTTATTGGAATTACGTAGGGTTCATTATTGTCTGGACTAAAACAATAGTTTTGGAATTGTTCTGAATTCATTCAAAGACAATAAGGACAATGACAATGTGATACATTCAAGACCGTTGACAGTTCAACAAATTCAAAGATATTGGTACATAAGCATTTTCAGGACTTTATACTGTAATTTATTCATAACACTATTCTTTTGGATTGGTGACAGAACTATTATGATCATTTTGGATTTTGATCACAATGATGTAAGTTCTTCTAAAATATTCTTTTTTTAATTCAGAGAATCAAATTATTTGTTAAGTTTTACATAACTTGTTGTTTTAGCTTCTTTATGTTACTTAGTTTAAGACTATAGAGTTGTAACATCAAGTTCTATTCAGTAGCCTTAGAAAACATGTTTTAAAGTTTTTATAATTTTTAATAAGGGTAGCCACATTTGATGGAAGATCAGCATCAGCTCTAAAAATCCAAAAAGTCATGCCTGATGCTTTCTAAAACGCTTGGCCAAATTCATACCAAGATGCATTGTTCCAAACAGGGTAAAAACTGTTCCATTGGTATGAGAGAAGTTTTACATAGAATTGCTGACAGACACACAATACAAAATAGATGATGCACAAAACTCAGTCTACACAAGGACATATCATAAGCTGACCAAGTATTTTGCCCAGTTAGGCTATAACAAACTATTGATACTTTTGTGGTCTCCTTGAAAGTTACACAAGACAGGATAATCTACCTAGAAGCTTTCCTCATATATTTCACACAAGCTTTCGATAGTTGCAAAAAACTCACAAAACATTCCACGTGAGAAAGTCTTGCTAATATGTGAAAAGTTTCTGAACTAAAATCTCACATGAGGTCTTACATTAAAGTTTCTGAACTAAACTTTGAGTAAATTCCAAGTCTAAAAATCTCATACAAGTCTGCTGTACTAGGCATCCTCTTCAAGTCTGAAAAGCTTATACTGCTGTACTGTGCTGGCATGCACTTCAGGTCTAAAACGCTCATGCAAGTCTGCTGTACTAGGCATGCTCTTCAAATCTAAAGAGTTCACACATGTCCCATGCATTAGGCATGCTTGTCAAATCTTTAAAGCTCAAACACGTCTTATGCACTTATGAAATGATCATGAATAATTCATGAATTAGCATGAACTGTTCTTGAATGTGCATGAACTGAAAATGGTCCAATTATGAAATTATGAATTCATGAACCGTTCATGAACCAACACTTCACAAACTGTTCTTGAACAGTTCATGAAGTATTCGTGAACTGAATTCATATATATATATATATATATATATATATATATATATATATATATATATATATATATATATATATATATATATCACAGATAACGGTTATTTCGTGCTTTCAAATTTTTTCGCCATTTACTATTGATAAAACGTAGGACTTAAGTGGTATAGGCCCTTAGCATGTCACTAATGCATCCACTCCAACTGCACATGTTGCGTATAGCTGCTTCCAATTTCATATAGGCCCTTAGCATGTCACTAATGCATCCACTCCAACTGCGCATGTTGCGTATAGCTGCTTCCGATTTCATATCGGCCCTTAGCATGTCACTAATGCATCCACTCCAACTCAGCATGTTGCGTATAGCTGCTTCCGATTTCATCACATTAACTATTTGAGCTCTTTTTTGTTTTAAATTAACAAATTACATCAGATCTGGCTGGGTACACTTTTCGGTCTAATTTTGCTCTCACCAAATCATTTCCTTCATATTCTTCATAATCGCTTCTCTGCACTTCTACATACTTTTTAGAAAATGATATTAAAAATAGTCTCATCTGTCCATACCATGGCTTTTATTCGATGTTTGTAATTGTTGCAGAACCTTTTGCGTGCACTTTTATTTGTGGGGGAAAAGGAGGCTCAGCCGCTGAAATCTCGTGCGTATATTAACTAATCATCTTACATCTTCTTTTAGAGTCATCTAGTCAGGATAATCGTTGTTTCCATATTTCGGTTTTTATGGCAAATTGGCAACTAGCGACTAAGCTTATTTTTAATACCGTATTTACCGCAAATGTTGGGACACCGTATTTGTTGGGACACCATAAATTAATTTTAAAAGTAATTTTTTGTGCACTGTATGTTCTGGGACACATCGTTTTTTTCGAGTCGTAAGTTGTGGGACACCTTTTAAATCATTCGAAAATTACATGTCGGAAATTGCAATCCAACTGAAATTTTATTTTTTAAATATAAAATTGTACTTGAGATAAAAATCTTTAATCCATTGCAGCAGCATCTCATCAACATAACCCTTCTCCTGCACACGTACGGTCTATTATTTTGGTACATGAATACTTTTTTAACTTTCTCATACCGTGAAAAATTGTTGGAGGCAACACACCACCTGAAGTGGAAACTGCAAGAACAAAAGGAAGACTTTTTTTCAAATCTGCACTAGTCTTGCTAATTCTCACACTTTTGATGCCCATCTTATTGTCAGTCCATCCAGGAATGCAATCAAAGTACACTAGAGTTTCATCCATGTTAATGATCATATTGTCGGGGAAATGATCTGTTTCTCTTCTGGCCATCACAAATTCATCACGTGATTTTATTTTCTCCAAATCTTCTGGATGATGCTGGGTCATCGATGTTCGCGCACGAAGCACTATATTGTGCAACTTTAAAAACTGTTCCATTGTTTTACTTTATTGTCAAACTTTTTGTGAAAACTGTTGAAAAGGAACCAAAGTTAGCTTCCATATCTTGGTCGTCTTTGTATATTCAAAGCTAAAAAAATAAATCGGCACACTTAAAAGAATCCAGTAGTCGGCATCTGATGTCAGCTTGCTTTGCAATAAAATAACCATTGTATTGATATCCTTTAAAAAAAATCGGCTTCCGAGTCCAAAGTCGGCTTCCAACGTCTGCTTGCTTTGTAATAAAAATAACCTTTGTCTTTGATGTCCTGTCGGCAAGTTCAAAGAAGTTTACTGCTGGCTGCCTGTTGTGTTCATTTACCACCAGGGCTTATATGTGCTTGGTATCTTTAGTAATAATTGATACAAAGGTGCACTGATGTCTGCGGGTAAATATTAATGATACTTACATAACCCACGCTGGCGAAAAGATTGTCATTTGCACTCAAGTGAATGTGTTTTAAAATAATGATTTTTATTTACAAGATACTGGCATACAGTATAGTTCTCTTCTGGCCTTAACGAATTCATCACATGATTTTATTTTCTCCAAATATTCTGGGTGAGGCTGGGTCATCAACATCTGTGCACAAAGCACTATATTGTGTCACTTTGAAATTTGTTCCAATGTTTCAATTTATTTTCAAAATTCCCGTGAATACAGTTGAAAAGGAACCCAAGTATGCTTCCATATCTCGGCCGTCTTTGTATATTCAAAATAAAGTAACCGGGGTCGGCTTCTGAGATCGCCGCTTTGTAATAAAAATAACCTTGTCTTTAAATGTCCTGTCGGTAGGTTCAAAGAAGGAGTTAACTGCTTGCTGCCAGTCGTGTTTATTCACCACCAGGGCTTATGTGTGCTTGTTATAGTAAGGATAATTATGTAACCCTAGCTGGTGAAAACACTGTCACTTGTACTCAAGTGAATGTGTTTTCAAATGATGATTTTGTTTTGTGCGAGATATTGTCATACAGTAGACCTGGATATAATTCAATCTTGATTATTTTGCACCCAACACCGTGTCATGCATGAATGGCATCTTCAAGATATCAGTTGACTATTTCCCTCTTGTATGCGATTTTGTTGGCTCCAGTTTTCAGTCGGATAACATGTTCAAACCTTTGAGCACAACCACACACAATTGTTGCTCATTGTTCATGTAAATGAACAACATGGTGTGTGGTATCGGACATAATTGATACACGCTACAGTATGGAAGCCTACGCTGCTTATACGGATTTCGTGGAAATGTTTTATTCTTTAATGCTCATGTTGAAAAAAATGGAATAAATGATAACAAAACAAGGTTAGTTTCATTCTTTTTTCTAATCAATTAAGCGTTTTATTTATCTATTTTATTGCGACGTGCAGTTGGGGGGGGGGGGGGGGGGAGAGCACAAATGCAATATCAATTTATTTCGTTCTTAAGTCTTGGGACATATGACCAAAGTGAAAAAAAAATGTTTCACCATAAGTTCTGGGACAGGAAACAAAATAATTATTTTATCGTGTCCCAACATATGCGGTAAATACGGTAGAATATGCAGTTTATGACAGTAATGGACAAAAATGTTAGAACAAAGTCGTTGAAAGCTTTTATAGCAAATACATTTTGTTCATGCTGGCCAGAAAATATTTTCCCATATTAATCCAGAACTACTCGGGTTAAGTACACAAGTATTGAATGAAAGATCTCTAGGAACTTTTTATACAGTATCATATCAATTAAAAAAAGAAAAATATTAACTGTTATTTATATTTCACTAATATTGTGAGAAGTTTGTATGATGAATTTTCATGAAAATTTTATGAATATAATGATATAGAAATTTCATATACATTTTTAAGAAATATCTTAGTGCTGCGACAAAGTATTTGAATTGTTCAGGAACCAAGTTCATGACATTTCAGGAACTTCAAAGATATTATAATAGTTCATTAAAGTTCATCAGTGTCTTCATGAACTTCAAGTGCATGATTCATCAAAATTCTTTAAGTGTTCATGAACTTAGTTGAGGAACTTTCATGAATATTTGTTCATGAACTCAAATGATGAACTGAGCATGAACGTTTCAAGAATGTTCATCAAGACGTGAATTTGTTTTCATTGGGGCAGTGAATTAGACATGCATTTCAAATCTGAAAAGCTTACACACATTTCATGCACTAGACATGCATTTCAAATCTGAAAAGCTTACACACGTCTCATGCACTAGACATGAATTTCAAATCTGAAAAGCTTACACACGTCTCATGCACTAGACATGCTCTTCAAGTCTGAAAAGCTCATACACGCCTCATGCACTACGCATGCTCTTTAAGTCTGAAAAGCTCATACATGCCTCATGCACTATGCATGCTCTTTAAGTCTGAAAAGCTCATACATGCCTCATGCACTACGCATGCTCTTTAAGTCTGAAAAGCTCATACACGCCTCATGCACTACGCATGCTCTTTAAGTCTGAAAGCTCATACAATTCTGATATACTAGGCATAATCTGCACGAAGTTCCTCACACATTTTATGTTGGATACAATTTTAGAAATAAGTTCAGATAGGGTTTGGCCTTTTTGTATTTGAAAATCTGTAATAATCCTCAGGAAGAAATCATCTTTAGCCTGTTGATTATTTTAGTTACTATATGAGGGTTGAAAAGTTCCAAAAATGCTGTAATGAAAGAGTTACTTAAACTTTAAACAATAATTTTTGTAGTCCTATTTCAAAGTAACTTTCTTTTACTGTAACACATTTTCTCATCTTGTGACCTGCAGTATGTCCCTAGACAGCATTTGTACTGACATGTAGATTGTATCTTTTAGCATTGACATGGAAATTGTATCCTTTTGTACTGACATGGAGATTGTATCCTTTAGTACTGACATGGAGATTGTATCCTTTAGTACTGACATGGAGATTCTATCCTTTAGTACTGACATGGAGATTGTATCCTTTAGTACCTACATGGAGATTGTATCCTTTAGTACTGACATGGAGATTGTATCCTTTAGTACTGACATGGAGATTGTATCCTTTAGTACTGACATGGAGATTCTATCCTTTAGTACTGACATGGAAATTGTATCCTTTAGTACTGACATGGAGATTGTATCCTTTAGTACTGACATGGAGATTCTATCCTTTAGTACTGACATGGAGATTGTATCCTTTAGTACTGACATGGAGATTGTATCCTTTAGTACCTACATGGAGATTGTATCCTTTAGTACTGACATGGAGATTGTATCCTTTAGTACTGACATGGAGATTGTATCCTTTAGTACTGACATGGAGATTCTATCCTTTAGTACTGACATGGAGATTCTATCCTTTACTACTGACATGGAGATTCTATCCTTTAGTACTGACATGGAGATTGTATCCTTTAGTACTGACATGGAGATTGTATCCTTTAGTACTGACATGGAGATTGTATCCTTTAGTACTGACATGGAGATTCTATCCTTTAGTACTGACATGGAGATTCTATCCTTTAGTACTGACATGGAGATTGTATCCTTTAGTACCTACATGGAGATTGTATCCTTTAGTACTGACATGGAGATTCTATCCTTTAGTACTGACATGGAGATTGTATCCTTTAATACTGACATGGAGATTGTATCCTTTAGTACTGACATGGAGATTGTATCCTTTAGTACTGACATGGAGATTCTATCCTTTAGTACTGACATGGAGATTCTATCCTCTAGTTCATCTCCACTTTCATAATGGTTCTCCTAAAAGATGTCTTTAAATTCCAGAAAAAGCCAGAAGCCACAAGGAGATATATCTGGAACATATGGTGGGTGATTTCGAGTTTCAATGCAAAAAGTGAATTCTGGTGCAAAACGAAGTCATCCCTCAGTTATAGGTCTGGACACTCACTATGGTATTCTCTGATGCCATGTGGTTCAAAACTTATTCCTGGTGCATTGAAGAATGTAATGCACATAACCTTTCCAACAGATTTGGAAAAATATGCTTTTATAGATGATGGTGAATTTGTGCGCTTCCAAACACTGCCTTGTCTTTAGGGTTCAACATAGTGTATCAAAGATAATCACATGCAATGATCTTATTTTAAGAAATTATATCCCTCTATTTTGTACCTGGATAATAATTTCCAGCAGATCTTTACTTGCAAATCATTATCTTCCTTAGATACAGTCTTTTAGTTTAACCAGGATTACCAATGATGAAAATCAGGGTAATACAACTGCTTGACAGGATTACCAATGATGAAAATCAGGGTAATACAACTGCTTGACAGGATTACCAATGATGAAAATCAGGGTAATACAACTGCTTGACAGGATTACCAATGATGAAAATCAGGGTAATGGTGGCGCTCACCAGATAATACGTACTTTTGAGAGAGTGACGTATGTAAGGTGAAGTAGTTCGCATTTAAAACATGCACAGTGGAGAGAATGTTTGCATACCTCTATGCTACATTAATGTAATGTGGATGATATTTCTTTTGGATAATGTACGTTTGGAAATTTTACATGATTTAAGCACACTGCTAACTAAAATGACTGCTCCCTTGTGTTAAAAAATCAGTCTGAATTAGTCTAAAGTACACTATACATAGCAGCTATTAAAATAGGGAAAATGAATGTTGCCAGACTAGACAATACCAGCTTCTGAAAGTGCAATGAATGAATTACCAAATATATAAAATGTAAAAAAAGTTATCGGCTCTTTTTTATACAATTGACCTCTGAAGTTCAGGAAGTGAAAATGACCAAGTAGAGCTAGCACTTTTTTGAAAGGTGCACATTTGAAGTAAGGCCAAGCTGTATACTCTATAATCCATAGTACACCCATCAATCATACACCAAAATAAAGGGAATTAAAGGTTCTTTGCATTATACCTAAGATATACAAGGTCTTTTTTAAATAGCCAGTATAACCAGTGAAGAAAGCCGTGGACATTCTTTTTCTTTAAATTCCTAACCCTATGCAAAATGCGAAACTGTATAGCGCCACCAATACAACTGCTTGACAGGATTACCAATGATGAAAATCCGGGTAATACAACTGCTTGACAGGATAACCAATGATGAAAATCAGGGTAATACAACTGCTTGACAGGATTACCAATGATGAAAATCAGGGTAATACAACTGCTTGACAGGATTACCAATGATGAAAATCAGGGTAATACAACTGCTTGACAGGATTACCAATGATGAAAATCAGGGTAATACAATTGCTTGACATTCTTAACCCTGTACAAAAGTGCATATCTCTGGAGTAGAACCAAAGTATTACAAAGGTATGTATAATTTGAGGTATAATTTATAACCAAAATTTTACACAAAATATTATACTCTGAGGCATAAATTTTAACCAAAAATATTATACAGGTATTTATATTTTGAGGTATAATTTTTAACCAAAATATTACACAGTATTACACAGGTGTGTATACTTTGAGGTATTATTTTTAACCACAATATCACACAGGTATTTATACTTTGAGGTACCGTTTTTAACCAAAATAGTACACAGGTATTTATACTATGAGGTATATGTTTTAACCAGAATATTGCACAGGTATGTGTACTTTGGGGTATAATTTGTAAACAAAATTTTACACAGGTATGTATACTTTGAGGTATATTTTGTTTAGAATTGTCTGCAATTAATACTCATTATTTCTGTTGAACACAAGACAAGCTCTAAACAAGGGTTCTGCAAAATACTGCCTCTTACCTTTTACCTCTATCTTGCTAGCAAAATCCTGAACATATGATTTTATTTAAATAAGGTTCTGTGGAACTGAGGTGTCTTGCCTTGGATCTCTTTTTATGACTAGCTTCTTAAATCTTAAATACAAGAAGTAACTTAAACAATGGTTCTGTTAAAAGTTGAATATTGAACACACAACTTAAATGAGGGTTCTGTGATGATGTGTCTTGCTTGTGGCCTCTTTTTATGTCAGGCACAATCTTAAATATTGAATACAAGACTTAACTTAAGGGTTCTGTGAAGTAAGGTGTCTTACCTGTGGCCTCTTTTTTTGACTAGCAAAATCTTGAACACATGAAGTAACTTAAACAATGGTTCTGTGGAAAGCTGTGACCTCAGCACCTGAATTGCAAAATCTTAAACACAAGACTGAAGTTAGACAACAATTCTGTGGAATGGTGTGTCTTACTTATGATCTGTGTCTTACTTGTGATCTGTGTCTTACTTATGATCTGTGTCTTATGATCTGTCTTACTTGTGATCTGTGTCTTACTTATGATCTGTCTTACTTGTGATCTGTGTCTTACTTATGATCTGTGTCTTACTTGTGATCTGTGTCTTACTTATGATCTGTGTCTTACTTGTGATCTGTGTCTTATGATCTGTGTCTTACTTGTGATCTGTGTCTTGCTTATGATCTGTGTCTTACTTGTGATCTGTGTCTTACTTATGATCTGTGTCTTACTTGTGATCTGTGTCTTACTTGTGATCTGTGTCTTACTTGTGATCTGTGTCTTACTTGTGATTTGTCTTACTTATGATCTGTCTTACTTGTGATCTGTGTCTTACTTGTGTCTTACTTGTGATCTGTGTCTTACTTGTGATCTGTCTTACTTGTGATCTAAATACACCTGATTAGCAAAGTCTTGAATAATAGGACTCAACCTAGACAAGGGTTCTGGAGAATGGTGTGTTAGCCTTTGACCTCTGCACCTGACAAGCACAATCTTAAACACACAACTCAACTTAGACAAGGATTATGTGGAATGATGTGTCTTACTTGTGATGTATCTACACCTGATTAGCAAATCTTTAACACATGACTTTACTTAAGTAAGGGTTTTGTGGAATGATGTGACGTGGAATTTTATAACTTTCATGTGAAAATATCAAGATCAAAGCATAAACAAACTATAATGAGTCATGTAGTTGTTGTACAAACTATAATAAATGATGAATCTGTTTTATTTCAAATTTTGGATATTAGCTGAATTCTTTGCAATTAAATTACATGACACATAAAATTTTGTCAACGATTTTTTTTTCTTCTTTCAAGTTCTAACATGCATTCACACATATCCATATATATTACATGGTCATTCTAGAACTCTTGTTCTGTGCATTAATAATAATAATAATAATAATAATTAACACCTTATAATTTAAGATAAAAAGATATGCTGAGTGGATTATTACATGTAGTTCAGTAGGAAATACTATTTCATTACAGACAATACAGACAATAATTTCAGACTGACTTGAATAACAAACAGCAAACAGACTGAATAAACTCAAATAGGTAGACTTTCAATTTTTTAAATCCAAATTCAAACTTGTCTATTTTATTTAGTATCTGATGCTCCATCGTTAAATCTCATTTATATAATTTTGGTTCTTGCTGGTGCACCTGCACATGTTGAATTGCAAAATAATATAGATAGATAGGTAGGTAGGTAAGTAAGTAGGTAGGTAGGTAGACATCAATGTTTTATCTTAATGTAAAGTTTATGAAACTCAGATCCGGACTAATATACAAATATTCTGAAAACCTGAAGCTGTGAGATGGGAATTTCAATAATAATTACACTGTATACATAAACTTGGACAGGCAGTCATAATTTTATCACACAATTGTGCCAGAGGTAGGCATTTACTAGTTCCTGTTGTGCACCTCATAGACTAATGGTGCACTTTTAGCTCACCTATTTTTTAATTCTGTGCTACAATTAAGGCAGCTAAGTGTCTTGTAAACTAATTTAAAATGTCTGAGCCATTTCAATGCTAATTAGTACATCAAGTGACTGCACTTAGGGCACAATGTTATGGATCAAAGATTAAGCCATGAAGAGATTCTACTTCTCACAGTTATTGCCTCAGAAGCACGACATACCTGTTACCTATTTCTACAATGATAAAAGCTTGTCTAATAGAATTTTAAAAAGTGGGGATGGGTTTATTCTTAGATATGGTCTTCTAAAACATTGTTGAAAGTTGGGTGTACTGCACTTTACTGTTCATTAGGCTGCAATCAGTATTACCAATTCCTTCAAATCATTTTATAATCTGTTAGATGGAATATCTTCATCAGAAAATCAATCAGACAGCCTATTACATATTTTTTTAGAGAAAATTTTTTTTCATTTCCGCAAGCCATTATCAGTAAAGCACACTGATGCTTGCTGTGGCTACTACTAAAGTCTCTACATGTTCATGAAATGGTCGTGAATAAGGAAATCCATTTCGCTTGCGAACATTCATTTTAAATAATAACGAAGCATTAATAAATACTCTAAGTTCATCTGCATCTTTTTTTTATTTTGAAATTTGCAAGCATTGGAATTTCGATTACTTTTGTGATTTATTTGATGCAAATCTTGAGTGCTAGATGCCAGCAACCATGATCTGTTCATTTCTTCTCTAAGATTTCATTGAAGATTTTGACTCAACATGATTTGGATGGAATGTGAGCCATGAAGCAAAGAATTCTCAAAGACTCATCACACCAATCAAATTTGGTTTTCAAACTGACATTCTAGGCATGAAGAAAGGAAACTTTAGATTATTTTCAGAATAAAACTAAAATGATTGTATTGCTAGAACTGTTTAATGCGAATTTGGAACGATCCCAAAACATTTCCTGGCAATGCATGGCAACACAACATCATTCTAACACATTACTCTTCTGCACTTACAGAGGGAAAAGTATTTCATTCAGATTCCATAAATTCAAAACAACTGACAGGTTCTGTAATTAATGTTTTTGTGTAACTGATATTAAAAGACTGAAATGTCACTTAAAGAAAGAATACAGTTAAATAATATTTTTTCATGCTGCTAAGACTAAACAAATTTTGCATCAAACTGTGGACCCTTTGACAAAATGTTATGACAGCTTGCATACATTTTGTTCACTCCTGGGTCAGAAATGGGAGTGAGGTTATTTAAACAACCCCACCCTACCCAACCAGTCTGCAACAAGCTTCTCAAAGTGAGAAAATGGGTTAACTTTTTGAACATGGCGTATCATTAGAGGAATGTGATACAAAGAATTCTGCTTACAGATATATTCAACTATATACAACCTATCTCTGATTATTTACATTCATAAACATGGATCAGAGTAAGTTCTTCTGGCATAACATAGATGCTGCAATGTAAGGCCATGACTTGCATCTTAAAATATAATTGTAGATCTTTCACATCTTTTCACATTACATTCATTTAACTATGTACATTCTTTTCATGTAATTAGTCTGTCTGAATTTGAATTATGTAATTAGTCTGTCTGAATTTGAATTTCTGTAATTAGTCTGTCTGAATTTGAATTTCTGTAATTAATCTGTCTGAATTTGAATTTCTGCAATTAGTTTGTATGAATTTAAATTTCTGTAATTATCTGGTCAGAATTTGATATTAAGCTGTTTCCTAACCTCCTGGAGATGCACAAAGTCAGTGCCAGAAAGAAAATACATTTCAAAATACACTAGAGTACCATATCTACTCTCTTACCGGTATAAGTCAAGTCTAACTGCAAAACACATAGACCCTGATCTGCCATCAAATACTACTGATTGCTCTAACAAACTGCATAGAGCCATATCTGCCTGTGCATTATTTAATGGCAGACCTGGGTCTGTGCAGTTTGCGGTTGGACAGTATGTGTATCTTATAGCATTGACTTAATGGACACATTCTGAAGGTTATTTTTCTCTTATAATAACACACTGACAATGGTGACAATATCATCTCATTACAATTTATCAGGAAAGGTCATTAGTATCTATTTCCGAATTTTCGTTGCATTTCACTTTGCACATGCCTGTGATATGCAATTTGTTTTGAAAATGAAACAAGCTTAAAATGTATTAGCCAATAGTGTTGAAATTATGTTTTTATATCAACTGCTCAATTCCTCTGGCATGTATCTTGACTCTTTAAGCCAATGAAGTCTTGTACATCAGTCTTTGGTGGGTGGAGCTGGAACTCTATCACACACTTTCATAAATTCCACGATAGAACGGGACAGATTATCATCAGGATGGCCCTCACTGGCCACAACAGCTTTACGACCAAACTCCTTTGCCTGAATTAAAAATAAATCATATACACTGAAAAATCACTACTACAATATATTTATTTTATTATTGGCATTCAAAGGCTGGGTGCCATCAATGTGAAACATACTCTAAACAAAAACTATCTAATGAAAATGCCATACCTGCCCGAACAAATTATACACCAAACACAAGATTTGTCTCCAAAATAACTCAATATGGTTGTGTTTTAAAAACTATGATTTTCAGTAAGCTCGAGAAAAAAAGGGAGAGAGACCTTTCTTGATACCATATTGTAACCTGTAAAAACAATAAACAGTGCTCAATGCTCATGGAAAACTATCACTACATGGCATTTTTACAGTTAATTGCTATTGAGATCAAAAGGAAATATACTCGCTGATAAACAACCACCCACAATAGATGTTTTGTGATGTTGCGTGGAGCTGTTCAAGAGCCTACTAGGCTAATTTCCATAAGTAAATTACATGAAGTAGAAAAACCCAATTCATTTGAAGTTAGACAAATCAAACATGAAACAAGTTATTTTTTTGTTGGATTTAATGATGATGATGATGTTCATCCATCGGTGTTGATGAGGACCATTTGATGTCATCAATTCAATGGTGGTGGGTCTGGAGATGGATGATCAGTCCGGTCTGGGAATGGAAGAGTCTGTTGCAATGGAGACATGGATGCACAGGCTGGTGACTGCGAGTTGCGGAACTGCTGTTCCTGGATTTGTGCAGATCATGTTTCTCAGCTGCATCCACAAGTCTTTTCTGCTCAAAGGCTGCCACACCAGCATTGACCTTACTGCACCAAGCAGATCAATCAGCAGCAAGACTCTCCCAGCTGTCAGGATCAAGGCTTCAATTCTTCAGTGAGTGCTTAAGGGTGTCCTAGTAACTCTTTTGTGACCACCATGAGATCTCTTGCCTTACTGTAGCTCTCCACAGAAGACCTCTACCGGCATGCAGACAGCATGGCAGCCCATCGGAGTTGTGCCTAGCACAGCATGGTATGGATGTTTGTCATGCCGGCCTTAGTGAGCACCCCTGTGCTTGGTACCTTGTCCTGCCTGCCATCTGATTTTCAGTAGTTTTCTCAGAGAGCTCATATGGAAGTGGTTCAGTTTTTAACATGGTGGCTATACACATTCCAGGTCTCACATGCATAGAGGAGGGTGAGAAGAACTGCTGCACAGACTTTGAGTACGGTGGCAAGCTTGAAGCCTCTTCTATCCCAGATATTTGAGCAGAGTCTGCCAAATTCTACACTAGCTTTGGCAATCCTGGTGTTGACCTCATCGTCTATGTGGACTGCTTGTGAAAGGGTGCTGTCGAGGTATGTGAACCTGTCTACATTTTGAGATTTTGGCCATTTACAGTGATGGATGGTTCCAGTTAATCTTCTCAAGGAGCTGGCTGATGCAGAACCTCGGTCTTGCTGGTAGTGATAGTGAATCCAAAGTTGGTGCACGCTGTGGAGAAAGGTCCATGCTCTGTTGTATGCCTGCCTCCATACTGAAGTTGAGTGCACAGTCATCTGCAAACAGGAGGTCACAAATGTTCTCAACTTCATCTCTGGTTTTGGTTTGAAGTGTCCTCAAGTTGAACAACTTCCCATCCAGGCAGTATTGGAGACCTACTCCCACATCACTGTCCTTGAAAGCATCTACCAATATTGCAGAGAACATGAGGCTGAAGAGAGTGGGGCAAAGATGCATCCTTGTTTCACACCATTCATAACTGCCAAGGGTTCGGATTAGTTACCCTGGTCATGGACTCTGTTAAGCATGCCATCATGAAAATGCATCACCATTTCAATGAAGACTTCTGGATATCCAAATTTGACCATGATTTTCCAAAGGCCTTCCTGGACAACAGTGTTGAATGCCTTAGGTCCACAAAGGTAGTGTATAGATGGACATTTTGTTCAAGACACTTTTCCTGCATCTGCCTGGCAGCAAAGATCATGTTGATGATGCCTCTGGTGGTTCCTCTGTGCAGTCTGATGGGTCCAGTCTTCACATGCAATGGGTGACAATCCCTAAATCACCAAGGATTTGAGACCCATCAGTTACCCTCAACCTGGTTAAGCCAGCCAGTCAAAGCCATTGCTTGTGGTGTGGCTGCTGTGCATGCTACAGCTTCTTGGAGCCATAGGTGAGAGCTGAGTGCCAAGTGGGGACCAAAGGTGGACTATCTATCCCCAAGAGTGTTAGACTGTTATCCCAGCCAGAGGATAATACCCGTCCATGAGCACTCCTTACACCATGCATTTAATGATAATGTGTAAGTCATGCTATTAAAGATTACTCGCTAGTTCATGATCAGCGGCAACATTTCTTCTAAGTCAGAATTTAATCAATGTTATAATAAACATTACAACGATAAATATTTCAGTACTCGGATTCATCTTTGAAGGCAAAAGCAAAATGTCACAACTGCTCGGCTAGTCAGAAAAAGTTGAGTCATCCATGAGGCAAGCTAAGCACAGCAAAACTAAATTATAGACCTTCTGGTTGACTTTAAGAAGTACAGCAGCAGTGAAGGGCACTGTATTCTTTGCCCATACTGTAAACACTGTATTGACATGTAGTCATTCTGGAGAGTAATATATTCATCAATATAAGAACACCACCCAACTTTTGGGGCAATGCATGAATACCCAGCTGAATTCCAAAAGTTACTAATATGTTTAAACATTAAAACTAGTCACAGTTATTGGATATTTGACACTCCCTCACAGAAATACAGATGCAGAAAGCTCACTTTCTTTAACAAAGATCTTTGGTTAATTTGAACCACAGCACCATGATAAACTCTTATGACACTTGTATCACCTTCAAACTCCTAGTGAACTATTGCAAAGACTGCCTCTAGTTAAGACAGTATTCCAGTGTGCAATGGATTTTAAAGGCACACATTTTATGTGTTTTTGAGCATGTATGTGAGTGTGTACACATACATTTCTGTGTGCTGATGACAATACAAGTCTTGACAACCAACAGCTTTTTGTTTGAAAGTATATTAAATGCTTAAACATAAACAAAATTTTTTATTTTATAAAAAATTTAGTTGCCATCATTTTCTATAGGTTTATGTGAGTTCATATCTTATTTAAACATCATTTTTGGGGTCACTTGGGATCTCAAAAATCATTTTGTGTTCACGAAAATAACCAAACACTGTCTGGGAGTTGGCAGGTATAGTTTTAGAAATTAGCAAATATTTTTGGATCAAAATCCTACCACCTTGCCACAAAAATGTAGTTGGATTATGAAAAATTAAATGATGCAGACACTGAAGCCATGCTATTTACTACTCAATTTGAACCCTAGATTTGTCACGGTTTATAGTTATCATGAATAATCTGAACTCGAAAGTTGTGAAAGTTTGTAGCTGTCATGTCTAATTTGAGCACTAGAGTTGTCATGGTTTGTAGTTATGCTTAATTTAAACATTAGTGTTGTCAAGGTTTGCAGTTTATTCTGAACTCTAGAGTAGTGAAAGTCTGTAGTTATTATGTTTAATTTGAACAATGTTTAATTTGAACCTTAGAGTTGTTAAGGTTTGTAATTATCATGTATAATTTGAACTCTAGTGAAAGTCTGTAGTTATTATAATTTATGCTCTAGAGTTGTCAAGGTTTGTAATTATCATGTATAATTTTAACTCTAGTGAAAGTTTGTAGTTATCATGTTTAATTTGAGCTCTAGAGTTGTCAAGGTTTGTAGTTGTCATGTTTAATTTGGTACAGTATTTTTGTCAAGGGTATAACTATTGTACTGAAATGGACGTCAGAATAAAGTAGAGTGATACCTATCAATTTTTAGTGGCCATTGCAAACTTTAGGTTGCTAAGCCCCAAAAGATTGGATTGAAAAGATTGTAAGAACAGAGATTTACTGAATAGAGAATTAAAACAGAAAAAGTGACAAAAAATGAAGGTTTCAATTAGGTCAAATTAAATTGTAAAGTTGTTTTAAATAGTATATCTAGAACTGACTCCATCACTGTCTCAAAATTCAAAATGCTAATTTCCAACCTGCTTTATGTTTTAACTATCTGGTGAAAAATCCAGTAGACAACTTTTGTTACCTAGAATTTGTAAAAGTGATATCTCCTATTGAAGGCTTTAGGTGGTGCTCTACAGTTTCATATTTTGCATAGGATTAGAAATTTGAAGAAAAAGAATTTCCCTGACTTTCATCACTGGTTACACTGGCTATTTAAAAAAGACCTTGAATATCTAATGTGTATTTCAAAGAACCATAAATTCCCTTTATTTTGGTGTATGATTGATGAGTGTATTATGGGTTATAGAGTATACAGCTTGGCCTTACTTCAGATGTGCACCTTTCAAAAAAGTGCTAGCTCCACTTGGTCATTTTCACTTCCTGAACTTCAGAGATAAATTGTACAAAAAAGAGCTGATAACTTTTTTTACATTTTATATATTTGGTAATTCATTCATTGCACTTTCAGAAGCTGGTATTGTCTAGTCTGGCAAAATTCATTTTCCCTATTTTAATAGCTGCTATGGACAGTGTACTTTAGACTAATTCAGGCTGATTTTTTTAGCACATGGGAGCAATCACTTTAGTTAGCAGTGTGATAAGATCATTAACAATTTCCAAAAATACAATATCCAAAGAAATATCATCCACATTACATTAATGTAGCATAGAGTTATGCCAACATTCTCTCCATTGTGCATGTTTTAAATGCAAACAACTTCACTTTACATACGTCACTCTCTCAAAAGTACATAATAACTGGTGAGTGCCTCCTTAAAGAGAACATAGGTATTATTATTGTATGATCTAATTTTGATTGTATGGCTGAAACATTTAAGTTGCAAGCATCAAAACAGTCCTTTTTAATAATTCTCTTGTATTTCCCCCCACAGAACAGTATTTATGAGTGTCATTCTCTAACAAGTCTAGCCCCCCCCCCATGATAAAAAGTGAGCTATTTTAAAAATGCATATTACATTTTGTAAACATTGTGACCAATGTTATGCTGAATGGCAGGAACATGAAACTAGCCAGAATTATTTCTGAGATATCAACAATGAATTTTACAGTTTGAAAAGGGAGGTAACAAATCATGTTCATAAAGGTCAAAGGTCAAAGTGTAAAATATTTGCCTATTGTTTAATTCATTCATTGCACTTTCAGAAGCTGGTATTGTCTAGTCTGGCAAAATTCCTTTTCCCTATTTTAATAGCTGCTATGGATAGTGTACTTTAGACTAATTCAGGCTGATTTTTTTAGCACAAGGGAGCAGTCATTTTAGTTAGCAGTGTGCTTAGATCATGTACAATTTCCAAAAGTACAATATCCAAAGAAATATCATCCACATTACATTAATGTAGCATAGAGGTATGCCAGCATTCTCTCCACTGTGCATGTTTTAAATGAAACAACTTCACCATACATACGTCGCTCTCTCAAAAGTACATAATAACTGGTGAGTGCCTCCATAAAGAGAACATAGGTATTATTATTGTATGATCTAATTTTGATTGTATGGCTGAAACATTTAAGTTGCAAGCATCAAAACAGTCCTTTTTAATAATTCTCTTGTATTTCCCCCCACAGAGGTATGCCACCATTCTCTCCATTGTGCATGTTTTAAATGCAAACAACTTCACCATACATACGTCACTCTCACAAAAGTACATAATAACTGGTGAGCACTTCATAAGCCATTTTGCTGCAGGATTAAAAAGATAAGAAATCAAAGGTTGACTGTCACTGTTTTCTAGGCTTCAGAAAATCAAGAGAATGAACAAACTAAGGGACATAACTCTTAGAAACATAATGAAACAAGCAAAAATCAAAACAAAAGAAGCATCATTAAAAAATTTCATATTTTACACTTTCTTATCAAACTGTATTTACTTCTCCACTGGTGTTGTGTTGACTTTCCATTTGTAAATAAACTGTTGAAACCAGTAATAAGTGTATCAGGTGTAAATGACCATATGCACTATATGAGTGTAATCTGGGACAAATAACACACACCTGGTAACAAGAGATCATGTGTTATAACACTATTAGTCTTTAAGACAAGAAAATACATTTTGTTGTGAATAATGGGTTTTCTTTTTAAACAGAATATTATTAAGATTATTCTAAAGCCTTATCTAATTACTCTTTTTCAAAGACTGTCTAATTACACTTATTCTAAGGCTGTATCTAATAATACTTATTCTAAGCCCTTATCTAATTATACTTATTCTAAGCCCTTATCTAATTATACTTATTCTAAGCCCTTATCTAATTATACTTATTCTAAGCCCTTATCTAATTATATTTATTCTAAGCCCTTATCTAATTATATTTATTCTAAGCCCTTATCTAATTATACTTATTCTAAGCCCTTATCTAATTAACTTTATTCTAAGGCCTTATCTAATTATATTTATTCTAAGCCCTTATCTAATTATACTTATTCTAAGCCCTTATCTAATTATATTTATTCTAAGCCCTTATCTAATAATACTTATTCTAAGCCCTTATCTAATTATACTTATTCTAAGCCCTTATCTAATTATATTTATTCTAAGCCCTTATCTAATTATACTAATTCTAAGCCCTTATCTAATAATACTTATTCTAAGCCCTTATCTAATTATACTTATTCTAAGCCCTTATCTAATTATACTTATTCTAAGCCCTTATCTAATTATACTAATTCTAAGCCCTTATCTAATTATATTTATTCTAAGCCCTTATCTAACTACAAATAGTATAAGGCCTTATCTAATTATACTGATTCTAAGGCCTTAGTTAATTATAAATATTATAAAAGCCTTATCTGATTACACTTTTTCTAAGCCCTCATCGAAACACCATTATTTTAAGGCCTTGTCTAATTACATTTTCATGAAGCCATATATATGATTACATTTATCATTAGACCTCATCTATTGACACTTATTCTAAGGCTTGTCGACTTACACTGTTACACTTATGATTATGACTGTACAGTATAACTGTCACTATGCTCAATAAACTTGACTGGCTTCAACAATATCTTGACAAATCACAAAACATACATGCATGCTGGAAGGGTTAATAAAATAATTTTGACAAGCACATGTAAAATATTAAATTTTCAATATTTTTAAGTGATTAATGTATAATATTATAATATACTTATCAATTTTCTACCCAAGTGTGAGCCAAATATTTGCTATCAAATCCCACAAGTAGGAAAATGATACTGTCATTTTTGGATCCTGTATTACCATAATCTCAGCTGCAGCTGAAACTACTTTTTCCTCCAGGTGTTCTAGTTACCACTGAATAAGTATGAATAACTATGCTGTACCCTGACCTAACATGCAAATAAACATGAGTAGCATTCTCTTTAATAAATTTTGTATCATCAAGTTCCAACAATTTGACCAATACCACTGTTAATAACTGTCAAAACATTGCTGTCATTCTGATGTCAAGTCCACATCTGAGCCTCTCCCACCAGAAACAGTTCAAACACTATCAGTAAGGCCTCAGATGGAAACTTTCTGAGTTATTCAGCTGGTGAAATCTTCTATAATGCAAAATTTTACAAAGGCACAATAGCTGTATATCATTAGTACGACTCTGCTGTCCCTATGTGCTGAAAAACTTGTCACGCTTCATTCATAACATTATATTCATGCATGTATCAGCTCTATTAGAAAGATTGAAAGGTTAAAATGTTAAACAATTTTTTATTTTTTCAGTGATGTTTTAGGATTTTATTAATTTATCAGTATATAACAAAAATACAATTAACATACTGCTGTAATTTGATTTTGAATGCTAGATCATGTCTTGTTGTCAGTATCATGTCCCATAATGATCTGGATTTAACAACAACTCGATATGATCAAACTGTCAAGATCACATTATATGCATTTATATTATCATTTATTAACTCCAACAGAAACTGTAGGCATAGTACATGGTCAAGTCTTAACATAAGACCATATTCCCCTCTTTAACAACATGATCAGGCCTGGTATGCAGATTGATCTCTGATGAGATAGGACAAATACAACCTAGGTACAGGATACGGTGGCTTTTCATCATAAGGATGTTGGTGAGGACCTTATATGAAGTGGATAAGACAAATCTGTCTTACCTTGTTGATGTCCATGAGAACAAAGTAGAGCATGGCAAGTGCGTGACTGACTGTAGCCAGATCCTGGGGCTGCCTGTTGGGCTGGTGTTCCCGCAGATCATAGAGGGCATTCAGCACCTGCACTGCCTCTGCCTCCTGGGCCTCATCTGGAACGTGGTATAGTATAGTGCCAATTAAAATTAGTGAAAATGGTAACAATTACTAAACTCTTTATGAAGATAAAAGTAAAAATAAATCATAAAAGGCAAAGATATACAAATTCTTTAGAACGTAAATAAGATAAGAATAGTAGAATTCTAAAATTATTGGGTCAACAGTTGGTACATAAATCATATGGAACACAAAGACACAATGAATATAATAGAAAAAGATGTCAGAATTGCAAGTGAGCAGGAGCAAAGAAGATAACTCGCTCATTTGTGGAATGTATAGTCAGTAGTTGCAAACAATTTTGAATACGCCCTGATCATTAGTATAGTCACAATGACCCAGTCTTTGTGTGTAATATTGCAAATACAAACTATGTCTGATTTGGTGTATTAAAATAAGATTTATAGTTTACGTTGGAGGGCCAGAGAGAAGGATATTTGCAGGCACAAAAGTGTGTCCCATCAATTACAGACTGGAATGCTTGATATAAAAAAAACACATTCAAGACCACTTTATCACAAAATGTAAACTTTGTCAACATGCTCATGGTTTTTATTACCCATGTGTCAAAACATACTTTTATTACACATGCATTTCATCCTACATGGCTGATCATGCATTTGATACAAATGTTAAATCTATAATTCTGTATCACACAGTCACCCAGATTGAAACTACTTTGGTGTCTTCTCTGTCTTCCACACATTATTATTTACTGATACATTGAATCAATTTTGTTAAAAATCCCAACTGGTTTGTAATTTCATTCATATGTAAAGTTAAAAATGTTGAAAAAGTGTTAAAAGGGGGGGGGGGGGAATAATAAATACAAAACTGAATTTACATTTCATTCTGAGTGTAGGTTATAACTCACTTGATATTGCTTATAAATACATCTTGGCCTAATGGTATCAATGTATCCCTATGTCATATCAAATGAGTTCTTCCTGCTGATTTAGAAATAAACACAAATGTAGTTTTATGTACCTATCCCTGAAAGCAAACACTACAGTTTCATAGTCATGCAGACTCTGCAATGGAAGGACTTTACTACAGTAAAACTTGACTTGAAAGACCACTGTTGTGTGAGACCATCTGTCTTGATAGACTATATTTGTCATATAGTGTGATCATCTCTTTCGACTGATCATTTGCCTTGAGAAACCATTTCTCAATTTTTAGAGTAGCTTTACTGTACTGACATTTTAGTTCCTAATAGTTCTAACAAAACAGGCTTCATTCCATCTGCAATAGTCCAGTGGTCATAACACTTTGTCCACTCAACATCAGAAGAGTACAGATTGGAATCCATCTCAAACCAGGTTTGTTCAGCCAATCAGTATTTCTGGGGGGAACAGGTTTGTTCAGCCAATCAGTATTTCTGGGGGGAAGAGTAACCATACATGTGTTGATGTTCCATTACACAAATTAATCAATAAACCCAATCATTCAGCCTAAAAAATATCCCCATATTAAGTAGTTAGCTAGGTAATATTAGGTACATAAAAGGTAGATATTAGGTAGATCAAGGTAGATATACAATACAGTAAAATGCCTCTAAATCATCATGGTCACTGCAAACACCTTTTGCCAATTTATAAAGGTGGCCCATTTAAAAAGGTTTGATTAGTGTTAAAAGAGCCGAACTAGAATCAAAACATATTCCTTAGGAAAGTTTTACTATATACTTATGTATTCAGTCATGGATGGATAGGTGGATAGAAGAATAAATGGACAAATGAACTGGTATGCAGATGGGTTATTGTTACGAAATCCCCGATATGGCTCATTTAGTCTTCCATACTTTTCATTTAAATCAGGTTGTCTTGTTTCACGTGCCATAATATTTCTGTAAATGCAATTTTTCGTCGTATCGCGTGACGCTTTTATTGCTCGCGTGGCACGTGCAAAATAATGTATTATTGCACACTATTATATATATATCGGGTAGAGATATTGAAGGGCACAGCCAATATAGAGGGAAGCTCTTAAACATATTCAACTGTCGGGCAGGTGCCATTGTAATTTCGTTAAAGCCAAACAGTTGGGTGAGTCTAATGTTATTTTAGTCAACTCTTTTTATTATTTACAATAATTATTCAGTTTCGTAAAAGCACGTTCATTGTTGTATTATGTGGTCACATCGTTTATCGTATTTGCAATTCAGTTTATTAAGATATAACCTAGGAAATGTGGTAGCGAGTTAATTTCATCTAGTCGCTATCACTACTAATTTCGAAAACATATTATGTATGTATTAATGTCATAGCATTACGTATATTTGTTTTTATTGCATAGCATTCCTATGTCATACTTCGTGCCTATCGTATATTCTTAAAGTAGTTGCAACAAAACCGATTTCAATTAAATTAGACTATTGGAAAGGTGTGTTTATTTTCCATATTCAGCTCGCCGGTTATGAGCAGCCGGATGGGCTTGTGAATACCATGACATCTGGTGTACCATTACTAGTATAACCTGTGCCAGCGTACAGGTACAAGTGCGGAGGGGAAAGTGACCGTGCCAGAGAGAAGGCTGTGTCAACGTGTATTTTCCAAACAAGTATTGTTTTGACAATGTATTACAAAGTAAAGCACAATAACAAGTAGTGTATTGACTACAAGTAAAAGGTCAGTAACAAGTAGTGTATTGACTACAAGTAAAAGGACAATAACAAGTAGTGTATTGACTACAAGTAAAAGCACAATAACAAGTAGTGTATTGACTACAAGTAAAAGCACAATAACAAGTAGTGTATTGACTACAAGTAAAAGGCACAGTAACAAGTAGTGTTTTTGACTACAAGTAAAAGGACAGTAACAAGTAGTGTATTGACTACAAGTAAAAGGACAGTAACAAGTAGTGTATTGACTACAAGTAAAAGGACAAGTAACAAGTAGTGTATTGACTACAAGTAAAAGGACAGTAACAAGTAGTGTATTGACTACAAGTAAAAGGACAATAACAAGTAGTGTATTGACTACAAGTAAAAGGACAATAACAAGCAGTGTATTGACTACAAGTAAAAGGACAATAACAAGCAGTGTATTGACTACAAGTAAAAAGGACAATAACAAGCAGTGTATTGACTACAAGTAAAAGGACAATAACAAGCAGTGTATTGACTACAAGTAAAAGGACAATAACAAGCAGTGTATTGACTACAAGTAAAAGGACAATAACAAGCAGTGTATTGACTACAAGTAAAAGGACAATAACAAGCAGTGTATTGACTACATAAAAGACAATAAGGCAGTGTATTGACTACAAGTAAAAGGACAATAACAAGCAGTGTATTGACTACAAGTAAAAGGACAGTAACAAGCAGTGTATTGACTACAAGTAAAAGGACAGTAACAAGCAGTGTATTGACTACAAGTAAAAGGACAGTAACAAGCAGTGTTTTGACTACAAGTAAAAGGACAGTAACAAGCTAGTGTTTTGACTACAAGTAAAAGGACAGTAACAAGTAGTGTTTTGACTACAAGTAAAAGGACAGTAACAAGTAGTGTATTGACTACAAGTAAAAGGACAATAACAAGTAGTGTATTGACTACAAGTAAAAGGACAATAACAAGTAGTGTATTGACTACAAGTAAAAGGACAATAACAAGTAGTGTATTGACTACAAGTAAAAGGACAATAACAAGTAGTGTATTGACTACAAGTAAAAGGACAATAACAAGTAGTGTATTGACTACAAGTAAAAGGACAATAACAAGTAGTGTATTGACTACAAGTAAAAGGACAATAACAAGTAGTGTATTGACTACAAGTAAAAGGACAATAACAAGTAGTGTATTGACTACAAGTAAAAGGACAATAACAAGTAGTGTATTGACTACAAGTAAAAGGACAATAACAAGTAGTGTATTGACTACAAGTAAAAGGACAATAACAAGTAGTGTATTGACTACAAGTAAAAGGACAATAACAAGTAGTGTATTGACTACAAGTAAAAGGACAATAACAAGTAGTGTATTGACTACAAGTAAAAGGACAATAACAAGTAGTGTATTGACTACAAGTAAAAGGACAATAACAAGTAGTGTATTGACTACAAGTAAAAGGACAATAACAAGTAGTGTATTGACTACAAGTAAAAGGACAATAACAAGTAGTGTATTGACTACAAGTAAAAGGACAATAACAAGTAGTGTATTGACTACAAGTAAAAGGACAATAACAAGTAGTGTATTGACTACAAGTAAAAGGACAATAACAAGTAGTGTATTGACTACAAGTAAAAGGACAAAAACAAGCAGTGTATTGACTACAAGTAAAAGGACAATAACAAGCAGTGTATTGACTACAAGTAAAAGGACAATAACAAGCAGTGTATTGACTACAAGTAAAAGGACAATAACAAGCAGTGTATTGACTACAAGTAAAAGGACAATAACAAGCAGTGTATTGACTACAAGTAAAAGGACAATAACAAGCAGTGTATTGACTACAAGTAAAAGGACAATAACAAGCAGTGTATTGACTACAAGTAAAAGGACAATAACAAGTAGTGTATTGACTACAAGTAAAAGGACAATAACAAGTAGTGTATTGACTACAAGTAAAAGGACAATAACAAGTAGTGTTTTGACTACAAGTAAAAGGACAATAACAAGTAGTGGTTTGACTACAAGTAAAAGGACAATAACAAGTAGTGTATTGACTACAAGTAAAAGGACAATAACAAGTAGTGTATTGACTACAAGTAAAAGGACAATAACAAGTAGTGTATTGACTACAAGTAAAAGGACAATAACAAGTAGTGTATTGACTACAAGTAAAAGGACAATAACAAGTAGTGTATTGACTACAAGTAAAAGAACAATAACAAGTAGTGTATTGACTACAAGTAAAAGCACAATAACAAGTAGTGTTTTGACTACAAGTAAAAGCACAATAACAAGTAGTGTTTTGACTACAAGTAAAAGGACAATAACAAGTAGTGTATTGACTACAAGTAAAAGGACAATAACAAGTAGTGTATTGACTACAAGTAAAAGCACAATAACAAGTAGTGTATTGACTACAAGTAAAAGCACAATAACAAGTAGTGTATTGACTACAAGTAAAAGCACAATAACAAGTAGTGTATTGACTACAAGTAAAAGCACAATAACAAGTAGTGTATTGACTACAAGTAAAAGCACAATAACAAGTAGTGTTTTGACTACAAGTAAAAGGACAATAACAAGTAGTGTATTGACTACAAGTAAAAGGACAATAACAAGTAGTGTATTGACTACAAGTAAAAGGACAATAACAAGTAGTGTATTGACTACAAGTAAAAGGACAATAACAAGTAGTGTATTGACTACAAGTAAAAGGACAATAACAAGTAGTGTATTGACTACAAGTAAAAGGACAATAACAAGTAGTGTATTGACTACAAGTAAAAGGACAATAACAAGTAGTGTATTGACTACAAGTAAAAGGACAATAACAAGTAGTGTATTGACTACAAGTAAAAGGACAATAACAAGTAGTGTATTGACTACAAGTAAAAGGACAATAACAAGTAGTGTATTGACTACAAGTAAAAGGACAATAACAAGTAGTGTATTGACTACAAGTAAAAGGACAATAACAAGTAGTGTATTGACTACAAGTAAAAGGACAATAACAAGTAGTGTTTTGACTACAAGTAAAAGGACAATAACAAGTAGTGTATTGACTACAAGTAAAAGGACAATAACAAGTAGTGTTTTGACTACAAGTAAAATGACAATAACAAGTAGTGTATTGACTACAAGTAAAAGGACAATAACAAGTAGTGTATTGACTACAAGTAAAAGAACAATAACAAGTAGTGTATTGACTACAAGTAAAAGCACAATAACAAGTAGTGTTTTGACTACAAGTAAAAGGACAATAACAAGTAGTGTATTGACTACAAGTAAAAGGACAATAACAAGTAGTGTATTGACTACAAGTAAAAGGACAATAACAAGTAGTGTATTGACTACAAGTAAAAGGACAATAACAAGTAGTGTATTGACTACAAGTAAAAGGACAATAACAAGTAGTGTATTGACTACAAGTAAAAGGACAATAACAAGTAGTGTATTGACTACAAGTAAAAGGACAATAACAAGTAGTGTATTGACTACAAGTAAAAGGACAATAACAAGTAGTGTATTGACTACAAGTAAAAGGACAATAACAAGTAGTGTATTGACTACAAGTAAAAGGACAATAACAAGTAGTGTATTGACTACAAGTAAAAGGACAATAACAAGCAGTGTATTGACTACAAGTAAAAGGACAATAACAAGCAGTGTATTGACTACAAGTAAAAGGACAATAACAAGCAGTGTATTGACTACAAGTAAAAGGACAATAACAAGCAGTGTATTGACTACAAGTAAAAGGACAATAACAAGCAGTGTATTGACTACAAGTAAAAGGACAATAACAAGCAGTGTATTGACTACAAGTAAAAGGACAATAACAAGCAGTGTATTGACTACAAGTAAAAGGACAATAACAAGCAGTGTATTGACTACAAGTAAAAGGACAATAACAAGCAGTGTATTGACTACAAGTAAAAGGACAATAACAAGCAGTGTATTGACTACAAGTAAAAGGACAATAACAAGCAGTGTATTGACTACAAGTAAAAGGACAATAACAAGCAGTGTATTGACTACAAGTAAAAGGACAATAACAAGCAGTGTATTGACTACAAGTAAAAGGACAATAACAAGCAGTGTATTGACTACAAGTAAAAGGACAATAACAAGCAGTGTATTGACTACAAGTAAAAGGACAATAACAAGCAGTGTATTGACTACAAGTAAAAGGACAATAACAAGCAGTGTATTGACTACAAGTAAAAGGACAATAACAAGCAGTGTATTGACTACAAGTAAAAGGACAATAACAAGCAGTGTATTGACTACAAGTAAAAGGACAATAACAAGCAGTGTATTGACTACAAGTAAAAGGACAATAACAAGCAGTGTATTGACTACAAGTAAAAGGACAATAACAAGCAGTGTATTGACTACAAGTAAAAGGACAATAACAAGCAGTGTATTGACTACAAGTAAAAGGACAATAACAAGCAGTGTATTGACTACAAGTAAAAGGACAATAACAAGCAGTGTATTGACTACAAGTAAAAGGACAATAACAAGCAGTGTATTGACTACAAGTAAAAGGACAATAACAAGCAGTGTATTGACTACAAGTAAAAGGACAATAACAAGCAGTGTATTGACTACAAGTAAAAGGACAATAACAAGTAGTGTATTGACTACAAGTAAAAGGACAATAACAAGTAGTGTATTGACTACAAGTAAAAGGACAATAACAAGTAGTGTATTGACTACAAGTAAAAGGACAATAACAAGTAGTGTTTTGACTACAAGTAAAAGGACAATAACAAGTAGTGTTTTGACTACAAGTAAAAGGACAATAACAAGTAGTGTATTGACTACAAGTAAAAGGACAATAACAAGTAGTGTACTGACTACAAGTAAAAGGACAATAACAAGCAGTGTATTGACTACAAGTAAAGCACAATAACAAGCAGTGTTTTGACTACAAGTAAAAGGACAATAACAAGCAGTGTATTGACTACAAGTAAAAGCACAATAACAAGCAGTGTATTGACTACAAGTAAAAGGACAATAACAAGCAGTGTTTTGACTACAAGTAAAAGGACAATAACAAGTAGTGTATTGACTACAAGTAAAAGGACAATAACAAGTAGTGTATTGACTACAAGTAAAAGGACAATAACAAGTAGTGTATTGACTACAAGTAAAAGGACAATAACAAGTAGTGTATTGACTACAAGTAAAAGGACAATAACAAGCAGTGTATTGACTACAAGTAAAAGGACAATAACAAGCAGTGTATTGACTACAAGTAAAAGGACAATAACAAGCAGTGTATTGACTACAAGTAAAAGAACAATAACAAGCAGTGTATTGACTACAAGTAAAAGAACAATAACAAGCAGTGTATTGACTACAAGTAAAAGAACAATAACAAGCAGTGTATTGACTACAAGTAAAAGAACAATAACAAGCAGTGTATTGACTACAAGTAAAAGGACAATAACAAGCAGTGGTTTGACTACAAGTAAAAGGACAATAACAAGCAGTGGTTTGACTACAAGTAAAAGCACAATAACAAGCAGTGTTTTGACTACAAGTAAAAGCACAATAACAAGCAGTGTTTTGACTACAAGTAAAAGGACAATAACAAGTAGTGTATTGACTACAAGTAAAAGGACAATAACAAGTAGTGTATTGACTACAAGTAAAATGACAATAACAAGTAGTGGTTTGACTACAAGTAAAAGGACAATAACAAGTAGTGTATTGACTACAAGTAAAAGGACAATAACAAGTAGTGTATTGACTACAAGTAAAAGGACAATAACAAGTAGTGTATTGACTACAAGTAAAAGGACAATAACAAGTAGTGTATTGACTACAAGTAAAAGAACAATAACAAGTAGTGTATTGACTACAAGTAAAGCACAATAACAAGTAGTGTTTTGACTACAAGTAAAAGGACAATAACAAGTAGTGTATTGACTACAAGTAAAGGACAATAACAAGTAGTGTATTGACTACAAGTAAAAAGACAATAACAAGTAGTGTATTGACTACAAGTAAAAGAACAATAACAAGTAGTGTATTGACTACAAGTAAAGCACAATAACAAGTAGTGTATTGACTACAAGTAAAGCACAATAACAAGTAGTGTTTTGACTACAAGTAAAAGGACAATAACAAGTAGTGTATTGACTACAAGTAAAGGACAATAACAAGTAGTGTATTGACTACAAGTAAAAGAACAATAACAAGTAGTGTATTGACTACAAGTAAAGCACAATAACAAGTAGTGTTTTGACTACAAGTAAAAGGACAATAACAAGTAGTGTATTGACTACAAGTAAAGGACAATAACAAGTAGTGTATTGACTACAAGTAAAAGAACAATAACAAGTAGTGTATTGACTACAAGTAAAGCACAATAACAAGTAGTGTTTTGACTACAAGTAAAAGGACAATAACAAGTAGTGTATTGACTACAAGTAAAGGACAATAACAAGTAGTGTATTGACTACAAGTAAAAGGACAATAACAAGTAGTGTATTGACTACAAGTAAAGGACAATAACAAGTAGTGTTTTGACTACAAGTAAAAGGACAATAACAAGTAGTGTATTGACTACAAGTAAAAGGACAATAACAAGTAGTGTATTGACTACAAGTAAAGCATAATAACAAGTAGTGTATTGACTACAAGTAAAGGACAATAACAAGTAGTGTATTGACTACAAGTAAAAGAACAATAACAAGTAGTGTATTGACTACAAGTAAAGCACAATAACAAGTAGTGTTTTGACTACAAGTAAAAGGACAATAACAAGTAGTGTATTGACTACAAGTAAAGCACAATAACAAGTAGTGTTTTGACTACAAGTAAAAGGACAATAACAAGTAGTGTATTGACTACAAGTAAAGGACAATAACAAGTAGTGTATTGACTACAAGTAAAAGAACAATAACAAGTAGTGTATTGACTACAAGTAAAGCACAATAACAAGTAGTGTTTTGACTACAAGTAAAAGGACAATAACAAGTAGTGTATTGACTACAAGTAAAGGACAATAACAAGTAGTGTTTTGACTACAAGTAAAAGGACAATAACAAGTAGTGTATTGACTACAAGTAAAAGGACAATAACAAGTAGTGTATTGACTACAAGTAAAAGGACAATAACAAGTAGTGTATTGACTACAAGTAAAAGGACAATAACAAGTAGTGTATTGACTACAAGTAAAAGGACAATAACAAGTAGTGTATTGACTACAAGTAAAAGGACAATAACAAGTAGTGTATTGACTACAAGTAAAAGGACAATAACAAGTAGTGTTTTGACTACAAGTAAAAGGACAATAACAAGTAGTGTATTGACTACAAGTAAAAGGACAATAACAAGTAGTGTTTTGACTACAAGTAAAATGACAATAACAAGTAGTGTATTGACTACAAGTAAAAGGACAATAACAAGTAGTGTATTGACTACAAGTAAAAGAACAATAACAAGTAGTGTATTGACTACAAGTAAAAGCACAATAACAAGTAGTGTTTTGACTACAAGTAAAAGGACAATAACAAGTAGTGTATTGACTACAAGTAAAAGGACAATAACAAGTAGTGTATTGACTACAAGTAAAAGGACAATAACAAGTAGTGTATTGACTACAAGTAAAAGGACAATAACAAGTAGTGTATTGACTACAAGTAAAAGGACAATAACAAGTAGTGTATTGACTACAAGTAAAAGGACAATAACAAGTAGTGTATTGACTACAAGTAAAAGGACAATAACAAGTAGTGTATTGACTACAAGTAAAAGGACAATAACAAGCAGTGTATTGACTACAAGTAAAAGGACAATAACAAGCAGTGTATTGACTACAAGTAAAAGGACAATAACAAGCAGTGTATTGACTACAAGTAAAAGGACAATAACAAGCAGTGTATTGACTACAAGTAAAAGGACAATAACAAGCAGTGTATTGACTACAAGTAAAAGGACAATAACAAGCAGTGTATTGACTACAAGTAAAAGGACAATAACAAGCAGTGTATTGACTACAAGTAAAAGGACAATAACAAGCAGTGTATTGACTACAAGTAAAAGGACAATAACAAGCAGTGTATTGACTACAAGTAAAAGGACAATAACAAGCAGTGTATTGACTACAAGTAAAAGGACAATAACAAGCAGTGTATTGACTACAAGTAAAAGGACAATAACAAGCAGTGTATTGACTACAAGTAAAAGGACAATAACAAGCAGTGTATTGACTACAAGTAAAAGGACAATAACAAGCAGTGTATTGACTACAAGTAAAAGGACAATAACAAGCAGTGTATTGACTACAAGTAAAAGGACAATAACAAGCAGTGTATTGACTACAAGTAAAAGGACAATAACAAGCAGTGTATTGACTACAAGTAAAAGGACAATAACAAGCAGTGTATTGACTACAAGTAAAAGGACAATAACAAGCAGTGTATTGACTACAAGTAAAAGGACAATAACAAGCAGTGTATTGACTACAAGTAAAAGGACAATAACAAGCAGTGTATTGACTACAAGTAAAAGGACAATAACAAGCAGTGTATTGACTACAAGTAAAAGGACAATAACAAGCAGTGTATTGACTACAAGTAAAAGGACAATAACAAGCAGTGTATTGACTACAAGTAAAAGGACAATAACAAGCAGTGTATTGACTACAAGTAAAAGGACAATAACAAGCAGTGTATTGACTACAAGTAAAAGGACAATAACAAGCAGTGTATTGACTACAAGTAAAAGGACAATAACAAGTAGTGTATTGACTACAAGTAAAAGGACAATAACAAGTAGTGTATTGACTACAAGTAAAAGGACAATAACAAGTAGTGTATTGACTACAAGTAAAAGGACAATAACAAGTAGTGTATTGACTACAAGTAAAAGGACAATAACAAGTAGTGTATTGACTACAAGTAAAAGGACAATAACAAGTAGTGTATTGACTACAAGTAAAAGGACAATAACAAGTAGTGTATTGACTACAAGTAAAAGGACAATAACAAGTAGTGTATTGACTACAAGTAAAAGGACAATAACAAGTAGTGTTTTGACTACAAGTAAAAGGACAATAACAAGTAGTGTTTTGACTACAAGTAAAAGGACAATAACAAGTAGTGTTTTGACTACAAGTAAAAGGACAATAACAAGTAGTGTATTGACTACAAGTAAAAGGACAATAACAAGTAGTGTACTGACTACAAGTAAAAGGACAATAACAAGCAGTGTATTGACTACAAGTAAAGCACAATAACAAGCAGTGTTTTGACTACAAGTAAAAGGACAATAACAAGCAGTGTATTGACTACAAGTAAAAGCACAATAACAAGCAGTGTATTGACTACAAGTAAAAGGACAATAACAAGTAGTGTTTTGACTACAAGTAAAAGGACAATAACAAGTAGTGTATTGACTACAAGTAAAAGGACAATAACAAGTAGTGTATTGACTACAAGTAAAAGGACAATAACAAGTAGTGTATTGACTACAAGTAAAAGGACAATAACAAGTAGTGTATTGACTACAAGTAAAAGGACAATAACAAGCAGTGTATTGACTACAAGTAAAAGGACAATAACAAGCAGTGTATTGACTACAAGTAAAAGAACAATAACAAGCAGTGTATTGACTACAAGTAAAAGAACAATAACAAGCAGTGTATTGACTACAAGTAAAAGGACAATAACAAGCAGTGGTTTGACTACAAGTAAAAGGACAATAACAAGCAGTGGTTTGACTACAAGTAAAAGCACAATAACAAGCAGTGTTTTGACTACAAGTAAAAGCACAATAACAAGTAGTGTATTGACTACAAGTAAAAGGACAATAACAAGTAGTGTATTGACTACAAGTAAAAGGACAATAACAAGTAGTGTATTGACTACAAGTAAAATGACAATAACAAGTAGTGGTTTGACTACAAGTAAAAGAACAATAACAAGTAGTGTATTGACTACAAGTAAAGCACAATAACAAGTAGTGTTTTGACTACAAGTAAAAGGACAATAACAAGTAGTGTATTGACTACAAGTAAAGGACAATAACAAGTAGTGTATTGACTACAAGTAAAAAGACAATAACAAGTAGTGTATTGACTACAAGTAAAAGAACAATAACAAGTAGTGTATTGACTACAAGTAAAGCACAATAACAAGTAGTGTATTGACTACAAGTAAAGCACAATAACAAGTAGTGTTTTGACTACAAGTAAAAGGACAATAACAAGTAGTGTATTGACTACAAGTAAAGGACAATAACAAGTAGTGTATTGACTACAAGTAAAAGAACAATAACAAGTAGTGTATTGACTACAAGTAAAGCACAATAACAAGTAGTGTTTTGACTACAAGTAAAAGGACAATAACAAGTAGTGTATTGACTACAAGTAAAGGACAATAACAAGTAGTGTATTGACTACAAGTAAAAGAACAATAACAAGTAGTGTATTGACTACAAGTAAAGCACAATAACAAGTAGTGTTTTGACTACAAGTAAAAGGACAATAACAAGTAGTGTATTGACTACAAGTAAAGGACAATAACAAGTAGTGTATTGACTACAAGTAAAAGGACAATAACAAGTAGTGTATTGACTACAAGTAAAGGACAATAACAAGTAGTGTTTTGACTACAAGTAAAAGGACAATAACAAGTAGTGTATTGACTACAAGTAAAAGGACAATAACAAGTAGTGTATTGACTACAAGTAAAGCATAATAACAAGTAGTGTATTGACTACAAGTAAAGTACAATAACAAGTAGTGTACTGACTACAAGTAAAAGAACAATACAGTAAAACCTGTCATGAGCGACCTCTGCTATGAGCGACCACCTGTCATTTCCGACCACAATCGTAATGCACGGATCGATTTTACTATATAAACGCTCTGTTATGAACGACCACCTACTGAACGCGACCAGCGACCGCGATTTCTTGGCAAAATATGCATTTTGACACTGCTATGAACGACCGCATCGCCAAAAAATCAAAACAGATTGACACCACTGACCTTAACTTAATCCTTTGTAAACACTAGAGCTCGGGATAAATGTAGTATGCAAACAAAGTACACATTAAATAACACTATAGTTGAACAAGCATATATCGGGATAAACACCTCTAACCATCATTTAATCCTTTGTAACAAAGACTGCATAAATAGCAAAGATTGCTCTAATAAAGTATTTAAAAATAATTTGTCTTACTACAGTACCAGTTTTGTGAAATTTACAACTCCAGCGTACGGTGTCATTTGTAAACTGCAGTAAACCAGACTAAAGTACATGTCACTAACCGCCATTGTAGTGCCGAAGTCGTGTGAATAGCCAGTAAGAGTAACATCAAAGGGAGTAATGATGGATATACGCAGTCAATTTAGAGGTTTGTATTTTTTCTTTATCTGTATGAAAACTCACAAAACGCCGGTAGTCCTTATGTCCAAGTGAGAAATCGTTTGAAAGGGCTTCAGTGTTGGTTTGAGTACGTCGTTTGCTTTCCAGTTAATCCATAATGCCTGGAGGGTGAATGAGCTCATTGTCTTTAATACTAGTAAGTGAGAATCATTTCCGGATTTTTTTAAAATTATTTTTTATTTCTTTTGTTAGTGTTTCACCAAGCCACAATCTGTTTACGTGGGTGCAGATGGTCGGAACATTTGTTTATCGAGCTATAACGCTGTTGATTTAAACTTCGTCTCAGAATAAATGTACAGTATTGTTTCCTGATGAGTTAATTATGTCTTTTGGTTTCATTCATTGGTACATAATATATATTTATTCCACAATTCCCCAAAACCTGATCAAAACCGATAGTCTTTATAACGTCAACACTAATAACAACGGCAGAATCTCCGCTGAAAAAAAGAAAAATTTTAACACTGGAAGAAAGGATTAATGTCATTGAAAGAAATGAAAAATGGGAGACTGCTCGCACAATAGCAGTCAGCTTAAGCGTCGGTAAAACGCAAGTTCAAAATGTAATCAAAGACAAGAAGTCCATTAGAAACGAATGGCGGAAAGGTGCACAAGCACAGAGGAAATATGCCACGGCACGACGGACAGTTTACGGAGATCTGAACGAGCGAGTATGGGAGTGGTTTTGTGTCGCAAGGAGTAAAAACATACCAGTAAGTGGGAAGTTGATTCATGAAAGGGCAATAATTGAGATACATGTTCAGACCAAATAGCTGAGTAAAACATGTCAACAAAGAAGTATAATGGATTTCTTTAAAAAAAAAAACAAGTGAATAAGTGTATAAAATAAGATATATACATCATATCTAACTGTTAATTTTTTGTATATATTAATGTGATGTTGAAATATAAATTTTATTCTCGTTTGATAGATGTATATCTTTATTATATAAAGATATTTTGAGAGGAATGCATGCATTATTTAACAAGATTCATGAATAAAGGATATGATACATGTACAGTGAGTATGGGTATTATTTATTTTTCAACAATGCTAACTATTGACCCTGAAAACCAGTCCATTTTCACACACCTCTTATGAGAGACCACCTGTCTTGAGAGACCGCTTTTGGTTGGCAGAAGGGGCGGTCTCTCATAACAGGTTTTACTGTAACAAGTAGTGGTTTGACTACATGTGAATTATGACAGTAGTGTCTGACTACATAAATGTTTGCAACCAGTAGTTGATTATATGGGTTTGCAACAAGTATTTGTTTATATGAACGTTAGCTAGAGATATTAGTGTACATGAAGTTTACATGGAGTTTCTAGAACTTTTTGACTACTTGAATGTGACATAGTAGTCAAAGTGTATTTTGTATGTGTTTTATATTCATTGTATATGCTTTTCTGTGTTATTTTCATATCATTAGTACCAGTGTTTAATATATTGTCATTTGTCATCCACGAACATGTTTATTGTTTCTTTAAAACCCTGCCCGGTCTCAAAGGGTCAGCTCGACTACATTACAGTTATATCCATGGATGTATTACTAGGTACTTAAACATATACGAAAGTAAGTAGATAACAAATGGTATCATCCAAATTAAGGCAGCTACAGATACTAAAAAATGGAATGATACATTAATTCAGAGATGAATGGATGACTGTTAGAAATATAAATCAAATTTTACTGAATGAAAATTGTAAAAGGTTTTCCTTCCATTGAAAATCTAGTGAAATTACCTAGACCCTCTTCTTCTTCCTCTGACATTTCACTTATCAATGGACCAATCCCTTTCGGTGTTGCTGGCGTCCTTGTCCTGACCTTCACAACCTTGTATAAATGGGTATACCAAATATCGGTTACCTGCAAGGATGATGAATCAGTTGTTTCCAAAAATAGGTTTGATTAATAAATTAAACTGACCAAGCAATATAATACTCGGTCACTACAAGGCACTCTAGTATAAAGTGGTTTATATTATATATGACAGGTGTGGGAGTGCACTGACACCATTTTATTACTCAATGCATATAATTTCACAATGTACAACAACCTCATAAAAAATTTAGTCCAAGGACAGCATAATGGTTAGGGTCATTATACTTGATTTTCTTTAAATATATGATGTTACTCGTTGCTATAATTTATGATGATACTCACTGGTATATATAACTACTCTGGTGGCCTAAGAGGTTAGAGCATCTGCCTCAGATGTGGGAGGTTGTGGGTTTGAGCCCCAGCCAAGTCATACCAAAGACTTATAAACATGGTATTAACAGCTGCCTGGGTGGGACATAATGCTACATGTCTGCGGCATGATGCCCCAGTGCTAGACATCACTATAAACTGTCACGCTGCAGACATCATAGCAATATGACTGAAAAACTGTTATTTCTTTCAGTTTTAAATTGCAAAAGAGAAAGGAAGAAGCATCTAGATGCACAATATAAATTTCCAACCATTTCAAATGGAAAATTTATTTTTTGTTCCCTTGATTTCTGTTGCACATGTCAGCATCCACAGGCAAGGCATTTTCATGATACAGTGAACCTTCGTAAAGGTTAACTCCTGTTAATCACCATGTAAATGTTTGAACACATTTTATAACCTCTCCAGCAAATAATTTGGACATTTTTCTCCAAAAATGGCAGGAGACTGGAGAAAAATCATGCAAGTAGTTTTCATGCATATAAAATTTGCCAATGTTTTCTCTTTATTCTTGTTTCTTTTCTTTTCCCAAGAGAATAGAAAAATGAGGAAAAGTAATTCATTTTAAGCATAAATATTTGAATATTAGTAGTTAAAAGAAAACCATGTTTGAAAGATTTCAAAATCATTTATGAAACATTTTCCTCTCATTGCAGTTATCTGTTGATAGGACTCCCCCCTCTAAATTCTGTATCAGTCTGACGTTATTTGTCCTTTTGAAGATTGTTCAAGATATTTCCCACATTTTTAATACATATTCAATGAAAACTTTTCTTTGCAAGAAATAAGACTGCCTACTATTAGAGACAAGGGTCAGGTAAATGTGTCATTGCCTAATCATTGTCATATTTTACTTTAAATTCCAACATGTGCAAACTGAACATGAAAATAATTTGGTGTAGTTTGGGTAAATGTATTAATCTTATCATCATTTCTTGATAAAACTCCATTTTAATGCTGTCATATCCAATTGTCAGCATACACATTTATTTTAAAGTAATTGCCTCCATTATGCATGTACATATAAAAAAATGAAATGACTACGTGTTTCTATTTCAATTTTAATTGTCAAGTGCAAATAAAATAATTTCTTGATTACAATTTAAAATCCCAATCTTAATTCATATGCAAGACATAAAAAAATTCATGTATATACATTACTTTTTGGAGATATTTCGATATGAGAAACATGCAAATTTAGATTATCAAATCATTAGAAATTTGTCTACTGTATGTTTATGTTATAATTCATTAAAAATTTGTCAACCTGTATGCTTACACTATGACTCATTGGAAATTTGTTTACCTGTATGTTTATACTGTGACATTAAAAATTTGTTTAACTGTATGTTTATGCTGTGACGCATTACAAGTTTGTCAACCTTTATGTTTACACTAAGTTGCAAATGAAAATAAACTTTGTAAATGATAATTACTGGTAATTAAAATAAAATTTTCAACATACTGCAATTCAAAGTGATAACTGCTACAAATGTAAATGTCCAAAAAAAAATGCACCCCTTCATACAAAACAAATTGCATCAATTAACATTAACTGGTTTGTTTTAACATTTAAACACTTGTTTCAAAGACACTTGTTTCAAAGATGTAATAAATGTATTTTTACTCTGAATTCCAAAAACTTGAATATGAAAAATATCTGTCATCTTAACAGTGTCCAAAAATTAACTGATTCAATTAAAAACAATGAAACAGTGAGGCCCGAATGAAAACTGAAAAAAGTACAAATTTTATAATTGCATTTGATTGATATTCTTACTTTAGAAATGAAAAAAATAATTTGTTCTTAAAGAATATGTTCCTGACGTAAATCTGTAAAACTCACATGAAAGAAACAATATAAATATATGAATCAAGATTTGTGTTTTGCTAAAACTCTATGCCGATGCAATCTGATACTACACAGTACCGGTGAACATTATGTTCTCCATAAATAAAATGACAAAGCATTTTGCTTTTGCTTGGTTTGGCAATATGAGTTATTCACTGAACATTAAGCAGGCATTACAGATAAATAATTGATTAAGAATGAATTATTTTACACCATAATATGCTCCACTTAATTTCATCTCTGACAAAACATTGAGGAATAAACGAACTTCTAGTTGCACAATTCAAAACCTAACACTTTATTTTTCATCCATTGCATTTTATCTACTTCTTGCAAAAATCCCATTTTGTTGGAAATTTCATGTGCTGTAAAATTTTGGGAAATTGAGTCCTGTAGACCTCAGATCTGTGAACCTGGATCCGAAATTGAGTTTCCACTTTCAGCCAATCATAAATGACCTTTCATAAGTAACATGATTTGTGAATGATGAAAATAAAATTAAAGCTCAGAGGCTTTATGGCTTCTAGGTCAGATCTTGATGTTGCCAATAAAACTCTTTATTTAGTACTGAGATAATCTATGATCTGATTAAAGACGACAAACTGATAGTTTTATGTCATGTTTTAAAACAATTCACATAAAAGACACAATCATGAAAATCATAAAGATAAGTCTTGATAAAAAAATTTTTAATCTTTTGTGCATATTAAGATTTTGAGAAAGTATTAATTTTTAAATGTCACAATTAGTATTATTTTTATAGAATTTCTGGTAATACTGATTCATGGGTGCTGATTTTCAGGTGGTTATTTGTCTTTAAACCTGAAATACAAAATGAATCACTTGTCTCTTAATAAAGTAAAAATAAATGGAGACCTCAAAATGATTCTGACATTTTATATGTTTTTCCTATTTCATTTTTAACTTGATGTTACCATGACAATCATTACTCATTCATGTCAGGAAACTGTCAATTTCAATTTTTGCAAAGTATGTTACCCTAAATTACCCCATTACCAGAGAATGAATCAAGTCTGAATTTCAACTTAAGTTAAGAATCAAGAAATTTCATTGGCTGAAATTAAAGTCTGACTTAAATTCAACCAATCCAAAGTCTTAAGTCTAGACATAAACTTTAAGATTTTGTTTGGTGAAATTGGGCCAAGAACTTACTTGTCTATATAGAGAATCAGCTATATCAATTCTGCCTTGCCGGTAAAATACATTGCCCATATGAAAGTATCCACCAGATGTCCTGATGTCATCAGTTCCAAATTCTTCTGATGCATGGTAAATCTACAGGTACATGCAAAGGTAGATAGGTATTGCAGTAGAATACGTAGTAAAATCTCACATTTTTAGCAAGGAAGAAATGTTTGCTGTAAAACAGCTACACCAATTCAACCTTTCTTTATATATTTACCTGGGATTAATAGCAATCACAGTTTTTGCCTGCCATAAATCATGACATTGTGTTACATTTGCAAGTAAATTATTGAAATCATGACATTTGTGTTACATTGATAGGTAAGTGATTGGAATCATAACATTGTGTTACATTAATATGTACCATAGATGAATGGAATCTTGACATGGTGTTACATTAATAGGTAAGTGATTGGAATCATGGAATGGTGTTATAATGATTGGTAAATGACTGGAATCATGACATGGTGTTAGATTAATAGGTAAATGAAAGGAATCTTGACATGGTGTTACATTAGTAGGTAAGTGATTTGAATCATGACATGGTGTTACAATGATTGGTTAATGACTGGAATCATGACATGGTGTTACATTAATAGGTCAATGAATGGAATCTTGACATGGTGTTAAATTAATAGGTAAGTGATATGAATAATGACATGGTGTTACACTGATTGGTAAATGAATGGAATCTTGACATGGTGTTAAATTAATAGGTAAGTGATATGAATAATGACATGGTGTTACACTGATTGGTAAATGACTGGAATCTTGACATGGTGTTACATTAATAGATAAGTGATTGGAATCATGACATTGTGTTACATTTAAAGGTAAGTAACTCGAATCATGACATTGTGTTACATTATATAGTTATATAAATGATTGGAGCATAAATTGACTTTGATATTAGGTCCCATAAAACTAAAATATGCATATTACACAGAAACACTGAATTTTGATAACTCAATTACTATTGCTTGGATTGGTTCAGAAATGGAAGTTAGCTTGTTTATATTTAATGCAACAAGTGTCCTAAATGTTATAAATTTCATGCCATTAATAACTATTTTTCTGTGCAGAAAATAGTACAATCATAACTTTTGCCATGAAACTGGATTTTTAAAAGATATATGCATGCTCCATAGAAATGGTTACAATTTAATATACCTGGATGTTTTTCACAGAAAAAGTTATTATCTAACTATACATTTTGATCATTCATTCGTGCATGACACTATTTTGACATGCTGCAGTTTCCAAATTTAAAAAAATTATTGATTCTACAATATTATGGCTTAGAATTTATAGTATTCAACATTGTTTGAAACAAATTAGTATACTGGTCAAGACTAAATTTTTACAATAAACTTATCAAGGAGGGAAGAAATGAAAAAGGAATGAGTATTATTCACTGGGACTAGGTGTGAACCTTAGGACCAAGCAAATTAAAAAAATTTAAGACAAATGCACCTTTCAGATTTTTACTTTCCAAAGTTGTGGGACAGAAGAAAAATGTAAATCTACTCCCCTAGGTGGATATTTACTGGTAGGTGGAATAGCTAAATATCAATGTGGTTAATTGTAATATATCCTCAGTGGTTTAAATAGCATTGCATGACACTATTTCCACATTGCATGACACTATTTCCACATTGCATGACAGTATCTCCACATTGCATGACACTATTTCCACACTGCAAGACAGTATTTTCATGTTGCGTGACACTATTTCCACATTGCACGACAGTATTTCAATATTGCATGACACCATTTTGATGCTGCATGACAGTATTTCCACAATGCATGACACTATTTCCACACTGCAAGACAGTATTTCAACATTGAATGACAGTATTACCATGCTTGCATACAATGCCTTAAGACCTTCTATTTCCTGTTTCCCCAGATCAGGGTAACATTCTACATGTATTTGCATTTCCTTGCCAATTATGCCACCAATAAACTGATTATAAGAACAGAACTGTTACAGCGTGTTGCCAAAATGTCAACATGCCAAGCCTACTGCCACTTGTGAATGAATTCCTCGAAACTGACGAAAATGCAATTTGAAGATGACAAAAAAATAGTAAAGTTATGAAATAATTGGAAATTATGTATAACAAATGTATCAAGTATCACTATTTCTACTAACACCTTGGTGAAAAAATTAGTGTCAAACTATAACAATAAAGATAATTAAACTATGCCAGTTATGGCTAATGAAGCAAACTGCTTATAAAAATCCATATTTTTACCAGACCCAAAAGAAGCAAACTTATTTTGGAGGGAAGGGGGTGAGCAATGCCATCTATTTCTGGTGAAAATGCTATATGTTTTAGTGTAAGAAAGCAATTTGGTTCTTTTATGCAAAATGTACCATACCTTTGAAACTCAAACCCACTTAATGACATGAAGTTCATGTGGGTTGGACATCAGAAACCTGTCTTACATAACAACAGTTGACCATTCCACAAAGCAGGCTTATGTAGTATTGTAAGAACATGACTTAACTAAAGTACCTCCCATCATTCAGAGTATGTTAATTTTATTTATTTACTATAGTTTGATTGAAATTCTTTTGTGATAAAAAGCATAATAAGTATGCATAGACTTCACTCATAATTGAAGTAATTCAAACTATTGATGCTATCAACCCACTTACAAAGTTTTATCAAATTCAGGTGGAAATTATAGTCTCTGAACACATACGTTTAGCAATCAGAAAGAAAATCATCTCATTAAACTTTTACAGATCTCACTTATTACAGAACCTGTCTTACACCATAATGTAATAATATTATTTACCAGCAAAATCTGAACAAAATGCAGTCTCCTGAGTTGAAACAGGCTCAGCCAATCAGACACAAGATAGGTTCATAAATATGTGAGATTTTTGTTTGTAATCCAATTCATTCAACATCTTGATGATATAATACTATTAAATAAGTCTGATCAAAATCTTATCTAAAGTAGAGTGGTCTGAATGCTGACAAGTCCAACCAATTAAATACAAGATCACTTCATTTACATGCAATGATCTCACTCATAATTGTGCTTATCTCAAATCTTGATGATATAAGCCTGTTTACAAAGTCTAATTCAAACCTTGTATGGAAAATATGGTCTTTAGAGCCAGGCATTAATAGTACAGACAAGTAGAAGCAGTAGTAATAGTTGTTGCATTAGTAGTCAAGAGAGATAGAAGCAGAAATGGCAGTTGTAGCATTCATAGTACAGACAGAAGTAGAATTAGTAGTGATTATAGTATCATTAGTAGTACAGACTGAGGTGGAAGCAGAAATGGCAGTAGTAGACTTTAGTACATAGTAGCATTAGTAGTACAGGCAGAGGTAGAAGTAGGAATGTCATTAGTAGCACTAGTAGTAAACAGAGATAGAAGTAGAAATGGCATTAGTAGCATTAGTATTGCAGGCAGAGGTAGAAGCAGGAATGTCATTAGTAGCATAAGTAGTAAACAGAGGTAGAAGTAGAAATGTCATTAGTAGCATTAGTAGTAAACAGAGGTAGAAGTAGAAATGTCATTAGTAGCATTAGTAGTAAACAGAGGTAGAAGTAGAAATGTCATTAGTAGCATTAGTATTGCAGGCAGAGGTAGAAGTAGAAATGTCATTAGTAGCATTAGTAGTAAACAGAGGTAGAAGTAGAAATGTCATTAGTAGCATAAGTAGTAAACAGAGGTAGAAGTAGAAATGTCATTAGTAGCATTAATAGTAAACAGAGGTAGAAGTAGAAATGTCATTAGTAGCATAAGTAGTAAACAGAGGTAGAAGTAGGAATGGCAGTAGTAGCATTAGTAGTAAACAGAGGTAGAAGTAGAAATGTCATTAGTAGCATTAGTAGTAAACAGAGGTAGAAGTAGAAATGTCATTAGTAGCATTAGTAGTAAACAGAGGTAGAAGTAGAAATGTCATTAGTAGCATTAGTAGTAAACAGAGGTAGAAGTAGGAATGGCTGTAGTAGCATTAGTAGCAAACAGGTCAAAGTAGAAATGGCATTAGTAGTATTAGTAGTACAGACAGACGTATAAGTAGGAATGTCATTAGTAGCATTAGTACCAGAGGTAGAAGTAGAAATGGCAGTAGTAGCATTTGTAGTAAACAGAGGTAGAAGTAGAAATATCATTAGTAGCATTAGTACCAGACAGAAGTAGAAGGAGAAATGGCATTAGTAGCATTAGTAGTAAAATGGTAGTAGTAGTATTAGTAGTACAGACAGAGATAGTGGTTGTACATTGATTTAATATGTTATGTTTTTATCTGAGTATGAACATAAAAATATTATTGTGATAATTTGTTTGCATTTATCAACTTTTGCAGTTACATGTATTTGTTTCATTTGGGCTTAATATTCCAAAAATAATACATGATAATCTGCAGCATGCTATATTTTCATTTTTTAATTGTTGATTGCATTTGTATTTCCAGAGCATGAACTGTGCTCAAAGCACATGCAAATAACATGTGTACATTTTAATGAATTCAAAAAATAAAATCCAGATGCTGTTTTCATAGAAACATTAAATTAATAATTTCTAAGTATAAATTTTTGTTTGTTCCAGTATTTTTTTTTACAAATCAGTAATAGTATTCCACATCATCAGATTGTAGAACAGTGATGACACCATGTTCCAATCTTTGGCAACAATGATATTACTGGCAATATTGGTAAATGGAAAATGCTAAAGGTCAATTTGTTGACAAGCATTTCCAAATATGAAACTAACTGAAACATGTTTCAAGTTGAGTAGCTTCCAGTTTGCAATATATAGCTCAAGTGGTTCCATTTTAAAGACTTCAATTTTATTTGTACACAGCTAAACTGAATTAGTGTACATATTAACACAACAATTTTATACTAAACAAAGTGCCAGACAACGAAATAAGTAAAATATACTCTTAGATACAATTTCATAATGGTTAAATTTCATATTTTAATTAGTTTCATTTCTTGTTCAGAGAAATTTATAATGCAAAGTAAATTACAAAAATAAAATGTGCCTTAAAAAGGTGAATTTTCAGGACAACTCCTAAGATCTGCAGAAATCTTAATTATAGTTCTTACATCATTTGCTAACTGTCTCAGAGACTCATCATATTCCCCCTTTGCCGCATGAAGAAGTCCTAGATTTCTGTATAGTCTAGATTTAATTGAATTAGAGCACTCAGGAGTCTTCAGCACTGTCCACTGAGCTTGGGCTAAATATTCCTCTGCCTGCGACAAACGACCAAGACCTATTTAGAAACAAGTAATCAAATTAATGCTAATTTACTGTGAATTTTTTTGTAGCTGTTCATGGTACACTGTGTAAAAATGTACAGATTTGTTGTGCAAGCAATATAAAACAAAAGCTTAGTACTTATTAAATACTGATAGTTAACAAATGTAAATTGATTATTAATCAAAATGTATTTTTACTTGATGGTTTTGATGTTGATTATTTGATGTCTTGAGAATAAATGTTTAGTGTTATGCAATTTGTTATTATCATAATCACAAGACCCTTTAATTACACTTTCAACATTTGCATAAAAATAAAATGCCATAAGTAGGACTTATCTACAGCTGCATATATTAGTGGATAATTATAAGATGAAATAATAAACTTAATAATAATAAAAATTAATAATAATAAATAATAATAATAATAATAATAAACACTTTATATACAGAAGGTAATGCAAGTAGTTACATAACTAATCTACCTTGAGGCTTTCTAGCTGTCGTGTACATTATGTACATCATAATGTAAAGAGTCAGGCTTGACACTAAATCAAAATATCAAGCCTACAACATATGCACAGACATCTGTGAACAGTAAAACATATATAAAATAGAAAATATCACCATGCATTGAAAAATTCAACTGTGAAAATGCTGCAGAAGTACAGAAAAACAGATGATATTTATTTATATTACTAGGTCTATTCAACTGTCTTAAGATTTCATTCATTTGAGATATTAATTATGAAAAGAAGAAATGGTAGGAACCTGCCTTATGTCACTGGGAATGTTGTTCCATTCCAGAGGACCAGTACATTGAAAACTTCATTTAAACAATTCTTTCTCTGGTCTTATTGTTTAATGTAATTATTACTTTTAATGGACATTAAATTTGGAGTTCCATCAGCATCTATTTGGTGAAAGATATTGCTTACTAGATATAAAAGAATGGCTTTTCTGTATACTTTACACATCAATTTCAATTTAGACTTTCTAATAAATATTATTTCATGAATTGTTCAAATCTTTATATTATTCATTGCATCCTGGAAAATGTCAATGAAGTTTTCTAGAATTAAATGGCACGCCCTCTTTTGGAGTCTTAAAAGTATTGTTATGTTTGAATTAGAGGCATTACCCCAAATTACATTACAATAGTCCAGATATGGCTAAATGTAAATTTTATAAAGGATGAGTCTATACTGAAGAGGAATGTATGTTTTTATTTTCTTCAGTAGCCAAAGATAAGAATTAACCTTTTTTGAAACATGTTTAATGTGAACAGACCAATTAAGTAAGATTGTTATCTACGAATACATGAACTTTTTTATGAGAGGTCATATTAAGGCTCACATTGTAAAACAGAACCTGGGGTTTGTTGCTATCTAGCTTGCTCATTTTTGTTGCAATGTAACTTTTATTTTTTCTGTATTTATGATCATACTGTTTTTCTTGTACCATGCTTTAAGTCTGTTTAGAGCATCTTGTAAACTATTTTCAAGTACAGTTTTGGTTTTACCTATCTCAGACAGTGTAGTATCATCTGCCCAGAGGTCTGTGGACATTATAGAAATTCCTAACAGAGTGATTAACAGAGGTCTGTGGACAAAATTGAAATTCTTAACAAAGTCATTAACAGAGGTTTGTGGAAGAAATTGAAATTCCTAATAGAGTGATTAACAGTGATCTGTGGATGAAATTGAAATTCATAATAGAGTGATTAACAGAGGTTTGTGGAAGAAATTGAAATTCCTAACAGAGGTTTGTGGAAGAAATTGAAATTCCTAATAGAGTGATTAACATAGGTCCGTGGATGAAATTGAAATTGCTGATAGAGTGATTAATAGAGGTCTGACGTTTTAAATTTAAAGGTAATCTTTGGCTAAATTTTTATGTCATAAAATTAAACAAAAATGTATTCAACATACAAATATTTGCTCTTACTAATAAAGTCTTATAATGTAGTTGCTATTTCTAAATCGGAAAAAGTGCATCAGACTCAGTGACATAAAACATTTCATCTATGTGCAAAAACAGTGTGTGTCTGTCATACCTTATGTATGTTAAATATTTTAAGAAGGAATATGACATGCAAGGTTGTTGTCTTTACTCTGAATCTTGAAACATCTTTAAAGGAAAATGAAAGTCAAAATTGCCATAGTCCATATTTTAAAGTCACTGGTTTGTACCAAAGGTATGCATAACCAAGGTCAAGTTTCCCTAACATTTTCTTTGTTTTCCCCTAACAATGAAATTAACAATTAATTATTCTGCCAGAGTAATATGTCATATTAACTTACCTATACTAGCCTCACCCAGTATGAGATAAGAAGGTACAAGCTCAATGCTTGCGAGTCCATGAACATCAATGGCAAATCGGAGAGACTGCATAGCAGCTGGAACAGCCTGCTCATGTTTTCCTTCAAAAAGTAACTTCTGACCTGTAGTCCTTGTTAGATCTATCATTGCTTTCTGTGAATTGGCAAAAAAGTGATTAAAAAGAACTGAATACTTTCAGGCTGGAAAAAGACAGGAAAGTGGACAGCAGTTTTTGTGTCATCTTAAGCATGCCTTTCATTCACTTTAAATCTATAAGAAGTGCTGGGAAGTAAAAACTCCATATATAAAGCAAAAATACTCTTCTAAACTTCAGTGCTTTGGGTTTTTTCTTTGACATTTAATTTTGTTGAACGTTCAAATTTTTTTAATAAAAAGGTGAGAGACAAGAATAAGGAGCAAAGACAAATTGACTGTGATGCATTAATTACTGCTTGTGATTTCATAATCAAAAGAATTTCTATTTTTATATCTAACATTTGGAAACAATTTATTCACACCATACCATCTAAAACTGGAATAGCTTTCCAAGACACAACCAAATTAACTTGTATTATTTCCATCTGACAAGACAATACAAGTAAACTCTATTCTTTCGATTCCTAAAATATGGCACTATGTTAAGCACAGCCACATATGGTAAGTCTCATTTATTTCATGAAAAGGAAATTTATCTCTTAAATAAGATATTTAGGCCACTTCTCCAAAGTACAACCAATGTCGGAGGGGGTGGGGTGGAGGGGTCTATTGTTACAGTATGTGAAGGTTACAATGAGAGCACAGCTGAAAATCTGCTGATATACGATGGCTGTATGAAAGATGCAGACATTGAAAACACTATATCCAATCAGACAGGTGTCCTCACTTGCAAAATAATCAATAGGAAATGAAAGCATTGACGATTCTAGGGTTAAAGTGAAGAAAATGACCCAAAAAATCTTACAGTAATAAAATGCATGAATGCTGAAATATGGCTTTTTAACATGTTATCAACAACACTGGACAAAATACAGTCGAACCTGTCTGAATCGTTGCCTCCAAGGCCATCTGTTTATAAGAGTCAGATTTTCTTTGCCCATCACAGTTTGCTAAATAAATGTCAGGCAAGAGCAGAGGAGGGAGTACCTGGTTGTTTCCAGTAGAGACTGGATGAAGAGGGTTTCCTACTCAGTCACTCTGACAGGTGCTAATTGTTCTTGGGATGACAGGGACAAACAATAAAGTGGCAGTTCAGGCACTGGGCAAAACTGGAGAAAGAACATCTAGTTGTCTATGGATGAAGTGTGAAGACAAGAACTGGCTGTCTACCACAAACAGGTAGTGACTCTAATCAATTTTGCCACCCTGAGGTTGCTCCCAGTGATAGATTGTCCAAACTGATGATCATGGTGGTACAGCAGTAGAGACACTGTATTACAATATTTATTCTTCTGGATAAGCAGTGATGGCCAGGAAAGGCTGCAAGGCAACTGAGGATAGATCGGTGATGTTGCAGGGATAGATGACAGCTAGGAAAGACTAGCTCTTGGGCATGAGAGTTTGGCATCCCTTCATGCAGTCCTCTTAATGGGGCATCCACTACACAGAAACATGAACACCCCCAAAGCCTTCTGAGAGGGGGAAGAATCAAAGGCTTGTTCAATGGACATTGACAGGTATAGTAATGGATGCTAAATCCCACAGTTGAAAACTATTCAAGAATACAAAAGGTCTGAAGATCCATGAATAAAGGTTATGCTGCAGGCCTGTACAAAATCAGGTGAAACACATAGAGCCTAGCTTTGGTGAAAAAAGGAGGATATCAACCAGGTATTACATCAATGTTGATAATCTCTACACAGATGATTTGTACCAAACAAGTCTAGTGGGTGAAGTCAAGGAGAAGCAGACTCAAGACAGTTTTGCTAGAACTGAAGAGAAACTACTGAACTCTTCATGACCACCAGTGTGTAGTACTTTTAATTAGTGAAAGCAATAAACCTGTTCAAGACAGATTGTTTTTGGACACTTCAGTCAAAGATCTGATTAAATTTCCGGAGAAGTATTGCGGGGAGTGCACAAATTATTTGAATTTTTTTATAATATTAATTTTCTAAACAGTTTTGTTGCCAAAATTCTGTGCAAAACATGCCTGAATTCATTTATATATCTAAGACATCTGGTTACTTTATGACACAAGGAGAAAGCTTGCTCCATCTATCCATTTAAACTGTCAAATTCTACGTTCCATTTTACAACTGTACATTTTATGGCTAGGTAAACAAATTCTGATGAATCCCAATCTAAATGGTATTTTGGGCAATATTTAATATCACTGTATATACTCACATATAAGCCAAATAAATTAAGACAAATTAAACCATGGAAGAAGGGATTCTGAAGTCAGCTTATCAATGGGACAAGATCTAACTTGACAATTTTTAAGTTTTCTTCTTGACTACCAGTATATATATATATATATATATATATATATATATATATATATATATATATATATATATATATATATATATATAGTTATTGCTGACAGACGATGACAAGGTCACATAACTAACCTGAACCTCCAGGACCTCCTGTACTGAAACCCCATGTGAAGATGACCATCCATTCAGATAGAATAACAAGATTTTTTTACAATGGCTGGACATATGGGTTGGGTTATATGTGGATCATTCACATTTTATGTGTTTATACCTATTCAGTTTGGGAGGTCAGCTTACATGGAAACAGGCTTATAAGCAAGTATATACAGTACTACCTGTTCTATTACCAGTCCAGACTGGTTTTGATTTTTCAATACTTATACCAAGGCCTGAGAAATGATAAATGAGATACAGGGTCTTTTCCGAGCCATCCAAAGTGAGTGAAGTATAATCTACATATTGTGAGATAATATATTCTGAATTATTTACTGGTACTCCTTTAATATTTGGATTGTTCCTGATCCTGTCAGCCAGTATTTATGCACAACAAAAATACAGAGACAGAGGTGATCATCTTGCCCCTACTAATGTCAAACAACAAAAATGCATCATTTGTTCTTTTTGTGAAACAGGTATATTCCATTTTTATGCCACATTTGAATTTTGTTTCAAACAGGAATGGAAATTAATCTAGCAAAAACAAAAATAATTGTCTTTTGAAATGGTGACTTTCTGAGAAATTAAAAGTGTTGGTATTATTGGGGCAAACCTTCTTAAACAGTGTCATTTTATAAATACATGGGGTTGCTTTTCATATTGAAGTTGAATAAGTCAAAGCTGCCATTGACATCACAAACGTTGAAAGCACTATCTGGAATTATAGGTATCAAGACATATTTTTGGAAAATTACATACACAGGATATATTTAAAATATATTATGCTACAGTGAAACTAACGTTATACAGTATTATGGTTCAGACAATTGGCGGTAGGAACATTCACTAGAAATAGAAGCAATCAAACACAGATTTTGTAAAATATATCTTAATGTGTCAATACTGTCAATAATTTTGCTAGTCTTGGTGAATGTGGATGATACATTTGAGCCCAACTTATATGTTCAAATATATAAAGTACCAGAAGAAAATTATACATATGCCAGCAAGCAGATATCCCTTCCAATGTTATATTATGTTAAAAAAGACTGGATGATGCTGGCAAAAGCATATGGGCCAGTAAAGTTAAAAATGCTTTTTCTCTCATGGTTTTGGTAATGCATGGTTAGCACAAAAATAGGGGATAAAACAGTTTTCTTTAATGTTCAGATATCTATTTGATTCCTGGTGGAGAAATATTTAACATTAGATCGACCTTTCATTTTCTGAAAAGTATTTGCATCTTTTTTATGTTCTAAACATGATTTCATGATTGAATGAAGAATGCAAACTAAAACTGAAAGTGATCAAAGAGATTGAAAATTACATCTTACAGAAAATATCAACTGTGTAAAAGATGAGTATCATTTTGTAAGACTAAGTATATGTATTTCTTATATGATTTTTTGATGGAAATACCTTGACAAGATATATGATATCAACCCTTTAGTAGATAAATTGTATGTGCACTCAAAACATAAGCCTTATTACAAATGTTTCAAAACATTGTATATATTTCGCTTTTAACCCTTTACCTCATAGAGCAAAGTTACCCAGTGCAGTGCACTATAAGTAGAAGAGCTGTTACCTATTCTACTCCATACACATAGGCCTGCCTGTTAACTGTTAAGCAATGTAGTGTATGTTACGTTTAACAGCAATTTTAACCATTTTACATTTTTGGTACAGCACTATTATGTGCAGACAAATTTAAGAGTAAAGTCTGATTGTTATAGCTGTGTATATGTTTTTCATGGAAGAATTTTTTATGTGCTTTAAAATCTTGAGAGAATTTGTTCACCATCAAGTCAGTGAAGCCACATGACCAACTGTAGCTGCCATTTCTCATATTCAAAATTTACAAGTTTTTTGTCTGCGACTACATCATTAAGTCATCTGAATTTGATAATTTATAAAAACTAATTGCTGCCTACATCAATATCATAGCCTTTACCTAAGTTACTGAAGTTTTTATAGTTGTGATTCTAATCTTGAAAACTTCATAAGTACTGAATGAAATCCACAACCTCCATTTTGGAGAGTATTGAAGAATATGACCCAATTACTTTAAATAGCAGATTTTGTCCAGAGCATAAACAGTGACCACGTGATCTGATGTAATGGCCATTAACAGAAATGAATGTAGTATCTAATGTGGGTTTCCCCCGAAGGTGGTGCTACAAAAACCAGCTTAAAATGGCTGATGTTCACAGCAGGCGTCAAAAGGAGCTTTCATGCAAATGGAGTAGAGGCGTCAAAGGGTGCTTCCATGTGAATGGAGTAGAGGCATCAAAAGGCGCTTGCATGAGGTAAAGGGTAAAACTAATAAATGAAAAGCATCAATATCAGCAAGTAGACTAATGTATTTTACTATACTGTTTATGGTGCACTGTGTATTATACTCAATTTACTAAATTATATATTATGGGCCAAAGGCCTAAAGTCCTGAATAAACTTTCTGTTCTGTTCAAATGTAAAAAGTCTAATACTTTATGAATGGCCATGGCCAACAGAGTCAAAAGAGTTTTCAAGGTCTATTAGAAGAAGAAGTACAAGTCCCAATGAGAAAAACTCTGTATAGCATGCAAATTTACAACTTTTAGCAAGTAACAGCCTAAAAAAACGTTCATGTAAATAATTATCATTCGTGTTAAAATAAAAATCCAGTACCTTTTTGTGGAGAAGCTGTCTTTGCCTATTTTGTCTCTCTTCCTCTGATGCCAAGAAGGGTTCATTTTGCCGTAGTGAGATCAAGTTCTGACATACTTTTTCATGTATCCCAAGCCAATCTGCCTTTTGATGTTCAACTCCACTATAAGGTAAAATAATGACATTTAATCTCTTTTCCACAATGAAGCTGATAATGTTGACAGTCAGCAAAGATCATGATGATGAACAATAATAATAACAATAATAAATAATATTCATCACCATACATAAAAACTGGCCTAACACCTCAACACTTTTAGAATTGGAGTCAATACACAACAACTTATCTTTTTCTTTGTAAGATATTCTTCTCATTCATCTCATGTTTGATATTTATGGTTATATGATCACAGTTTCATTATATTTCTTCATTACTGCTCCAGTGGCCTAGTGGTTAGAGCGTCCATCTCGGATGCGTGAGGTTGTGGGTTTGATCCCCAGCCAAGTCATACTAAAGACTTATAAAAATGGTAATAACAGCTGCCTCACTTGGCACTCAACATTAAGAGGTTAGTGTTAGGACTGGGCAGCCTGAAGTCAGGATAATGTAATTGACTGGGACATCCTGCTACATGTCTGTGCCATGATGCGCCAGTGCTATACATCACTATAAACTGCCACACTGCAGACAATGTAGCGATATGACTGAAAAACTGTTAAAGCTACATTAAAAATCCAAATCACCCACACACATTTCTTCAAGCACAACCTAAACAGAACTACAAAAGAAGACCAAGACAAACTCAGTCTCTTTACTATTCACACATCCGCTTGTTTGTCCTCACCAACTGATTTTAAAAGCAAAAAACATCAAGGCTATAAAAAATGAACAAAACTTGGTCATTTCATTTACTGAATTATAATTTATAACCTGACAGTTGCAAAAATGTCCTTAACACTATAATCAACTTATCAGTATTCAAAACAAATGGAATCTCTCAATGAAAACAATCAGACAGACTGCTCACAGTCATTTTCTGGTTTATAAAACACTCCATTTCAGTAAAAACTGTGTTGTCTGCATCCAAAGTTTGCAAAGTCTAGTTTTAATATTGCTAATAAAATTGAACAAATAAATAGGAGGAACTCCTGCATGTGTTCATGGAGATTTTACCTTAAAAAATTATGGATATATTGAGATTATCAAAGAAAGTGAACTAATTCACATAGTCTGTTGCTTGGAAACATAGACTAGCCCATGCAAATTTGATGACCGTGTAACTAAAGAGGCTCCTGTTTCATATGAAACATCAAAAAGTTGACAGCGGTTGGGACTCCTTGGCGACAATCAGGTTAGAATTTGTAAATAACTCAATTAAATGACAAAGTTTTGTGCATTTTTTTATATCTGTGTTAATGCTGATCGATTGCTGTGCATTGTACGCATATGCTATTTTTAAAATCACAATACAGAATTTGTCTTCGGACAAAAATATTTGAAAATACATCTACAGTGAAAATATAGGTAAATATGCAATAAAAACAACAAGAGTATGGTTACAATCATTTACGTCACAGTGGATCATTATTATCATCATCATCATCTTCCTTATAATGTATCCATTAGAACTGATAATCGTTATATGAATCCATTAATTACCAATAATATGTGACTCTGCACTTTGTGCATTGAATAAATGCAGGCTTTTGACAAAGTTCACACAATAAATTCACTCCCTTGGGATTGGCAAGTGGATTAAGTGTCATTTTGTGTGATTATTCCAAAAATGTATCAATAACGATATCAGTACATCCCGCCATTAATGTTGACACGGTTGCTATTACCGATGCGCATGTGTCTTGGAGCTTCCGCAAGTATAATACTTGCACGGACTGTAATGATGCCGTGACACTATTCTCGGTTCACTAAGATAACTACCTTACATAATGTAAGACTATTTTAAACCCGACTTTTGATTAATTCATGTGTCTCATAAGTGCTTTAAAGCAAAAAAGCATTTAGTTTAGAACATATATTACCTTTGTTTTATTTAAATTAGGACTAATAAAGACAGTCCCGCCCCTAGGGCAAGGCGAACGATGCAACTGCCTTGTGCCCCGCGCTGTCAGGAAATCAACTCTGCAAAGTATTTATTTTTTTTTTTTTTATTTTTTTTTTTTTTGGCTTTGGGGCCTTGCTCATCGCTTACTGTATTGAGGCCCCGCATGCTGCCTTGGACCCTGCACATCCTAGGGCCGGTCCTTAATAAAGGATAAACACACCATATTATCCTTAATTGACCTTGGAGAAGGAAAGATGGTGTATGTACGAAAATGGGCGTTACGGAAATTGTTAAAGCAATTAGTAACTCAATAGATTTAGTCTCTAAGATATAATTTGCAGTATCGGGTGCCACCGCACAAACAATACCTCACATTAAACTGTACGATTCCAATGTACAAACAATACACCGTTGTTATGGAGGATATAATGCAATACAAATAGATTATGATTTTGAACTGACCGAAGATTCTGAGATATATGCATACTCAAAATCCTAGTTGTGAAATAGCTCTGTGTGAAGTGTCACCACGTGAAGATTGTGATGTTCCGGATACGAATGAATCCATCAGAAAACTAGCACAACAATGGAACAGTAAACTGGTATTCACCTACCAGGATTTCATTACCAAAGATGGCTATGTAGACAAGAGACTTTATGGTAAAAGTCAGCTACTTCGCCTTTCATGTGAAGGAGTAGAATCACTTGTCAAACAGATAGATGAAATCATAAGATTTGTGAACAGTTACAGTGATGTAACTTTCAAAAGAAAAATCAGAAACTCACAAGAACAAACGTAAACAGTGTTTTGTTATAGACATTGACAAATCCAGAATGTAATCTGTGTGATTGTAGGCATAGAGGTAAAGACTTTAGATGCTGGGTATTTCTGAGATAGGCCACAAAGCCAGAGCCCATAACTCTTTCAAAAGAACACAGGCAATAATGTTGTTACTGTTGTTTCAATCAAATGGCTTTATTCCAGACAATGTGGATCAAGACATCAATGGAAAATAGACTCATGTTAATTTCTCCAGATAAAAATGTACATTTGCTTGGCATATCAGAAGCAAAGCTGACTGAAAGTCAAACGGATTATTTTCTTTGCAGTGATTGATATGAAATACCTTTTCGCAGAGAAGGGAAGGCATAAGGTGGCTAGATTTGTATATTTGGGTGTTATCAGCATACAATTGGTGAGACACTGGATGATGATCTATGACACTTGAGAGCGGCTGAGTGTACAGAATGAAGAGAGCCGGTCCAAGAACAGACCCCTGTGGAACACCACAACATAGATCAACTGGGCTGGAGTGTATTCCATTTGCAGATACAATCTGTGTCCTGTTGATCAAGTAGGACTTGAACCACAGTAAGGCTGTATCATGAATGTCAAATACATGTTGGAGACGGTGAAGTAATATATCATGGTCTATTGTGTCAAATGCTGCAGACAAATCAAGGAGGGTGAGGACTGTAATCTTTCCGCTATCTATCACAGAGAGAATGTCATTAACTACTTTAAGAAGAGTAGTTTGAGTACTGTGGCAAGGGCGATATGCAGATTGTACATTGCTAAAAAGACTTTGAATTTAGATGAGACACAAGCTGGGATAGAACAACCTTTTCTAAGATTGTTTATATGAATGGGAGATAAGAAACTGGGCGGTAGTTCTTTAAATCGTTATGGTCTAGTGTTGGTTTCTTCAGCAGAGGCTTTACAATGGCAGTTTTGAAAAATAATGGGAATTCCCCAGATGAGAGAGAGGTATTAATAACATCAGTTAGTGAAGGCAATACTGGATCTAAGCACTCAAGCAGCAATGATGTTGGAATTGGATCAAGTTCACATGACTTTGGTGCACTCTTCATCAGGATTGTACGTACGAAATTAATAGAGACAGGTTCAGATGCTGCTAATGGTTGCCGGTCAAATTATGTATCCCAACTGTATGGTGACGATGAGTAGTGTCAAGCTTATCTCAAATGGTTTGTACTTTGTCACGGAAGAAACTTGCAAACATGTCCGGAAGGTCGACTGGAGAGAAGATAGTTGGAAGTGGTCTAGATTTGTTCCTTGACATTAGGTTGTTAGTAATCTCGAAGAGCTCTCTGCAGCTGGAACTTTCCATGATCTTAGTAGTATAGTGGGCTGATTTCGCTGCATGGACTATATTTGTGACATTCTTCTTAGCGGCTTCATATACAATGCATAAGAAAATATTTCATGAATTTCTGTTCTAAAATTTGGTATAAGCGATCATTTTGTAATTTTTCTCAAAAGAAAACATAACAACAATGTATAAGAAAAGAATGTTCATAAATATATCGTATACAGGATTGATAAAACTTTCAATAATGAAAACTTAAAGAGACGAGACTACATTATATATGTAGGTAGTGACGATGAATACAAAATCTGGAGAAATAAAGTAAGCAAACTGCTATAACAAGCAAAGAGAATCGACTGCCAAAGCATTCTTGATGGGAAAAAGAACATTTGCAAAAATATCTAGAAAGATTTTAAGGAATTTGGAGTAGGAAAGTTAAAAAGGAATGATATATCATCCCTAATTAATGAAGGAAGCCACGTTTATGATCCATATGACATTGCAATTATTTTCAATGAATAATTTTAATACATTTCCGAGAAGATTACAGAACATAAGTTACACTCTGACCATTGAGAACTAAAACCCTTTGTTCCACAAAACTTACGAATTATACCATATTTGAAAATCCCGGAATTACGTTTTGTGTTTGTTTTGAAGTACCTCAAGAACATCAGTGTTTCTAAATCTACAGGACTTGTCATGATAGGTCCAAAACTTCTTAAAACAGCTGTATCCGTTATTGCTGATTGCATTGCCTTTCTGTTTAATCAGTTTGAAAACAAGTAAATTGCCAAAGTAACGGCACTACGTAAAGATGGATCAAAACAAGATGTAAAATTGTATGGAAAAAAAATGATTTATCCATCAGCTTTTACGAGAAAACGATTCTTCGTCAGTTAAGAAATATCTTTGCCCATGGAGAGAGAGAGAGAGAGAGAAGAAGAAGAAGAAGAAGAAGAAAGAGTTCCGGGCTCTCTTGAAAAAGGGTGCCACCAATAACGGTGTAAATACGGCTACTTCTGAGGAATTTGGCAAACGGAGGTAGTTAGGGATCGACTGTAACGACACTAGCCTCTGAGTTTATGACGAGTGAACTCGCCTATCAGTGGATTGACGCTTTTTATATCAGTTTCTTAGGACATGGCCAAATATGGATTTAGGTCTAGTTCTTGAGTTACGTCAGAATCTCAAAATGAGGCTTCATAGTTTCTTACAGACTATCGTCTGGGTCTATGTACGTCATTAGGTACACAATTCTGCTTGATCAGCTCATTTTCCCTTCTAGAAGGAATCCTTGGAATTTGTCTAGTTCGTCTATCTCACAACTTACAGAGTGTAATTATATTTTGCTGACTTATGATACAAGGTAAATGTATAGAGAGTTTTGCCTTTTGCTCATAAGGGCGCAATCTTTATTAAATCTTGTATAATTGTAATACAGAAATAAACGGATTTAATCTTAATATATTTTAATAGAAAATTACTTTCAATATAATTTAATCCAAAATTACTTTTAATACAATTTAGAGAAACTTCCAATCTTATTACTTGTACGGATACATTCTGTCCTAATAAAAATACTAGATTAATATGTATTCTTCCATTCCTTTCCAAATTACTAGAAAAGCATGTACACAGGTCGTTAATGAACAACCTAAATGATCATAATCTACTTCATGAAAATCAAGCTGAATTTGGAGATGATCATTCTTGTGAAACAGCACTTATCTCTATGAATGACAAGCAGCTGTAAGCTTAGATGAAGGAACGCTGCTACAGTACAGTAATGACTGATTATTTTCGAACGGTTTTTGACCTAGTAGATCATGACGTTCTTCTTGAAAAATTAAAGTAAAAAATCTGCCTCTGTAGTGAATATACTCTTAATTGGTTCACATCCTACTTGAGCAATAGATCTCAACAGGTAACATTAAATGGACACCTGTCTGAAACAAAAAAGATAAGCTGTGGAGTGCCACAAGGTTCTAATTGAGGCCCTAGTTATTTATTCTGTTCATAAAGGACCTACATCTTAAAATAGGAGATGCAGTCTCATCAACTGACATGTATACTTTGATGCTCAAAGCAACCAATCCGAAGTTGAAAAAAAAGCATTCAAACTGCTCTCAACAGACTTTCAATATGGTACAAGGAAAATGGTATGATCCTCAAAACAGACAAAACAAAGGTCTTCTTGACAACTACAAGGCAGAAAAGAGCAAGATAGTAACTGATATGCTGTATTTTGGCTATGATAACACTGATCCAAATATGACGTGTTTAGATAGAATTCTTGGAATATTTGTAGATAATAACTTGCAATGGTCTCCTCATATAAATTTTTTTTATAAAGAAAATAAGCTTTTTATTTGGCTCCTAAACAAAATAAAGACTTTTGTTTAGTTAAATTACATTGTTACTTTTTTTTTATATAAAAGGTACATCCAACCGCATCTTGACTAATGTAATATATTTTTGGGGAACACAGCTGCTACAAGTATGAGAAAAGCTTCCAGACTCCAGGTAAGGACATGTGAAATACTTCGTGATCAGCAAACAAAAAATGCTCAAACTGCAATTCTTACTTTCAAAGTATTACCAGTACATGAAAGAATATTTTAGATAAGGCATGAACAATGTGCAAGGTGTTTACAAACCCCACATACATAAACAACATTTTCCAGGAAATATAATCTACTGGTACCCCAAATATAAGACAATTAAAAGGGCTGAATCTCAAATTACCCAAGCCAAAAAAGGAGCTATTCAAACTTAGATTTAAATTTTTAGGTGTGCTAGTTTGGAATAAAATTCCACATCGTATTAAATCGGATCCAAGCATCTCTTCCTTCCACAATAGGTGTATTAGATGGATGAAGCCATACGTATGGTGTACGTATTAAAGTACATGTTACACCACCCACCTCCTGTGCTTCATTTTCATTTCTGCAGCAATGTATTTTTGTATGCATTGTTGTTTATATACTGTGTATTTGCTTGTGTGTGCATATGTCTGTACGGGAAGATAGTATTAACTTGTATATTATATGTACGCAATTGAGGTCCTCAAGATAGATTAGATTCTCATTTGTAACTAATTGAATCACCCTCTAAAAATAAAGCCTTTATTATTATTATTATTAGTTTTATTATTATTATTATTATTAGTAGTAGTAGTAGTAGTTTCATTATTATTATTATTATTATTATTATTATTATTATTATTATTTCAGCTTCGTTTACAATTATTGCAGAAATTTAAAAATATGTCTGCTGAAAGGTCATTATAAGGACGAGTAATTGCTTAAACTGTGACAGTTTAAAAAAACTCAGGAACAGGACGTAATCAGCTTTAACTGCCTTCAGCCTTTGCCACGGCCAAGGCCTACTTCTGGACTTGCTCCTGTCGATGATGATTTGATAGAAATCACAAGGGTGGGTATCTCAGGCTCGGGAAGGTCTTTTTCTCGTGGGTCCTAATAAAGAAGTCTGATATATTGTTTCAGACTCCTTAACTCTGCCAAAGTGTCTAAGGGTACAGTCACCGTTTGACTTTCACTGTTCTCCTTATCTCCTAAACCTTGTTTCTTCTCTGCTGATGCTTTTTCTTCCTGTCGTTTCCTTCTTTCTTGCCTCTTCTTCTTCTTCTCGTTGCAGCTGCTGAAGGAGAAAAGCTTGTTCTGCTTCTTTTTGCTGCTATAAAAGTTTCTCCAGTTATTCTGTTTGTCTCTGTCTAAAATGGCCGACGTGTGGTAAAGAAGGATTAGGTGGCGAAGACATTAGCAGCAGAGAGACTGAGCCCACCAACTATTTCGTCAAACAGAACCTTCTATCGAAAACACTCTTGACAGAAGTATTGTATTCACAAAATAAACCCTTCTAGTCAGAAAACACTGATAAATAGGCTTTCTCCGCTGACCAGAAGGGTTATCTGATGAAAAATATCTACCTATATAACTACTTCTCGATACAAGGGTCTACTAGACGAAACATTCGGTGACTCAGTCTCTCTGCTGCTCAAAATTCAAGCATTTCTAATTCTAGAATTTTTAACACTAACTAAAAATTGTATCTAACCCAACTCGATACCGTATCCGAGGATCATGTAAATTTATTGTTACAAATCCGTGTGGTTTTGCCTGAGCACGACTAAAGAAATTTCTGAATTTATTTATGTCCATGTCACCGCTGCACCAGGTCTGATGTATATTTCGTAACGTGTGTATGTCAACGCCGTTAAATACCGCGAGAACGTTACAGTTATCTCTGATCACTTTCGGAATTTGTGTATATCGTTGAGTTACATAAATCACATCAACGTTTTTATGCCTGCCGCGAGAATATCCTGGCGGGGTTTGATTGTCGTCGCCGTTTCTGCTGCAGTGAATTAAAAATTTAAGATAACAATAATGGCCAACATTGGAGAAGCACATTCCGCTAGACTAGCTCGAGAGCGACTAGAAGCAATAAAAAAATTTCTTCCTGTACGAGAACGTGTAAGACAAAAATTACAAGCACGGCAGCAAGCACAAGTTGAATTTGCAACAGGTGCAGAAGAATTATTTAAACCCGTTACAACAGCTACTGAGAAAGCTGCGGCGGTCACTGAAAGAGCTTTATTGGGAGATGAAAAGGGTATTCTTCCAGTGCTAAAACAAACCGCCGAGCAGACTGAAAAGATTGCTAGGAGAACTAAACAAACAAAAAAGATTTTACGAGAGCTTCCAACTGATATAGCTGCAGCTCAACCTCCACCCACCGTTGTAGCTCAACCTCCACCCACCGCTAAAGAAGGTACTGAAGTCGCCAAAGCTGCTGCGCCCAAAGCAGCAAAGGAAATTGTTGAACTAACTGCAAAATTTGATCCGGGTTTTATTAAAGCCCTTAAAAACACACCAGAAGAAAAATTACCTGAAGTGATATTAGCTGGTTTATATAGCAAAGAAAAAGTTTTAAACAAGAAATATAAGTCCACGACTGATGACAATTTTGTTAAATGGGCGTATCGTGTATACTACGACAAGAAAACGGTCAAATTTAACGATCCAAAATTTTCAACCCTTGTAAATGCAATGAAGAAACTTGACGAAAGTAGACAACAAGGGCTTCCACCTCCCTATTCACCGCTATTGGAGGAGCGTCCAGATGAAAAAGATGATGATATTCTCAAAGATCTTGGCTTATATGGAGCTACAGGTAGTGGTCTTGGTGGTCACATTACTTGTCCTGATAATATCATCAATGATGTATCACGGCTAGAAGTTCTCTTAGGAGGAAGGCGTGCCGGAAATAACTCACCAGAAATAATTAATGAAGCGGCTGATATCTGTCAGCGATTATTTCGCGGCGGTATCATGGATACTCACATTTATCGAGAACTTATTGATGAACTCGTGGACAGCGATTGAAAGTCGTCGCGATTAGAGAAATAACTAATTAAATAAAATGATAGTACACAATTCTCATCGTAGACCAGTCATGGTCAGGGTGGTAAATTCACGAGTACCCGTATACAGGATGACTTATGGAAACGGATTAGGCGATGTTGTTCAGGGTTTATTTGCGAGAATGGCACCTAAAGCAATACCGATCGCAAAACAATTATCGATGAAAGCCATTGATGTTATTAAAGATAAAGCTACTGGCGCTGTTGGTAGCGCTGCCGGTAAAGCATTCCTGGACAGACTAGCACGACTGATACGTAGAAAACCTCCGCCGGTAAAATTACCAGCCACCGCAGACATGCCAGCAAATGTTAGTAAAGTAATAAATGAAGCCGCAAATCAAAAACTAGCGGCCTTGATAAATCAAGGGACTGAACAAATAAACACAAGTTTGGTGGCGGGAAGTGGTCTTCGTTTTAGACGATAACTTCTATAATAAAATGTTTAAACGGGAATCCGACCCAGCATTCGACATAGACGAACCGGTTCTTAAAAATGAATCAGTGCGTGATTACCAGTATTATTCCTACGACGCGCGATTTCCACTACAAACGCGAATTGAACTTCAGGTTCAAGATACAAGTAGATATTTCCTGCCCGCTGAAGCATTTATTGAAGTAGAAGGAGAAATTATAAAAACAGATGCTACAGAATACGGACCTGATGTTAAAATCGGTTTTGTCAATAACGGAATTATGGCTTTGTTTGATAGTGCTATCTACAGCATTGATGGAAAAAATATTGAATCAATTCAAAAAGATGTCGATGTTGCTACAACAATAATTGGTCTAGCAAGATATTCTGATGATTATACAAGATCAGCTGGTCCATCAATGATGTTTGCCAAGGATACTTCTAATTTTCCTAACAGTGATCAGTTTATTATTAGACGACCAAGAAACTTTGCAAACAACGCTGACGCTGATGTGAATCCGGTGGTTCATGGTTCTAATGCAGAATTTAATTTAGGTTTCGCTGCACGTAGACAAATGCTAAAAGGTAATCGTAGAAATTTTTCATGTGCCATTCCGCTGTCGCACATCTTTGGATTTTGCAGAGATGTCAGAAAGGGTAATTTTTGGGGCAAAACATACGGTCACGCTTGTTAGAAAAGCCACCAGAGATGATGCTATATGGCGACCTCTAGGTGACGCTGGTAAGGTAAACATAACAAAACTATCACTGTGGATGCCGGTAATGACTCCTGCAATTGCCGAAGAACAGCGACTGCTTTCTCTTATGGATCAAGGTGGTAAAACGCTGCTATCGTGGCTTACAACATCCACAGATAGCATACAAAGTGCCATTAATGGTTTATTCACATGGCAATAGCATCACAGCAGGGGGCTTTCCGCGCCGCGACATATTTTCATTGCTCTTCAGGATGTTACACGAGTAGGCGATCAAACACGCTCGCATATGATATTTGATCAACTTGGTGTCACTGACATTTCTCTGAGAAAAACGGGCATCAAGAACCATCCGAGAACATAATGCTAAATTTTGCTAACAACCATGTTGCACGTGCATACCAACGATTGACGAAATATCTAGCGCGCGATCTAAACATCGACACTGGTTTGCAAGTATCACAGTTGGATTTTATATCTCATTATCCAATCTATTACTTCTCGCTGGAGCATCTTGATTTAACCAGACAATCTGTCGTTGATATACACTTTCGGGCTACCGTGGATAGCGGGGGAGCTAATTACGGAGCAATCGCGGTCATACTTTCCGATAAAGCAATGTTGCTTGAAGGTGCTGGTGGACGAATGAGAGTCCTTGATGCACCAGTAGAAAATATGTAACAATTAGATCAATCTCGTATTAAATAAAATGTCATACAGTCATGTTAATGTCACTCTGACTCCTGGTCAGGTGAAGAAATTACAATCGAAGAACGCGAGCACATGTGGGACAAAAATGACACTAAAACACGATCAGCTAATGGGCGGTCCAAACAAACTGTCATTGACTAAAACCCAACTAAAACATTTCAATAAAGCAAAGCAAGCAACGACTGGAACTCAACTTGATTTCTCTCCAGCCGCGGTCAAGGACATGATTAAAACCGGTGGTATATTTCCTCTTCTCGCCGCGATACCAGCACTGATAGCTGCTGCTGCTCCCGCAGTCGCAAAAGCAGCCGCGTTAGGGGCTGTTGGAACAGCTGCTGGAATGGCTCTAAAGAAAGCAACAGGAAATGGATACAAAAAAAAGGGACGCGGGTTAAGACTTTCAGGAACTCCACCCTCATGGTACCCAAAACGGTTTTAAAAACACAAAGTATTTTCACACCGATGTTGAAGCTTCCAGCTTCTAATTTTGATTTGCTTGATGCTGTTAAACAATTAAATATAAAAAATTTCAGAGGCGTCTTTATGCAAGATCAATTACCAGCACGACCGAATAATCCAGAAACCGGAATTATTAATCTTGATAACAGTGATGGTCCAGGAACTCACTGGGTTGCTTACGCGATCGATCCACGTGGAATTATCTATTTTGATTCGTACGGGCTAGCACCGCCAATTGAGTTTCTTCGATATACAAAAACATCCCCCTGACAGGGAAAGTTTGGTATTCAACGTTACCAACACAAACACTGACCGATCCTCCGATATGTGGCCGTGAAGTATTAAATGTTCTTGATGCGATCTCGAAATCAAAGATTTCTCCTCACAAAGTCGTGCATGAATACACGTTGAAATCACAGATGTGATTTCCAAATTTAAACAACCACATAACTAATAATGGTTGATATTTACGGAAGATCAAGCAGAACAAAGGAAGAAAAAAAAGATATCGATTTATCAAAGTATGCGACCAAAGATAAAATTGATAATCTTTTAAATCTGACCGGGATAGACCCAGATGAGGTTGTTATTTTTCAAGATCGACATGGCAAGCTAAAAACCAGTAACATTAAGTGGAATGACATAATTCGCAGGGTTATTGGAGCTACCACGGACAACATCGTTGTATTCACTGACAGCGGCAGAATCAGAGATTCGCTGATATCAATCGCGGCGCTTCGAGATGATGCACGAAAATCCGCAGGGGAACGTGTAGCGAAGACCGGTGATACAATGACAGGTGAACTCAGCATGAACGGTAACAAAATAACCGTTTTAAGAGATCCAACATCCCCGGAAGATGCCGCAAACAAACAATATGTAGACACCGTTGACAGTAAACTAACTACGTTGCGAGCAGAGTATGATGTTCACGTAAACTCGTTTACAAGACTTCGAAGAAACTTCGCAAAAACTGATGAGGCGGTGGATAAGTTCTTTGGGACTCCTCCAGTCATCAACATGAAACTTTCTGAAATCATACCAAATCTTACTAATAACGCCAACGATATCAACAAGATTAATACCCGGTTAGGTGTAGTACGAACAGATAGAAGTTTTTCGGATCAAATCGCGTTGATACAAAATAGCATTGACACGATCAAACAAACACAGCAAGATATCGTATCGGGAATTCTTGAGATCGTTAACAAAACCAGTCTGATTAAAGTCCCCACTGGAGTTACCCCCGGGCATATCACCAACATCGTATATACAGTATCATCGGGATTTGCAACATGGTCTCGACAAAATAATACTATCAAATATACAGCAACAGCCACTGGCGTGTATAGACTGTCTGTATTCAGTGCCGCTAAGTTTGAGATCTTCACAACATATCCCTGGAGACATTCCACTGATAAGTATACCGGGGTTGTGACTATCATATTAAACAAGGGAACCGAAGAAACATTTATACTGGAAGCCGCAGACAAGAAATTAAACGCAACATCTTACTGTTGGTGTTTGGAATTTGTAGCTGAAACACCTCAATTGGTTACCGCGTAAAATAATAAAATGGCATCAACGACAACACTAATGACAGAGTCATTAAGTGCGCAGCAATATAGATATGATCAAGTACGCGAATGGCAGTCAGAGTTAAAAAACACTATTGACAAATGCGCAACAAAGATAAAAAAATACAAACGGCGTGTAACTGTATTAGACACAATAGTTTATTCGGTATCCGCGGTAGTTGCATCTACTGGGGTGCTATTATCAGCGCTGACACTAGTGACAACTGCAATCGCGATTACAATTACAGCTTCAACATCAACGACAATTGCAGGAGTTGCTAATATTATTGCGAAAAAAATATCCGCTAGTGCGTTAACAAAATTGCACGAGTATGAAAAGTTAAACAGCGCGGTCACAAGCACCTACTAGAAATTATCCTCGTTGATATCATCCAGCCTTGACGATACAGTTATATCCGATTCCGAATCCACGTTGATGTCCAGCGCATACAACGATTACAAAAACACAAAGAATTTTGATTTGAAAACGATGAAGATAAATAATGACGGAATTACTTCGGCAGATAGCCGCAAATACAAGCCCGGCGCGAACATCAATGATAACAATATCTGCCAGGATACGTTTCCCCGGTCATCTTGAGAAAATTTGTTACTGATATCGTCGATGAATACTTCGATGACATACTTGACCAACACAAAAAAATACTACCACCGCCAACTATCCTCAGACATGACAATTCCACAGCCAGTGATGGCAGACATATTTCTCCGGGAATCGTAAATATCATTGAAGTGGTCGCGGTCAATCTTGTGTGTGATGCAATTGATGGCAGTTACAACATAGACACAACAGTATCAAATCAAGCCCAGCAAGGGTTTATACTATACTCATTTACTCCTAAAGAACCACCTGGGTTTTTGATTGTACAAGAGCCAATCAATCCAGTATTTCTGCAGTGTTTAAATCCAATGCTGACAAGGATAAATTTTAAAGTCACTGACCAACAGGGTAGACTTTTGGACCTGAGAAATAAAACTATTAGTATTAATTTGCTGGTGAAATCGTGAAACGATTTTCAGGTCCTAAGGATTTTCAAATCGTGAAACGATTTTCAATTAATAATATCATATTATAATAATGTCCAAAAAATCTTCGATTTTCAAGTCAAATACTTCCCAGAAATGCAAAAGCATTTCCGAAAAAATATGATGATGATGATGAAAATGTCTCTGACATTTGCACCGACAGTGACACCGACAGTGATTTTATTGTTAGTGACAGTGATCTCTCTGACATTTCCACCGACAGTGATTTTATTGTTAGTGACAGTGATGAAAATGTCTCTGACATTTCCTCTGACAGTGACGACAGTGATGTCGGCAACAATAACAGTGCCATCACCGTCAGTGGCAACGCCACTGTCACAATAAATTATATTAAATGATAAAAAAAATATAGCATGTATCAGCACGTGAAATGTTTCATACACGACAAACAAATACTTGAAGAATATATCAAAAAGTATTCAGCGGAACGTTGATAGGTGAAGTTAAAATAGTTATTGACAAATACGGTAATGATGATTTTTTACTGACAGAATCACAGTTGAAACAACTACAAGAGAATCATATCACAATGATCATGTGTTTTCCAGACCAAATCATGAATTATGCTCACTCGTGTATTTCACGGGATCATCTTATCAAGATATTGCAGTAAAAATCCTTTATTCTGGGGTATTTACTAGTAAATCGCCTTGATAAAATCAAGGAGGTAAAAAAAAGTAATATTTTTTTTTACTTTCGATTTCACTTCCAAGTATTTGACGAAGTCAATGACGAAATCAAGGTGAGGTATTTACTTCCTCGTCAGTGACTTCGTCCTTGACGAAGTCAAGGGACATACAATGCTTTAATTTTCTAACCCGATTATTTATTATCTTTTTAGTTTCCTACTCGGCTGCCAGTGCCAGCCTGATCTTTTCAATTGCATGAGACAACGGAACAAATTCATTTATTTGTGCTTCTTCTACGCTGTCCAGCGATTTATACAAATTATTTTGGATCATCTTTATGAATCGATATTGAGCAGGAAGAATATAACGCCCTGCGCGTTTAGATTCATATAACGATTCAAAATCAGACAGAATTGTTTCAGGATTTAGTGATAAATTAAATCCTTGTTTTTCTAATTTTTTAATAGCATCAATCACATTATTGATATTTTCGTGATTCATATTTATATATATTTTTTATATATTTAAAATAAAAAAACATCACATCTCCTTGAGCTTCCAGCTTATCATATGATAGGCTACCAAACTCAGGAGCGGAAACACGACCCCCAATGAGCTCCTAAACTGTCAAATAATAGTCTAGAAAGCCCAGAGGGTGTGTTTGCGAACGACGAGACATTCCCCATTTGTGAACCCCTAGCTTGCCATTTGATATGCTAGCAAGGTTCATATGGGGACAACACATAACATATAACTTATCCTAGTACTTAATTCTAACTTATCCTAGGGACGGTACAAACACATAGTATTTACAATATTTACAGTAGAAGCATATTTACAGCAGTTGTATTTACAATATTTACAGTAGAAGCATATTTACAGCAGTTGTATTTACAATATTTACAATTGCATATATAACTTATCCTAGGACGGTACAAACATATAGATGCGAGGTTATATTCTACGTCCAAAGAAGTTGCACCCCCATCCCCAAAATCAATCCCGTTGGGTGGTAAAAGACCACCCCTGACGGGGCGATAACGGAGAAAGTTGTGCAACTTCGTTGGGTTTCGAAACCCCGTATATTATTCGGACGATCTTGTATATAAACCGACTGATACTTGGAAGTTCAGAAATAGCTCAGCGTGACTTGTTTAAAACGTTTTTTCTTAAATATGATCGTGTGGAAAATACAGATGTACCATAAACCCGAACAAGTGTAATAAAATAGTGATATTGTCTGTAAAAAAAAAGATAAATACGCGTTTGTCCCTGACAAAGTCAGGGATAAAATCATTCTTGACGCTGTCACCTTGATAAAATCAAGGGTGATAAAATGAAAGGAAGTTATTTACTTCCTTGTACACAGAAAACCGTCTGCTCGTTGTGTTACCTGTAAAATAATATACCTCTGTAGTGGTAACAGACAGTTAACAAATTCTGAATTGAATTTTAAACACTGAATTTAAGCTCCGATTTATGAAAATACTGACAAACGCGAGACTGTGACGCAGTGTGTATACAGTTGGATGTAAAAAAAAATACCGCACTGGATAAATTTACCTGTCAAGGAGTGTTGAGCAACACTTCCTGACAAGGGGAAATAATTGTATCATTGACTTTTACGCAGTCGCTGTAGAGTTATCTCCCATTAAAAAACTTCAGGATTATAGAAGTACCTAACAATAACGAAAAGCAATCTTTTGCTTATTATATTTTTTGACAACGCGGATTTATATATTTTTTCTGCGACTTTTCGTACTGAGGGTGCACAAATACCGAAATACTTGCCAGCTGCATATATCGATTGAAATATTATTTCTTCATTTGTACCTAAATTTATGGAAACAACTGCCCTAGACTCTCTCTTCCCCCCAGTATTACCAGCCCTACAATTTTCGCTCTGCGTCACAGCTCTCAGATTGGATAAATTATTATTAAGTTTCTGTCCATCAATGTGATCAATTACAAGACCATCTTTGATTATCCCAAAGAAACACTCGTAATTATGAGTTTTTACCCCCAGCCCTAAATCTTAGATAACCAGCATTACTAACAACACCAACTGGTTTTTTCGACCTACAATGTCTCACTATTCCCTCGCGAGATGCTTCATAATTCTTAATGGTTGGATGTGGGACAAATTCTTGATTCATATATACTTCATGTATTTGTCTAATTTATAATTTGTCTGAAAACTTAGTTATATAATCACGATCGGATTTCAGCGCATCTCCATTATTTTTTTTATTGTAGTATCGCTTGAGTTCACGGTATCGCTGTACTTCCTCGCTTGATGCTTTGTATGTGTTCACCGCAGAATTCCTTCCTGCAGGGCTTATTACAGACTCTACATATCCAACTTTTAACCACTTGCAGTTATTCATTTGTATATATATATAATATTTCTTATTTAAATATTTGTCTTAAATATAATATGGTGGTGTTTTCGAAATAACTCCAGTTGGCGCCCGGAGATTCGATCTTGACAGACTAACCCCTGATTCACGACGACGGAATCTAACTGATCTATTTAATATTATCAGGGATGCCAAAAAAGAATTCCGCGACGACGGCGCTTCTCTTGTATGGTCGTCATTTAAAATTATCTGCGATATTGACGAAATCATCGATGACAGCATCGATGTTGACGAAGCCATCGATGCTATAATGACCGATGCCCGAGCAAAAACAATTATTGATTATCTCCCCCTTGATAAACATCAACACGGTAAGAAATATTTTTTCAGAATAAAATTTATTGTGCAAACAGATTCCGATACGTGGATTATCCGTGACAAACTCGACCCTGTTCTTGCTAACGGAAAAACCGTTCTGGTAAGTAAAGATTCCAAACCAGGAATGCTGACCGGGATTGATAAACCATATTACACCCGAGCGTATCCTGTGACCGCAGTCGTTTATGGAATCTATCTGGTAAAAAAACCAAAAATTGATAAACTCGCCCCGATGAGAACGTCATCAATGACTACGTTAAATTGTGTAGCCGAGCGAGTAATGGAACATTTTAAAAACGCAAAACGAGGAAACGGTTTAACCGATCTGCGACGTGAAAAAATAACAGCATGGGCTGAGCAAGTCAAGGATACTGGGGCATCAATAAATGATGTTGCTGTGCTATCAAGTAAATTAAAATTTTCAATAACAGTAAAAACACTAACCGGAGAAATATTATATAATTCGAAGCATTATAAAAAGTCAGGATCACCGATTGAAATTATTGATCATAACTCTCATGCCTGGACTGATGCGGTTACAATATTTCCACGAGATCGTGTTGTAAAATTTTACTCGGAAAACATATTTGATGTTATTTACACGCTGAGTAAAGCCGACCCTGTGTCAGTGTGGTTATTTAAGAGTTCCGAAGATGGCGAATATGATCAATTTGTAAAACCCAACGGTGAATTATACCGGACGGAGTCGTTGCAACAACGAATGAAAAAACTCGCAGAGAAATATGTGAAAGAAAACATTGAGCAGTTATTGGTCAATTGTTTTACAGTTCCAAGTGTTGCCGCTCACGCCGCAAGAGAAAGAAATTCGTGGAGACCAACCCGAAGTCAGTTTCTATCGGATATACAATTGAGTTGTGTCGAGTATAGGCATGGCGGGTTGTGGAATACCCGGTATGATTACCGGGATATGATTTCCGTGGATATGACTGCTTGCTACCCAGGAAGCTTTCTCGGGATGGGCGAGTGTCGCGAATACTTTAAGCGATTTGGACATCCCACGAACTCGATGACACGAGTTGCTGTAAACGGTCCTTTACCCGATTTTGACCTGACGAGATTTGCTCGTGTGACTTTGTTTGAATTCGCCGTGGGACTTCATCCGTGCTGTTATGTATGGTTTGGCAGACACTTCAGTGAAAAGCGCTGGGTACCAATAGTGTTATTGCGATATATGCTTGACAGCCGAATACTGGTATCGTTGACTGTCAGTGAAGCAATCATATCATATCAACCGCAGACCTCAGTTTGGTTGCCAACACCGGAGCGTGTCAGTGTAGATGAAGTTATTAGCGAGTATGCACGAGAGAGTCCAAATACACCGATGGATGTCATTATTAAAGAAGCTCCTAAAGTTCTCAAGATCAAACATAGCAATAGTGAAAAAATAGCAAAAGATCTTGGACTAATAATAATTGGTAAATTTACTCAAGGTGCTGCATATGATCGCAAACTACATCACTCGCGACTGATTATCGATGATGCTGAATTGGATTTTATAATTGCTGACGCTGTTGCGAGAAATATATTTTGTAATCGGGAGGATGAGTTCTTGTCCGACGGGAAAAAGTTGGGCACAATTGTAAGTTATATCGACGGAGAATCGCCTCAATACACACATCTAAGATCTTCAATGCTGGCTTATGTTTCTACAAATTTGCTATCAATGATAAATCGATTTCCTGACACCGCAGTTAGAGTTAAAACGGATTCATTTTATATCAATAAAAAATATTCAGAATTACTGGCTTTTACAATGAAATCCGCAGGATTTTCGGATGAATGGAGTTCGTGGAGAATAAAAGCGGAGATGTTACACGAATATTGTGAATCCGCTGATGTTGAAATTAAGGATGATTATTGTAAATCAGAAATGTCAGAAATGTCGAACGCACCATCTGTGTATGATCCAATCACTAGACACAAAACTGTTTATTTAAACGGGCCGGGTGGGTCTGGTAAGACAACTCGAGCGATTGAATTATTTGGAAAATCGGATATGATTGTGCTAACACCTACACACAGGCTTGCCAGGGAGATGAAACAACGAGGAGTCAATTCTTGTACTTATCACAGCTTTTTCAAATACAGCGGCGGTGTGTGGACGTCAGATCGAATGGGAACAAAATATATTCCCGAGAAAATAATTTGGGATGAGATATGTACGGTGCCCTTGGAAATATTAAAAAACATTTCTTGATTGGCTGCTAACGAAAAATACTGCAGTGATTATGTGCGGCGATCACGGTCAACCACCTCCGTTTGTCGGCGCATCTCCACATGATTGGTTAAAAGATTTTGTTGATTATTACGAAGAAGTGTCTGATGATCATAGAGCACTTGATGCAACGTTGAAAGAATTTAAAACATTAATCAGATTACAACCGAATAAAATTCAATGTGAAATTATGCGCGAGATGATTCCTGAAACTTCGATGAGCGACTTTTGGAGCGTGTGGAAACCAGACGATTTGATAGTGGCAAGTAGAAAGATAGTCAGAGACATACTTCAACAGCAGTTATTTCAATTACAACAAGAAAAGTTTCCAATGCTGCCAGTGCCGTTATGTTATAGACCAGCTGATACGCGGTTACAGAATATAGATGTTGATATTCCTGGGAAAACAGAGAAACAGAATTTAGTACTGAATGATATTGTGTTAGTTGATATTAATACTGTCAAAGATGCACTAAAAATGAATAAATCCCCGTGGACGCTAGGATACGCAATGACAATTCATTCATCTCAAGGACTAACTATCAGTGATACAACTGTCTGGATTGTTGATGATCGAATCGAATGGTCAAACTTAGTCTACCTAGCGGTGTCCAGAGTCAGAAGAATATCTCAACTGCGAAGAATTGTCTTGGAAGATTCAATAGCTGATAAAATTAATAATGAAAACAACAGCGACATAATAAGAAAAAAACTCTCTGGTTACAAACAGAGTGACAAAAAAAATAATCGCGACTTTGATCTTGATGATGAATTTATTATTGAGTTAAAACAACAGCAGAATAATCACTGCGCGAGCTGTAATTGTATAATGCTATGGCAGTATTCGAATAAAAATTCAAGACAATTTACCGTAGACAGAAAAGATAACAATCGCGGTCATACACGTGATAATATCATGTTGACCTGTCTTGAGTGCAATCGACGTAGAGGCGCTAGTTAAGTGATCGCGGTGGTAATTCCGTATCCTCAGGAATCACCTGTAATTGCTCACGTGTGAATCCACGTTGAGGAGCAGTTGAATCCAACCTATAGATTGCTGGTCTACCAGTGGATCTTGTCACGGTGGTTATCTTGTGTGTGGTGACACTCCAGATAGGATCAGTCGCTCTTCGTTTACCACCTTCAAGTTCACCTGGTTCATATAAATATCTAACTGTAACATTACCCAGTATCGGCTGTGCTGAAGAATCACGTCGTACGGGTATATGTTTTTTTGTGATCGCGATGGCAGGTTTCATGTTGGTTGTTCGTGTAATCTCATTATTTAATGCAGCTATCACGCTTGGTAATCTTGCAACCCATTCGCGCGATCTCGTATCTTGAATAAATTCCTTCGCGTATTGATATCCAAATAACCGCTCAGCAAGTGTTCGATTGAATCGCTCAACAATTGCCTGATCGCGATGAATTTCAGTATGTCCTAGTCTGATGGTAACGTTATGTTGCTTCATCAGTGATGATACTGCACCCTGAAATTCTTTGCCAGGATCACCTTGTAATAAATTTGGCCAACGTAGATCACGTTGATAAATTCGTTTAAACGCAGAAGCAACCTCAGATACTGTTTTAGTCGTTAACGGTTCCGCATCTTTGTATTTACTTGCAACATCAACTACAGTTAACGCGTACTTGTATGTACGTCTTCGGATAGTATCATGTGGCAGAAATAATATATCAGCCTGATGAACCTCATTTGGTACACTAACATCAAAATGTGCAAAGTGAATTTGTTTAGGGCGCGGTAGATGAATTTGCCATATTCCCTGTCGGGATAACCAATTTTTAGCAGTAACTTTTGTAACTTTTGCTGCTTCAGCGAGTTTACTAATTGCTGCGCTACCTCTCCAATATCCTTTTGGGGAATAATAAATCGACTCCATTATATTCCAGTACCTAGCGCTAATTTACCTTTCATTGCGGATTTTATTAACCAGGATGCTAACTTTTCTTTGAAAGATTTATCAGTGATGGCATTTAACGCATGAATTAATTTCACGTCAGCGAGATGCCTATCTTGTAGATTTTTACTTTTATAAGCTACATCATGGACATGGCATGCTTTATCGATAGCATTTATCGGATACTCACCTGGTTTGGGTTGATCTTGGTCATCAAGTCTGATATCAAGTCGGGTTCCAGGACCACAGTAATTATATCCTGGAAGATGTTTTTCTCCTGGGTATTTAGCCCACGGTGTTCCTGGTAACTTGGCTAACTTGGCTGCGATATCACCTCCTTTTTTTATAAATAAATTTAAACTTTTTTGTGCCACATCGTTCACACTTGCCTGTAAGCGCTTGTCGATTATTTTTTGTTGTAATTGTTGTCATATCCGCAGTGGGGTACGTGCTCGGCATTTCACACAATATAAATCCATATTATTTTTATGATATATCTAATGGCGATTACTGACTTTTCTGCGTCAAAACGACGAGAGCCAATCAAACATAACTCAGTGCTACCAAATTCAATTCGAATGATTATTATAGGTCCATCTGGGTCGGGTAAGACACAGTTGTTACTTAATTTAATAATGAAGTGGATGAAGTGGGATAAATTATATTTGATAGCTCCATCTGTGGATGATCAACGGTGTTTTAGCGTACTGAAGGATTACAACAAAAGTGCAAAATCGATAAGTGAAAAAGATGTTGTTGATTTTATAACTGATATTGATGAAGCACCGAGTATCGATGATATTGATGGGAGTATTAATAATTTAGTCGTATACGACGATATCATGTTGGACAAACAATCAAACCCCGCCAGGATATTTTCACGCGGCAGGCATAAAAACGTTGATGTGATTTATGTAACTCAACGATATACACAAATTCCGAAAGTGATCAGAGATAACTGTAACGTTCTCGCGGTATTTAACGGCGTTGACATACACACGTTACGAAAAATACATCAGACCTGGTGCAGCGGTGACATGGACATAAATAAATTCAGAAATTTCTTTAGTCGTGCTCAGGCAAAACCACACGGATTTGTAACAATAAATTTACATGATCCTCGGATACGGTATCGAGTTGGGTTAGATACAATTTTTAGTTAGTGTTAAAAATTCTAGAATTAGAAATGCTTGAATTTTGAGCAGCAGAGAGACTGAGTCACCGAATGTTTCGTCTAGTAGACCCTTGTATCGAGAAGTAGTTATATAGGTAGATATTTTTCATCAGATAACCCTTCTGGTCAGCGGAGAAAGCCTATTTATCAGTGTTTTCTGACTAGAAGGGTTTATATTGTGAAGACAATACTTCTATCAAGAGTGTTTTCGATAGAAGGTTCTGTTTGACGAAATAGTTGGTGGGCTCAGTCTCTCTGCTGCTACATTGCTACCGGTACAAATTCTTGCGAAGAAGTGAAAATTCACTAAATCCAAATTAAAATCGGTCTCTTCTGGAAGTAGGATTGTGTTGCTTTGGCAGCCGCTGCTATACCATGGCTTCTCGTCTCCACAGCCAGTGCACCCCAATTCATCGTCTTCTTAGTTTATGTCATGTTTGAAAATTATGTTGCATTGATTCATTGCACACAGACGCTAGCGCATCTATATATGGAATGCGACGTCACAAGCAGCTATCTTCGGATTGGAAGACAGACTCCACTCTGTGACTGAATTTTGTAATGAGTGCTAGGATTGGTAAAACAAAATATATTTTTAAAAATCGTTTCGATCTGATATTCCACCACAAATAACCGCGTTCATTTCATTCCCTTCACCTGTTCTCGTTACAAGATGTGGACTAACGTTTAATCATCTGCCCCTTTATCGTCGATGCTGTTCCGTGGAGACTTACCCATGAATGTGAAATCATCATGGACAAATCATCCGGATCACCGATACGAGCGTTTGAAAATAAGAATCTATGTGGAGAGACAATGCAGTCGGAAGAGAGTCCTCATCTACGGTCCAGAAGTCAGAAGAAGTGTGACGAAGAGAAGAAGACCTATGCGATGCCCTCTGTGTTAACGGATTGATGTTAACAAAAAACCAAAGGCCCTTTTCAGGGCCACTCATATGCCTCGAAAAGATTTGCTTTCTTGCCTAAACAAATTCTTTTTAAGACACTTTTATAGTTAAGGCATGATAGATTGATGTTCATTAATCTATGTATATGTGCTGTATATGTCCATGTCTATATCTCTCCTGTATTTGTCTCGACCCAGGATAGCGGTTATTCAGGTCAGCTACTTGCAACATTGTTGCCAGTGTTCTGTCCAATTGAGGTCAGCCCCTTGCTACATTGTTACCAATCTCCAGTACCGTGACGTCACCTTACCTGTTCCATTCCTATTGTCCCTATACAACAATCCAACTTTCCCTTGACGTTATACAGGCCCTATATTCCTCAAGTTCGATTCCCCTTGACGCTATATCGTCCCATGGTGTGCTAAGATTTGAGGCTGTATCGCCCCCCCCCCCCCCCGTGGGGGGGGGGGGGCTGTAATGTATTTTTCCATTGAGGCTATCTCGACTCCAATAACTACTCCTATGTCAAGTAGAGGGATTTATAATCTTGTGTACTGAAATAATTATTTATTCCTGCGATAACATCTGGGCAGAAATCATTTGCATTGTATTATTCAGAATTTTATTTAGGTGAAATTATTTATTCGTTTAAATTATTTATTCACTGGAAATAAATAGTGCTCATCTATAATATTCTTGGAAAGAGACATTAATTTGGACTTATAGTGATTCAAACAAGGAAACTAAAGATTATGTGATGTAATAAGAAACTGTTTGCGCATCATTATATTTCGGGCCACTTGTATATTAGTACATTAGACACTACGGGCACATCAACAGTTTCAGCGCTGGAAATCATATAGAATACCACTAATGTTTATTTAGAACTTTATTCATTAGGACTTGTGTTGATAAGTTTAGGATTATTTGGGATTTATTTCGCAATACCGTAATGTCTTTTTTACATTTTCACTTTTGTATTCAAAGGAAATGAATTATTTGTTGGATTTTACAAAGCTTATTGCCTCTAATTATTTTCTAGTACTTATTTTAAGACCACAAAGTCGTGATATTGTTAACATCATGCTGTAAAATGTTACATTAAACTGTACAGGCCGAATCAAAAGATTATTTAGAATACTTTGTCCGAACTTTTGATATATGCAAAATCAATGTTTTCACTCGACCGTACCCTGCCTGTCTGAATCCTCATCACAAACTTAAAAACCTAAAGTTACCCTGGTACTAAATTATTTAAAACCTTAAAAATAAGAACAACTTTTATCAAATCAATGCATTACGTACGTGGCGTGTATCTAATACAGTTGAAAAGAGATGATGCAGATGTTAAAACATCTTTGACATTGAAAATCACCGGCTGATGTTTTTCTGTCAACTGTAGAAGTCTTTGCATGCAAGAAGAATGACGGTGTTCTCCCCACACATTACTTCAGTCAAATTCGAAGAGAAAACTGTGTTGCACACATTAGCATAACACCTCCAACCCTTTTATATTTCCTGTTTTCTTATTTACATATATAAGCAGTGTTTCAAAGTGATTAGACCAAGGTAAAGTATTGTCAATAAGGATGCCTAAAAATTCAGCATATTTAACAGTTTCAATTTTACACCATTCACTTATGAGTACACTACTCTGGATTCTGACTGCTCCTTGTGTTCAGCGGATGAGCACTAGGTCGATTTTCTGTATTTTTAAGCAAAGTTTATCGTCATCCATCCAGTTCAAAGCACACTGTAATTCTTCGTTTAGTGTCCGAATGGTCCTAGGCGCTTGCTCTTACAAATCACTTACATCTCATCTTTGTCCGCGTTTTGTCGAGTCTCTGGCTTGACCAGCGTGGGTATGTGAAAAAGCTTGCCGCTAGCTTTCCGTGGATCAATAGTTCTCCCTGGAGTTTTCCCCGGTTCTTCCTCTAGCATATATGCTGCCACGTATAGGCAGCCTAGCATGTGCTGAAAACGGCTTGAAACCGAGAACAACAATAGCAACAAATGCTTTGGCAAATGATTTTAGGTATAATGAAAAGGAAGGGCCTAGAATTTACCCCAGTGGTAATTTCCGTAAAATCAGAGACATAACCTCCAATTTACAGCTTATAATCTACTTCTCAGATAAGATGAACCCTGGCAATGAGAGGTTTGTAACATTGGTGGAGGAAGAATGGTGGAGGAAGAACCCGGGAAAACCCGAGAAGAACCACCGACCCACGAGAAGCTACTGGCAAACTTTCTCACATACCCACATTGGCCGAATCCTAGACTCGAACCCACGCAGACAGAGGTGAAATGGCAGTGATCCGTAAAAGAGAGCGCTTTAGACCACTCGGCCTCCCAGGGCCCCAGTTTAAGAATAAAACTCCAGCTAATTTTCCGTCGTCATATATATTCTTTAACTAGTGATCAATCAAACCAATTATTGCTGTCTCGCCGAAATGATTTGAACCGAAGCCTGACTGACACGAGGTAATACAATCGTTCTGTTGATAAGAAGTCATAAAATAAATTGAAAATATATCCTTTTCGATTTATATAACAGATACAGGTTTATAATTACTGGCAATAAATATGCCTCCTGAACTAAAATGAAAGGGGGCTGTAACACGAGTTTTTTTTCTCCCAATCATCTAAAAACATATTGGTTCGCTTGGACAAATTAAATATGCGAACTGGTGGCTAAACAATCTAAGCTATCAAGTTTTAAGAGTTTACAAGCCCTCAAAAACAGTAGCCTTAGAATATTTTTCTATAACAAATTTTCGAGCAAAATCCTCAGTAATATTTTGGCTATCTCCTCTTTTCCTCTCACCAATTGTACGCTGATTACACCCAAATATACAAATCTAGCCACCCAACTGAAGTTGATGCTTCCATCCAAGGTGTAGAGAGGTGCATTTCTGATGTGAAATCATGGACGACATGTAACAAGCTGCGGATGAATGATGATAAAACTGAGGACATTCTGATCACAGCACAATGACTTTCTCATCACATCCCTTACCTCAAACAATAAATATCAGCAACATGAAACATTAAATTCACACAATCAGTACGAAATCTAGGTGTTACCCTAGACAGTACTCTCACATTGCACCAACATGTCATGAACATATGCAAGGCTGCATATCTTGAGCTGAAACGTATCAGCTTCATTCGCAAATATATTTCAGTTGATGTCCCTAAAACACGTGTGTGTTCATTAGTACTTTCAAGACTGGACTATTGTAACTCAATTCTGTCTAGTTCATCTCAATATCTACTCCAGAAACTTCAAAAAGTTCAAAACACAGCTGCTCAGATCATACTTAGAGTACCACGATCAGAGCACACCTCCCCCACTGCTCTGTACCCTACACTGGCTATCCATTCGATCCAGAATCAAACACAGAATTTGTTCTCTGTGCTACGTTTCACTGACGGACTCCAGTCCAAGATACTTACGTTTCACTGACGGACTCCAGTCCAAGATACTTATCCGACCTCACCCATGTATACACCAGCAAGATGTTTACGCTCCTCTTCTGACAATCGTATAATCATTATTCCCACAATGAAAACAAAGTTATATGGACAACGTTCTTTTGCATACCAGGGCCCAGCAACGTGAAATGAATAGCCCACTGAACTTAGACACAAAGACACAGTGATCCCATTCAAGAGTGCTCTTAAAACTCACTTATTTTGACAGCAAGAACAAACTTAAAGACCTAATAATGTTTCCTACCTTAACTATTTTCAGCATGTTTTTTTAATGTTTTTTAAGTTCATGGTGTTTTTTTAAAAAATCATATCATTATAATGTTTTTCATGTTATTTGTGTTGTCTATTGTTGTAAAGCGCTTAGAGCTTCTTAAGATTTGGCGCTATACAAAGTCATCATTATTATTATTACTATTATTATTTTTATTATTATTATTAGGAGGAGGAGGAGGAAGAGGAGGAGATGGGGGATGATGATCTACGTCAGCATGAATCACTAAACTGTTCTCACCTCATTCTTATTCATTATTATTATTGATATTTTTCTCTTTTTCTTTTTGTGTTGAATATATTTACTTTCTTTGTTGTTTGTTTAGCAACCAAAATCCTTTTAAAACTCGTCATGTAAATGAAGAGACTGGAAAATTTGTTGATAAAAATATAAGACTTACAATAATATTTTATTTGGAAGCAATTTTACGTCAATTGTACGTTGAGCATTTACGTTACAAGATGTGTGTGTTTTCGATAATTTTAGGACAAAATATTGCCGATATTTTATATACATTTTATTTGGAGGGAGGAGGGGTGTATACATTGTCAGGATTTTACATATTCTCCTACATTATCCCCTGACTTGGTGTACAGGAGATTCCCTTGAATTATTTTATATCCTCACTTATACACAAACAAACACACACAAGTATTGTACATAAAGACACACATGCACAAAGTCCAAGGTGTTATTAAAAACTGCCTGCTTTTTTATTTTACAAATGTAATTTTTATTATTATTTGCCAATTCCTATCCCATTAATGCCAACCCCACCCCATCAATAATTATAAAACAACTTTAAGATAATAAAAGAAAACCATGCACATACCGCAATCTGTCAGTAAGGTCCTCTTTTTCTCAAACTCATCAGTTCAGTTGTTCCCTTTCGCTATGTCTTTTTGCCGCTTTTAATGTGTTAAATACATTTTTAAATAACTGATGAAATTTGGGATTTCCGATACAAAAAATGATATTTATATAACATATCTTGCAACGTAGATTCTAAAATAAAATGCTTATACAAAATTTGTTAATTCCTACAAATACATCTTTTCGTGTAATTCTAAAACTGAGGTCACAAGTATGGATCCATTCCACAAATTTCCAAGCGTTCACTAGCTAGATAGTGATGGAATAAATATTCATCAATTTCTGTTCATGCCTTATAAATGGCACAATTGTCATATCACTGAAACTAAATTTAAAAAAAAAAAATTATTTGTGGTAATATCCATTTATATAAACATTAAAGTTAAATCAGCTTTGTAATTTGTTATATAAAAAAACTTAGCAATACCCCAGACCCCCCCCCCCAACAAAAAACTAAAACAAAAAAAAACAACAAACAAGATAAAAAACAAAGCGACAACAATTGGCTAATGAGTCAACACCAGTTGCACTCTATAACTTCCGAGACCAAATTTCATGCGCTATAGGAGTCTGCAGTTCCGCTACTTTGAAAATCGCCACTATCGGACCCTTGTGTTTGTTTTGTTCCGAGGTAAAACATGGCTGCGCCCTTGGAAGAAGACGATACGGATCTTTTCAAGGATGATTACTATGCTATCTTAAACTTACCAAAAGATGTAATTATCAAGTAAATTGCAGAGCGCTTAAGGTGCAAATTGCTGGGAAAAACTACAGCAGGAATCAGTTTCAAACATCGAAAATTTAGCTTTAAATTATGTTAGATGCACGTGCAGTCTGACGCAAGTCCCAATGTCATACAATGTCAGTATTTGTAACAATACAACTATCTATGTACCAATTACAAACTTTTACATTACGTATTACCGGAAGGTGTGCTTATGCACATCTCAGCGTACAGAGATAAACTCCGCGGCGACGGCAGACACCGGGTTACTAGGAACACAGAGGACTTAGTTTTACTTGTATAATCGTGTAGATAAATGTATTGTGAGATCACGGGACTATTCGGTCCATAGCAGAGTCGGCCCATTTAAGAACTCGGCTCACAATGAACTCAACCTTCCCAGATCGGCCCATAACGTACTAGGTCCACATAACGAACTCTGCTCATTACGCACTCGGCCCATTTTATGTTCGCTCACGATTTCTGCAATAGTAATATGGATGTAATGGGTTGGTTTTTTTTGTTAAACGGCCATTTCATATCTTATATTCTTTCTGCACTTCTTTCAACTGTCATTTATTCTGCAATAGAAATTTAATTGAAAATATAATACGAGATTAATTTAACTATATACTAAACTATCAATATTTGGATACTGACCATGTCCTGTTGCTATTTATTGTTAACTGAGTTTTACAATAGCACATATCAGCTCTACTACTTGTAACTGTAAACATGTGTTGACACGTGTGAATCCGATAACAGTCGCACTTCCTATCCTTATACTGTAAAGTTTGCATTAACAGTAAATATTTTCCATTAATCTTAGTTTGAAACATATTTGTCTTTGTAAGGCCATCATGTTAATCGACTTAAATAGACATATTTAAGAAATAGAAGCATACAGATAAAGCAGACATTTCAAATTCTTATGTAATTATTTTTCTAGCGTAAATTTTATATATTTGCCCGTCTCGGCCCTGTTCTATTTCTGGATTGACAAGGGCAGCACCCACCTAAGATTTTACTTTTTTCTTACTAGACTATTTTTTTGGTCTTGCTCAGAGATTGCTATGTAAATACTAGAAGAACTTGCAGATGAAATGCAATACTGATGTATCTTTGAAAAATAGAGTACTGTATTAAATGTATTTATGAAAAGAAAAGGATAGCATTATTGATGAACATAATAAGAAATACACTTATGGAAAAATTGGAAAGAAAGAAAGAAACATACTAATGAGAATTTGAGAGCAAGAAAAGTGTTTATATTGGACATACCTGATTGCTTGAATCAAATACATCCTGATAATGTACAACTGATCCTTTACCTAAAAATATTGGCATGTGATCAGTCGAAAAGAAACGAAAATATTTATTAAATACTACGGCTTTGGTGTATCTAATCCCGGTGCATAAATGAGTTACAGAAACTTTACATAGTTAAAACAATAAATAGCCAGGAAGAAAGAAAGTCAATTTATATTTTATTACTAAATGTCTGAACAACCAGAATTCATCTTTTGTATTTAGATAAACCCAAGAAATTCAAAACAGCTTCATTTCTTGTATCTTTTATCAATGAACAGTTTGATGATGGTTTAAGTTCTGTAGACCAAAAATATGCTTGTCAAAGAAAACGATGGCATGAAATATTTACTTTTTGTTATTGATGAGGGTTGTTTTTCTTGATATTTGTTGATAGAGCCTTTCAAAAGCAAAAGGACACAATCAAGTTTATAAGCTTTATAATCTCCAGAGGAAGAAGACCTATACAATTTTGGACAGATAGAAGCACTGAATTGTACATAGCTGGCTGCAAAACTTTATGAACATAAATTGAGTGTACTGTTTTATTACATGAAATCAAAAGAAACGTACATGTATGTGTGTGTGTGTGTGCATATATATATATATATATATATATATATATATATATATAGTGATCAGAAAGAATAATGATTAGGGAGTTGAAAATTTTATAAATGTTAGCTTGCCCTTGCAGGCTGATGAAATTTTAACTTACCCTTGGGAAATAGGAGCTTGCCTGAAACATAATATCCCAACACGAGTACAACAATAAGATCAAATAAAACATTGACCGTTGTAAGGAAATCACACTACATGATTATTTATTTTGGTTATTTTTTAATATCTTTTTTGCCAATCTAAAATCATATGCCAATATCTAAAGTTATAAAAAAAATATATATGTAAATAATACTTGCAGATAGATATGAAAATTAGAAAGACTTAAAAAAAACAGATACAGTTAGAAGAGCAAAATCAGATATGTACATTTAGATAGATAAATGGATATGTGGAAAGGGGGTTTGGAAATACATGTAGCTAGATTTTTAAGTAGAGAAAAAGAGAGAGATGTATAATGAAAGCTTGACTGCTGGCATGAGTTATTTATACTACCCACTGAAGGATTTGTGAACACCTATTTTATCCATTTACTTAACAGTTATCATCCAGTTATCTTCATACATGTGACAGAATCAGGATTTAAAACCAGTAGATTAAAAATTTTGATCAGTTGGCTTCAAAACAATAGATTTTTTTTATCTGCATAAAGTTGATGTGTTTTATGGGGACTGAAAACAAAACAAGTACATTTTTCCATAATAGTCTCATGTAGTACTATAAAACAGCTCAATTTAAACGTGAAGCAGAATTCTTATTTAAAATGTTACAATAAATAATTAATGAGACTAAAAATATTTTCAATTAAATGAAAAGGAAGAGTTGAATATCTTATAGATTAGAACGTGACAGTGATAGGACAACCATGTTAAGGTTTAGAATGTGACAATGACAGGACAACCATGTTGAGCATGAGAATGATGTTAAGGATTAGAATGTGCCAGTGACAGGACAACCATGTTAAGGATTAGAATGTGACAATGATAGGACAATCAGGTTCAGCCTGCCAAGAAGTTCCGACTTCAGTTTTCCAGTTGCTGGGCTTGTAAGGCTGCTGACTGTTTTCCATTACTCCATCATGCTACATTTACCACAAGGAGGAAGGTCCTGACCTGGACTTACGATGCATACATGAGCCTCATCATTAAGAGCACTTTCTCTTCATGGCTCAGATCCAATTATCGGTTGGCAAGTGTTACCACTGTAAATAAAAAAACATTACAGTTGACTTAGACTTTAAAGAAAACCAATGAAAATTACCGTATTTCATGTTAATAATTAAAAAATAATTATTAATTTCAATGTACAAAAAATTATATGTAAAATAAATAATTATCATTTTGTAGTAATTACCGTGTATGAAAAAAAAAGGGATCATACCTGACAAGGCCTGTGGAACATATGACACTCGACAACCTAAGGTACAAAACTAATGTACAAAATCGGTCTCATTCTGCTCAACTCAAGAAGAATTTGTTGTTATTATGAGAGAGAGAGAGAGAAATAAGAAAATAATCTTTATTGTTCAGTTACCTGTCAGTTGAGTTATTCTTTATGTAAACACTACAAGGGCACTATTATATTCCATTGGCAATTAAAACCTGAATAAATAAATCGTTTTGGTTGTAATTATGAGATCCATTGTCACTGTGCCACATGGCTATGCAGACGTAATATACATGCTAATTAAATACGCTTGACCTTTAGCTTGGTCTTTTCCAGTAAATACTGGATTAAAGACCAGATCCACCTCTACAGATCAAATTAAGGAGACTTTGTGTAGGGAAATGAGGCTACCCATGGGGTATTGAAAATGTGTACGACAAGTCTATTAGCTCAAGAAAAATATTAATTTACTGATACTTGTTCTGAAGCCAGTTGAAAAATGGGCAAATGGTTTTAAGAGAGAGAGAGAGAGAACAACAAAAGCAACGTGCATATGAAAATATTTTTGTATTATAAACATAGCATGTTATTTGAAGAAACTTAATAATGAAGACATGCCCAAGCATGAACAGACCAAGATCTTTGAAGATATTAACTACCAGTATATATAACTCGAACTCACAGAGTCAATGACTTTTGCATTTATGATTAAAAGTAACGGGGTTTTTATAGTTTTTTTTACTGCATTACTATATTGAGCCAATAAGATTAATTGCCAAATGGTCTGTGGTCTTCACGTCTTCCTGTATTGAGATATTATTTTTATTGGATAAATAAACTCAAATGGCTTCTGAACTCATTTTCAAATGCGTGCTTTGCTTTGTTACACCGACTGATGTAATCAAGAGCACTCATTAACGACGCTGTCCAGCTGTTGATGAATAGCAGTATATATTGTAATGACAACAAAAGAACAAATACATCAATCATTATATTTTCTTGCCGATACAAAAGATGAAGAAGGTCAATAAAATGAATGAGAATAGATTCTCAGTTAACAAAACAGTTGCCCTTTCTGAGTAAGCTGAGCAACGGGCTTTCTACACACTTATAATTGGTGAATTCTTTGGAAATCTTTCTGTACATTTGAAACTTCAACACAGAAGGGGCATTTTTCGGATTTCTTGGAATTGAAAGGACTTTTAGGAAACAAGAATTCATTCACCATGCTGTAAGTTAATTTAATTCTTTCACTTATGTATTTTGAGAAATAAATTATTTTCAATTATGTAGAACTTGTTTCTGTTGCTATTTCTTGTTGCGTAGATTAAGACACTGGAGTCGTAACATGGTATTGATGGCAAAAGTAAAAGATCAATGAGCAAAATTAACATACATGTATTACTTACCCCGCCTGGATTCATGTTTGGTGACACACTCCTTCTTCGAAATATCTCAACCAGTTGAAAATGAATTGACAACTTGTGCCTTAGTTAAAAACATGCCCAAAGTTAGTCATTACTCATAACTTGCTTAGCAAAACAAAACCCTGGTCATTTGATGTATCTAAATTGAACTTTGGTATATTTTTGAATCCGTTTGAAATGGGAACCTGTCTTCAGTTTTAACAAAATAAAATAAAAATAATGGATAAATAAAAAATAAAAATGCAACTAAAACAATGATTTTATCTCTTATTTTAGGCTGTAAAATTTAAAGGGCCATACTTTTTTTATCGCATTGGCAAAAGAAAATCTTCACAAAAGATCATTTTATGTACAAAAAATAATAGGATGACCGAAAAAATATTAAATTTTGTGTACAAAAAAATATGATAGAATTAATTAATTATTATTTTTATGGCTTGATAGTGTACGAAAAATTAAAGGGTACGAAAAATATCCTGAAATACGGTATGTATTCATGTATTCATGCATTTATGAATAATTTATCCCAGATTTAAAATTTATTATCTTGTAATACCTAAGGGATATATTTTAATTTAGATCATGAGCTTAATTGATGTTCATGAAAACATCAAACAGGGTCTTCAGAGTGGGTGTGCTTGTTACAGAAGAATCATTGTTCCAATGCAGTGGTGCCTGTTTATGCCTGGTGACATAATTTCTTCCGCTGTATACTGTCTTAAAATTGGCTTTATATGAAAAACACAATATAAACTGCGCCTTTCTACTTACCTGTACTACTTAAACTCTGATGTCCAAGCAATGTTGAACTTCTGTAGTATTTGTTAGCAGTTGATTTCTTAACATTGGGAGAAAGCGTGCATTTTGGCTATTTGACATTAATGGAACAAAAAAATGTAAGAGCTGTCCATTAATATTCCTCATAAAACAGCTTGAACAATACGGTAAAAAAATAAGCTAGACAAAAATCAAAATACTTACTGTAGTGTTAAAATCCTCTTTGTTATGGTCCATCTCAATTTTCTCTCTCCTCCACCAAAGGTAAGGTGATTTTCATTGAAGACTCAGAAGCCATTCATGGACCACCTTTGAGCCTTCATTACTTATAACACCTCAAAAAAAACCATTCCACACTTGGCTTTAAGCTTTCCAAGTTGCAACAATACAGTAAGTTAATCAGTGAACATCTTGCGGTGTGCATCCTGTAGTCTCCGCCAGACATCTTGGGTCTTACTTCTCAGCCACACATATTGGGTCTTATTTCTCAGCCACACATATTGGGTCTTATTTCTCAGCCACATATCTTGTGTCTTATTTCTCAGCCACACATATTAGGTCTTATTTCTCAGCCACACATCTTGTGTCTTATTTTTCAGCCACACATCTGGTGTCTTATTTTTCAGCCACAAATCTTGTGTCTTATTTCTCAGCCACACATATTGGGTCTTATTTCTTAGCCACAACATCTTGTGTCTTATTTCTCAGCCACACATATTGGGTCTTATTTTTCAGCCACACATATTGTGTCTTATTTTTCAGCCACACATCTTGTGTCTTATTTTTCAGCCACACATCTTGTGTCTTATTTCTCAGCCACACATATTGGGTCTTATTTCTCAGCCACACATATTGGGACTTATTTCTCAGCCACACATATTGGGTCTTATTTCTCAGCCACACATCTTGTGTCTTATTTCTCAGCCACACATCTTGTGTCTTATTTCTCAGCCACACATCTTGTGTCTTACTTCTCAGCCACACATCTTGTGTCTTATTTTTCAGCCACACATCTTGTGTCTTATTTTTCAGCCACACATCTTGTGTCTTACTTCTCAGCCACACATCTTGTGTCTTACTTCTCAGCCACACATATTGGGTCTTATTTCTTAGCCACACATCTTGTGTCTTATTTCTCAGCCACACATCTTGTGTCTTATTTCTCAGCCACACATCTTGTGTCTTAATTTTTAGCCACACATCCTGTGTCTTAATTTTTAGCCACACATCTTGGGTCTTATTTCTCAGCCACACATGTTGTGTCTGTCTTCTCAGCCACACATCTTGTGTCTTACTTCTCAGCCACACATATTGGGTCTTATTTCTTAGCCACACATCTTTTGTCTTATTTCTCAGCCACACATATTGGGACTTATTTCTCAGCCACACATATTGGGTCTTATTTCTCAGCCACACATCTTGTGTCTTATTTCTCAGCCACACATCTTGTGTCTTACTTCTCAGCCACACATCTTGTGTCTTATTTTTCAGCCACACATCTTGTGTCTTATTTTTCAGCCACACATCTTGTGTCTTACTTCTCAGCCACACATCTTGTCTCTTACTTCTCAGCCACACATATTGGGTCTTATTTCTTAGCCACACATCTTGTGTCTTATTTCTCAGCCACACATCTTGTGTCTTATTTCTCAGCCACACATCTTGTGTCTTAATTTTTAGCCACACATCTTTGTGTCTTAATTTTTAGCCACACATCTTGGGTCTTATTTCTCAGCCACACATCTTGTGTCTGTCTTCTCAGCCACACATCTTGTGTCTTACTTCTCAGCCACACATATTGGGTCTTATTTCTTAGCCACACATCTTTTGTCTTATTTCTCAGCCACACATCTTGTGTCTTATTTCTCAGCCACACATCTTGTGTCATAATTTTTAGCCACACATCTTGGGTCTTATTTTTCAGCCACACATCTTGGGTCTTATTTCTCAGCCACACTTCTTGTGTCTTACTTCTCAGCCACACATCTTGGGTCTTATTTTTCAGCCACACATCTTGTGTCTTAATTTTTAGCCACACATCTTGGGTCTTATTTCTCAGTCACACATATTGGGTCTTATTTCTCAGCCACACATCTTGTGTCTTACTTCTCAGTCACACATATTGGGTCTTATTTCTTAGCCACACATCTTGTGTCTTATTTCTCAGCCACACATCTTGTGTCTTATTTCTCAGCCACACATCTTGTGTCTTAATTTTTAGCCACACATCTTGGGTCTTATTTTTCAGCCACACATCTTGGGTCTTATTTCTCAGCCACACTTCTTGTGTCTTACTTCTCAGCCACACATATTGGGTCTTATTTTTCAGCCACACATCTTGTGTCTTAATTTTTAGCCACACATCTTGGGTCTTATTTCTCAGTCACACATATTGGGTCTTATTTCTCAGCCACACATCTTGTGTCTTACTTCTCAGCCACACATATTGGGTCTTATTTCTCAGCCATACATCTTGTGTCTTATTTTTCAGCCACACATATTGGGTCTTATTTCTCAGCCACACATCTTGTGTCTTATTTCTCAGCCACACATCTTGTGTCTTATTTCTCAGCCACACATCTTGTGTCTTAATTTTTAGCCACACATCTTGTGTCTTAATTTTTAGCCACACATCTTGGGTCTTATTTCTCAGCCACACATATTGGGTCTTACTTCTCAGCCACACATCTTGTGTCTTACTTCTCAGCCACACATATTGGGTCTTATTTCTTAGCCACACATCTTGTGTCTTATTTCTCAGCCACACATCTTGTGTCTTATTTTTCAGCCACACATCTTGTGTCTTACTTCTCAGCCACACATCTTGTGTCTTACTTCTCAGCCACACATATTGCGTCTTACTTCTCAGCCACACATCTTGTGTCTTACTTCTCAGCCACACATCTTGTGTCTTATTTCTTAGCCACACATCTTGTGTCTTATTTCTCAGCCACACATCTTGTGTCTTATTTCTTAGCCACACATCTTGTGTCTTATTTCTCAGCCACACATCTTGTGTCTTATTTCTCAGCCACACATATTGGGTCTTATTTCTCAGCCACACATATTGGGTCTTATTTCTCAGCCACACATATTGGGTCTTATTTCTCAGCCACACATCTTGTGTCTTATTTCTCAGCCACACATCTTGTGTCTTACTTCTCAGCCACACATCTTGTGTCTTATTTTTCAGCCACACATCTTGTGTCTTATTTTTCAGCCACACATCTTGTGTCTTATTTTTCAGCCACACATCTTGTGTCTTACTTCTCAGCCACACATCTTGTGTCTTACTTCTCAGCCACACATATTGGGTCTTATTTCTTAGCCACACATCTTGTGTCTTATTTCTCAGCCACACATCTTGTGTCTTATTTCTCAGCCACACATCTTGCGTCTTAATTTTTAGCCACACATCCTGTGTCTTTATTTTTAGCCACACATCTTGGGTCTTATTTCTCAGCCACACATCTTGTGTCTGTCTTCTCAGCCACACATCTTGTGTCTTACTTCTCAGCCACACATATTGGGTCTTATTTCTTAGCCACACATCTTTTGTCTTATTTCTCAGCCACACATATTGGGACTTATTTCTCAGCCACACATATTGGGTCTTATTTCTCAGCCACACATCTTGTGTCTTATTTCTCAGCCACACATCTTGTGTCTTACTTCTCAGCCACACATCTTGTGTCTTATTTTTCAGCCACACATCTTGTGTCTTATTTTTCAGCCACACATCTTGTGTCTTACTTCTCAGCCACACATATTGGGTCTTATTTCTTAGCCACACATCTTGTGTCTTATTTCTCAGCCACACATCTTGTGTCTTATTTCTCAGCCACACATCTTGTGTCTTAATTTTTAGCCACACATCTTGTGTCTTAATTTTTAGCCACACATCTTGGGTCTTATTTCTCAGCCACACATCTTGTGTCTGTCTTCTCAGCCACACATCTTGTGTCTTACTTCTCAGCCACACATATTGGGTCTTATTTCTTAGCCACACATCTTTTGTCTTATTTCTCAGCCACACATCTTGTGTCTTACTTCTCAGCCACACATATTGGGTCTTATTTCTTAGCCACACATCTTGTGTCTTATTTCTCAGCCACACATCTTGTGTCTTATTTCTCAGCCACACATCTTGTGTCTTATTTCTCAGCCACACATCTTGTGTCTTATTTCTTAGCCACACATCTTGTGTCTTATTTCTCAGCCACACATCTTGTGTCCTACTTCTCAGCCACACATATTGGGTCTTACTTCTCAGCCACACATCTTGTGTCTTACTTCTCAGCCACACATCTTGTGTCTTATTTCTTAGCCACACATCTTGTGTCTTATTTCTCAGCCACACATCTTGTGTCTTATTTCTTAGCCACACATCTTGTGTCTTATTTCTTAGCCACACATCTTGTGTCTTATTTCTCAGCCACACATCTTGTGTCTTATTTCTTAGCCACACATCTTGTGTCTTATTTCTTAGCCACACATATTGGGTCTTACTTCTCAGCCACACATCTTGTGTCTTACTTCTCAGCCACACATCTTGTGTCTTACTTCTCAGCCACACATCTTGTGTCTTATTTCTCAGCCACACATATTGGGTCTTATTTCTCAGCCACACATCTTGTGTCTTCTCAGCTTCACATCTTGGGTCTTATTTCTCAGCCACACATCTTGTGTCTTATTTCTCAGCCACACATCTTGTGTCTTACTTCTCAGCCACACATCTTGTGTCTTATTTCTCAGCCACACATATTAGGTCTTATTTCTCAGCCACACATCTTGTGTCTTATTTTTCAGCCACACATCTTGTGTCTTATTTTTCAGCCACACATCTTGTGTCTTATTTCTCAGCCACACATATTGGGTCTTATTTTTCAGCCACACATCTTGTGTCTTATTTCTCAGCCACACATCTTGTGTCTTATTTCTCAGCCACACATCTTGTGTCTTACTTCTCAGCCACACATCTTGTGTCTTATTTCTCAGCCACACATCTTGTGTCTTATTTCTCAGCCACACATCTTGTGTCTTATTTCTCAGCCACACATCTTGTGTCTTACTTCTCAGCCACACATCTTGTGTCTTATTTCTCAGCCACACATCTTGTGTCTTATTTCTCAGCCACACATCTTGTGTCTTATTTCTCAGCCACACATATTGGGTCTTATTTCTTAGCCACACATCTTGTGTCTTATTTCTCAGCCACACATCTTGTGTCTTACTTCTCAGCCACACATGTTGGGTCTTATTTTTCAGCCACACATCTTGTGTCTTACTTCTCAGCCACACATATTGGGTCTTATTTCTCAGCCACACATATTGGGTCTTATTTTTCAGCCACACATATTGTGTCTTACTTCTCAGCCACACATCTTGTGTCTTACTTCTCAGCCACACATCTTGTGTCTTACTTTTCAGCCACACATATTGGGTCTTATTTCTCAGCCACACATCTTGTGTCTTACTTCTCAGCCACACATCTTGGGTCTTATTTTTCAGCCACACATCTTGTGTCTTACTTCTCAGCCACACATATTGGGTCTTATTTCTTAGCCACACATCTTGTGTCTTATTTCTCAGCCACACATCTTGTGTCTTACTTCTCAGCCACACATATTGGGTCTTATTTCTTAGCCACACATCTTGTGTCTTATTTCTCAGCCACACATCTTGTGTCTTATTTCTCAGCCACACATCTTGTGTCTTAATTTTTAGCCACACATCTTGGGTCTTATTTTTCAGCCACACATCTTGGGTCTTATTTCTCAGCCACACTTCTTGTGTCTTACTTCTCAGCCACACATATTGGGTCTTATTTTTCAGCCACACATCTTGTGTCTTAATTTTTAGCCACACATCTTGGGTCTTATTTCTCAGTCACACATATTGGGTCTTATTTCTCAGCCACACATCTTGTGTCTTACTTCACAGCCACACATATTGGGTCTTATTTCTCAGCCATACATCTTGTGTCTTATTTTTCAGCCACACATATTGGGTCTTATTTCTCAGCCACACATCTTGGGTCTTATTTCTCAGCCACGCATATTGGGACTTATTTCTCAGCCACACATCTTGTGTCTTATTTCTCAGCCACACATCTTGTGTCTTATTTCTCAGCCACACATCTTGGGTCTTATTTTTCAGCCACACATCTTGTGTCTTACTTCTCAGCCACACATATTGGGTCTTATTTCTCAGCCACACATCTTGTGTCTTATTTTTCAGCCACACATATTGGGTCTTATTTCTCAGCCACACATCTTGGGTCTTATTTGTCAGCCACACATTTTGGGACTTATTTCTCAGCCACACATCTTGTGTCTTATTTTTCAACCACACATCTTGTGTCTTATTTCTCAGCCACACATATTGGGACTTATTTCTCAGCCACACATCTTGTGTCTTATTTCTCAGCCACACATATTGGGTCTTATTTCTCAGCCACACATCTTGTGTCTTATTTCTCAGCCACACATCTTGTGTCTTATTTCTCAGTCACACATATTAGGTCTTATTTCTCAGCCACACATCTTGTTTCTTACTTCTCAGCCACACATATTGGGTCTTATTTCTCAGCCACACATCTTGTGTCTTAATTTTTAGCCACACATCTTGGGTCTTATTTCTCAGTCACACATATTGGGTCTTATTTCTCAGCCACACATCTTGTTTCTTACTTCTCAGCCACACATATTGGGACTTATTTCTCAGCCACACATCTTGTGTCTTACTTCTCAGCCACACATATTGGGTCTTATTTTTCAGCCACACATCTTGTGTCTTATTTCTCAGCCACACATCTTGTGTCTTACTTCTCAGCCACACATCTTGGGTCTTATTTTTCAGCCACACATCTTGTGTCTTATTTCTCAGCCACACATCTTGGGTCTTATTTTTCAGCCACACATCTTGTGTCTTATTTCTTAGCCACACATCTTGTGTCTTATTTCTCAGCCACACATCTTGGGTCTTATTTTTCAGCCACACATCTTGTGTCTTACTTCTCAGCCACACATATTGGGTCTTATTTCTCAGCCACACATCTTGTGTCTTATTTTTCAGCCACACATATTGGGTCTTATTTCTCAGCCACACATCTTGTGTCTTATTTCTCAGCCACACATCTTGTGTCTTATTTCTCAGCCACACATATTGGGACTTATTTCTCAGCCACATATCTTGTGTCTTATTTCTCAGCCACACATATTAGGTCTTATTTCTCAGCCACACATCTTGTGTCTTATTTTTCAGCCGCACATCTTGTGTCTTATTTCTCAGCCACACATATTGGGTCTTATTTCTTAGCCACACATCTTGTGTCTTATTTCTCAGCCACACATATTGGGTCTTATTTTTCAGCCACACATCTTGTGTCTTATTTTTCAGCCACACATCTTGTGTCTTATTTTTCAGCCACACCTTGTGTCTTATTTCTCAGCCACACATATTGGGACTTATTTCTCAGCCACACATCTTGTGTCTTATTTCTCAGCCACACATCTTGTGTCTTATTTCTCAGCCACACATATTGGGACTTATTTCTCAGCCACACATCTTGTGTCTTATTTCTCAGCCACACATATTGGGTCTTATTTCTCAGCCACACATCTTGTGTCTTATTTCTCAGCCACACATATTGGGTCTTATTTCTCAGCCACATATCTTGTGTCTTATTTCTCAGCCACACATATTAGGTTTTATTTCTTAGCCACACATCTTGTGTCTTATTTCTCAGCCACACATCTTGTGTCTTACTTCTCAGCCACACATGTTGGGTCTTATTTTTCAGCCACACATCTTGTGTCTTACTTCTCAGCCACACATATTGGGTCTTATTTCTCAGCCACACATATTGGGTCTTATTTTTCAGCCACACATATTGTGTCTTACTTCTCAGCCACACATCTTGTGTCTTACTTCTCAGCCACACATCTTGTGTCTTACTTTTCAGCCACACATATTGGGTCTTATTTCTCAGCCACACATCTTGTGTCTTACTTCTCAGCCACACATCTTGGGTCTTATTTTTCAGCCACACATCTTGTGTCTTACTTCTCAGCCACACATATTGGGTCTTATTTCTTAGCCACACATCTTGTGTCTTATTTCTCAGCCACACATCTTGTGTCTTACTTCTCAGCCACACATATTGGGTCTTATTTCTTAGCCACACATCTTGTGTCGTATTTCTCAGCCACACATCTTGTGTCTTAATTTTTAGCCACACATCTTGGGTCTTATTTTTCAGCCACACATCTTGGGTCTTATTTCTCAGCCACACTTCTTGTGTCTTACTTCTCAGCCACACATATTGGGTCTTATTTTTCAGCCACACATCTTGTGTCTTAATTTTTAGCCACACATCTTGGGTCTTATTTCTCAGTCACACATATTGGGTCTTATTTCTCAGCCACACATCTTGTGTCTTACTTCACAGCCACACATATTGGGTCTTATTTCTCAGCCATACATCTTGTGTCTTATTTTTCAGCCACACATATTGGGTCTTATTTCTCAGCCACACATATTGGGTCTTATTTCTCAGCCACACATCTTGGGTCTTATTTCTCAGCCACGCATATTGGGACTTATTTCTCAGCCACACATCTTGTGTCTTATTTCTCAGCCACACATCTTGTGTCTTATTTCTCAGCCACACATCTTGGGTCTTATTTTTCAGCCACACATCTTGTGTCTTACTTCTCAGCCACACATATTGGGTCTTATTTCTCAGCCACACATCTTGTGTCTTATTTTTCAGCCACACATATTGGGTCTTATTTCTCAGCCACACATCTTGGGTCTTATTTGTCAGCCACACATTTTGGGACTTATTTCTCAGCCACACATCTTGTGTCTTATTTTTCAACCACACATCTTGTGTCTTATTTCTCAGCCACACATATTGGGACTTATTTCTCAGCCACACATCTTGTGTCTTATTTCTCAGCCACACATATTGGGTCTTATTTCTCAGCCACACATCTTGTGTCTTATTTCTCAGCCACACATCTTGTGTCTTATTTCTCAGTCACACATATTAGGTCTTATTTCTCAGCCACACATCTTGTTTCTTACTTCTCAGCCACACATATTGGGTCTTATTTCTCAGCCACACATCTTGTGTCTTAATTTTTAGCCACACATCTTGGGTCTTATTTCTCAGTCACACATATTGGGTCTTATTTCTCAGCCACACATCTTGTTTCTTACTTCTCAGCCACACATATTGGGACTTATTTCTCAGCCACACATCTTGTGTCTTACTTCTCAGCCACACATATTGGGTCTTATTTTTCAGCCACACATCTTGTGTCTTATTTCTCAGCCACACATCTTGTGTCTTACTTCTCAGCCACACATCTTGGGTCTTATTTTTCAGCCACACATCTTGTGTCTTATTTCTCAGCCACACATCTTGGGTCTTATTTTTCAGCCACACATCTTGTGTCTTATTTCTTAGCCACACATCTTGTGTCTTATTTCTCAGCCACACATCTTGGGTCTTATTTTTCAGCCACACATCTTGTGTCTTACTTCTCAGCCACACATATTGGGTCTTATTTCTCAGCCACACATCTTGTGTCTTATTTTTCAGCCACACATATTGGGTCTTATTTCTCAGCCACACATCTTGTGTCTTATTTCTCAGCCACACATCTTGTGTCTTATTTCTCAGCCACACATATTGGGACTTATTTCTCAGCCACATATCTTGTGTCTTATTTCTCAGCCACACATATTAGGTCTTATTTCTCAGCCACACATCTTGTGTCTTATTTTTCAGCCGCACATCTTGTGTCTTATTTCTCAGCCACACATATTGGGTCTTATTTCTTAGCCACACATCTTGTGTCTTATTTCTCAGCCACACATATTGGGTCTTATTTTTCAGCCACACATCTTGTGTCTTATTTTTCAGCCACACATCTTGTGTCTTATTTTTCAGCCACACCTTGTGTCTTATTTCTCAGCCACACATATTGGGACTTATTTCTCAGCCACACATCTTGTGTCTTATTTCTCAGCCACACATCTTGTGTCTTATTTCTCGGCCACACATATTGGGACTTATTTCTCAGCCACACATCTTGTGTCTTATTTCTCAGCCACACATATTGGGTCTTATTTCTCAGCCACACATCTTGTGTCTTATTTCTCAGCCACACATATTGGGTCTTATTTCTCAGCCACATATCTTGTGTCTTATTTCTCAGCCACACATATTAGGTTTTATTTCTCAGCCACACATCTTGTGTCTTATTTTTCAGCCACACATCTTGTGTCTTATTTCTCAGCCACACATCTTGTGTCTTATTTCTCAGCCACACATATTGGGTCTTATTTCTTAGCCACACATCTTGTGTCTTATTTTTCAGCCACACATGTTGGGTCTTATTTCTCAGCCACACATCTTGTGTCTTATTTCTCAGCCACACATCTTGTGTCTTTTTTCTCAGCCACACATCTTCACACTGGTCATTGCAATGGAGAAACATTTCTGGCCCAGTAAGCTGCTGCTGGATGATTGCTCTATTGTGCTGATTGAAGTCATAAAAATTCCCCATTTTGTTTATTTTATTTAGGTATTTTTCTGTTTTCAAAAGCAGTACATTTCAGCAATAAAATGGATTATGTCATAGATAGCTTTTATAATGGTATATTTGTTCTACAACCAGTAGAATCACATGTGTGAACCATTAAATCAGAGATAATCCTCAAAATGTTTGGCATGCACAATTTTGAGAAGGATTTGACAACACGTTTTTCGTCCATTTAATTGCTTGACAAGGAGTAAGAAAATATCAGTTTTATATAATTACCATGTAAACAACAGATCATAAACACTGCTAATAAATGCTACATTTTCAATATATCAGTCCTGCTCTGAATGAAATCCTTCTGGTAGTTAATTGAGTGCTACTGATTTTCAAACACACCTGTCAAAGAAATCTCACAAGTTTTATTATTAACAATTACCACCAACTGGTATTTGCCTTAAATCAAAGACGTGCATCAAAACAATCTTTGGCAAACCAGTTGTTTAGAGTCAGCAATCTGACAAAAATTGCCAGATGCTAACTTAGGACCTAAATGTCCATTATTGTTTTATGCTCATTTGTTTCTCAGTTAACGTTACATTGTCAGAATCATGCAGTATTTTATGATATTGCACACCTTCATATTGCATTCATGTGCATAAAGGAACTACTTTCTATTGTAAACAAACGATGGATGCAGATGCCAGCACTTTTGATTTGTAAACAAATCATTTACACTCAGTAGTAGGCGCTTTACATTTTGGTTGATGAAATGTGTTTCTGATTGAACTAAAGCAGATGTTTCATGGACTATCACATACCAGCTGCTTTGGCACATTCCGTGTTAACGTTTTTGATACAATGTTTTGGATTTAGGCTAACTATACAGCAGATGCCAGACAGGGTCCATACGAATAACATGCAAGTGACAAGGCATAAACTCTTTTTAGCTGGTAATAAGAATGGCCAAAAATATACTTACAGTTTTGCATCCTACATTTCCTCAAAATGTACTTTCTTAGTTCTGCAAATCTGAATTACATGAATCATGTCATGAGTTCTCAAGCTTGATTACACATTTTGAAATTGTACTCTAATTTTGACTATATTCCAAGTGCAATTACATCGTCCTTACTGCACTCAAAATGAAATAAACATTGAATTCAATAGTGTCGTTTTGATAATTGCAATTGAAAGACTTCATATTTTTCCACATTATCATTTCAAATAGTCTGTGACAGAACAAATACACTTGCAAATGTCAACAAGCTTCTCCAATGCTGCTTCAGTCCAGTGTATTTCATGAACAATTTGCACAGATGAATCCAGTCCATAATCACGAAATTTCATAGAATCTACAAAAATACCGAAATCTATTCATTCCAGATCAAATGGAAAACTTGTTGCAATGCGAATTCATTCACAATATGACTCCAAATTTAAATTGTAAGTAGACAAAAACACCATTTTCTTTCGAAACTTATGTCTAGCGCACCACAAGTTCACATTTATCTGGGTGGAGTTATGTGCGCATTAATAATGTTGTGTGAAGATGAATCTGCGCTTGTGTATTTAGATTGGAATATGGCATGCATTCATTTTACTTTGTTTCTTGTAATGTATGTTTGTTTATATAATTAAGCATTAAATAGAATAAGAAAATGAGCATATCATAAAAAGGTTACTGCATTTGTATGGGAAAATATGAACTCACTTTGTCGGATGGATATACTGCACTCCAAAGGTCGTGCAGTATTCCATCCGAAAAACTCGTTCATATTTTCCCATACAAATGCAGTAACCTATAAATTCTGATTAACTGCTGAGTTAAAATATGAAATATTTATTCCATTTTGAGAAAACTTGCTTTAAACAGTAAATATTCACATAATCTTGTCTGCATTAGAAAATGCGAGACTGAGGTTGACATTGACTTCTTGATGATAATGACATACATTAGATGAAAGAATCTGTGGCATTTATGTGGAAGAAGAATGTGCTAAATATAAATAGAAAATAATGGTGCTGATGTGTACTATGACAAGATCACAGGGTATAAAACTTGCACAGCAGAAAGCATTAGCAATCGAACATGAGCCCTGGTCTATAAACTAGCCCACACAGTGCTTCAGGAGTGTCTTATGTTTTTTAACCGGACAAATTTATTGTATCTTGTATCCCTCTCTCATTTTTTGTGTGACTTGCCCATGGCCATGTCCTTTGCAAACTTGAGTATGCCCAAGCTAAATTTGAGTTTATACAAGGATTCGGGCAAGTGGATTTATAAATTCATGATAATGAATGCTCTGTACTGAATGATGGAACAGAAACAAACCTATAGATACAAAGATGAATTAATTGGTCCAAAAATATAATCCAGCAATGGGACTCTTGGTTTTCAGAAGTCGTTAGTCCTATATCTGTAGTTTAAAAATCATTTTTTTTTTACAGCAGCAAGTTGTGGTTTATTTTTCAGGCCTCGAAAGATGACGTCAATAATGCCTATAGAAAATTCAGCAAGATTTTTCACCCTGACAAGCATCAGGACCCATTAAAAAAGAAGAATGCTGAGCATATGTTCAGCAAGCTGAAAAGGGCACATGAAGGTAATGAATATTCTGTGTTATAAAAATGCACATTATGGTAATGAATGCTCTACCCTATATGTTCTAAAAGGGCACATTACGGTAATGAATGCTCTACCCTATATGTTCTAAAAGGGCAGTTTACGGTAATGAATACTCTATGTGTCCTAAAAGGGCACATTACGGTAATGAATAATTGATGTGTTCTAAAAAGGGCACATCAAGGTAATTAATGATTGATGTGTTCTAAAAGGGCACATCAAGGTAATGAATATTCTGTGTTCTAAAAGGGCACTTCAAAGTAATGAATAATTGATGTGTTCTAAAAGGGCACGTCAAGGTAATGAATAATTGATGTGTTCTAAAAGGGCACATCAAGGTAATGATTAACTGATGTTTTCTGACAGGGCACATCAAAGTAATGAATGATTGATGTTTTCTAAAAGGGTACATCAAGGTAACGAATACTCTGTGTTCTAAAACTGTACATCAAAGTAATGAATACTCTGTTTTAAAAGGGCACATGAAGGTAATAAATTCTGTATCTGTTCTAAAACTACATCAAAGTAATGACTACTCTGTGTTCTAAAAGGGCATATCAAGGTTATAAATACTGTATGTGTTCTAAAACTGTACACCAAAGTAATTAATGCTCTTATGTGTTCTGAAAGAGTGAGAGAAATTTCTTGGTTTTGTTGCTGAAACACAGGCATAATTATCTCCCTTGAGTTGTTTTGTAGGGTCTGTACCAGTAAAGTTGATGAATTTATCCAGTATTTGACTTCATAACGAGGAAGGTAGGACTTCCACTCTAAACATCATTCACTTTTTTTTTACAGTAGTCACCTATTTGGAGATTAGCATATAAAATTGTTATAAAGTAACATGGTAATTTAGTATATTCAGAGTTGTACAAATTGACTATTTACATAAAATTTAATGTGTAATTTGTTTTTTGTTTATTATCATTGTTTCAAAGAGTAAGTAAAACTCAGTTATTAGCAGTTTTTTAAATTTTAATTTTTTTTCTGTAACTCCAGGACTCGGATCTGATGTTCACAAAATGTGAGTGAAAATGTGATTAGAGATTTCAAGTTCCTGTGTCCTTTTGCAAGTGCAAGTTTTTCCAGTCATGCACAGCAAATTAATACTAAAACTCCTGTTACACAGTAAATTAGTAAAACTTATATGCATAATTCCAAAATAAAACCTGTTTGGATATGAGTATAAATATAACTTTATTGTATTTTTTTTTTCTTTTTTCAGTACTATCTGATGAACACAAGAGAGTCATATATGATTTGTATGGAGAGAAAGGTTTGGAAACATATGGAATGGAGGTAAACATAGCCAAAGCATATTTCACGCAGTTTTTAATATATCTTTCTTTTCTTTTTTAAAAACAGAGGGACAGAAAGGGTTATTATTAATATTATTATTATTATTATTATTATTAATAATAGTATTACATTCAAAGTCATTTATGTCGACCTCATTTATCTTGAGAACCTTTGTATAGTGTTACGATTCGGTATCGAAAAAAAACTTTGTTATGATAATGTATCCCCACTTAATCTTGATCCCTGTTAAGTCATTAACCCCCGTTACGTATGGCATAAGTTTCAGTCCAGAGTAACATCTGAACCCACTTAATTCAACGAAATGCAACTTTTAACGTCCAGCTCAGAGAAATATTACAAGAAATGATCCAGTGTTTCTGCTATTACCGGTACCTTGTACTGGCAAGAATGGAAAAAGTGGGTACAAGACCAAATTTTACCGGTACAAATGCTAATCAACCAATCTCATCAATGCTTGATTTATCACTTGCATTGAGTGGAGAAAATTATCTTGTAAACAATACTTTAGAGTAAGGAAATTGAAGGAATGAATTTCTGACCTTTATATAAGCTGCATTCAAAATGGACATTATGATCACATGTCAGCATGACTACAACATAGTTCATCCCACACAGCAGCATAAATTTGATCTTATTTGTTGTTGTTGTTGTGGGGTTTAACGCCATTTTTCAGCACACGATAAGCTATGCATGGCGGCCAGTATTAATGGTGGAGGAAGAACCCAGGAAAACCCTGGGAAGAACCACCGACCCACGAGAAGCTACTGGCAAGCTTTCTCACATACCCACATTGGCCGAATCCTAGACTCGAACCCACGCAGACAGAGGTGAGATGGCAGTGATCCGTGACGGAGAGCGCTTTAGACCACTCTGCCACTCGGTGCCCCGATCTTATTTGTAACTATCAGGTTAACATCATTAAATGTTAGCTAAAAATACTTAATTTGTTTTACACAATACATTTGAAATGAATTCGGTAACAGTTAACGTATTTCCATGCTTGGTGCAAGTGTAAGCCATCAACTTCATTATAGCTAGATCACATAACGCACAATCTGTCAATAGAAACCCACAAAATTCCAAATTGAGCTGATTACCCACCAAGAAAAACACATGGTATTAATTTGTTCTGAACAAGTGTAAATAAAAGCACAAATGGTATTGTAAAAAAAATAATCCAATGCACCTAGTATTTTGTTAATGAAATTGTCGATTGCTTTGCCATGATTACATATTTTTCAACACAGGCAGAATGAAGCAGAAAGTGACTGATAGGATTAATGTCTATGAAACAGAGTTGTGCTTTCATTTGTATTTTTATCTTGAATGTCAAAGTCTTGCAATCCATCAAAGAGATTGACTAACTCTCCTTCTGGTCCTGTGTTCGTGCAGTGGTCACTGATCAAAGTCAGGAGGGATATGCAACTGTATGAATGGAATAAGTTGGCTTCTAACTGTATGAATGGAATAAGTTGGCTTCTAACTGTATGAATGCAATAAGTTGGCTTCTAACTGTATGAATGCAATAAGTTGGCTTCTAACTGTATGAATGGAATAAGTTGGTTTCTAGCTGTATGAATGGAATAAGTTGGCTTCTAGCTGTATGAATGGAATAAGTTGGCTTCTAACTGTATGAATGTAATAAGTTGGCTTCTAACTGTATGAATGCAGTAAGTTGGCATCTAACTGTATGAATGCAGTAAGTTGGCTTCTGACTGTATGAATGCAATAAGTTGGCTTCTAACTGTACAAATGGAATAAGTTGGCTTCTAACTGCAAGAATGGAATAAGTTGGCTTCTAACTGTATGAATGGAATAAGCTGGCTTCATACAGAATTTGATGTTGAGATAGTTAACTTTAAAGACTTGAAACACATTTTACAGTTTGTTGGTATATGAATACGGACTGCCTTGTCTTTTTCCAGTACAGAGGCAAATGTTATCAGTAAAACCTGGCATATACTAGTGTAAAAAAAACTCTGACGATCAACAAAAACGATTGCTTTTCACGCATAGTATTGGCCAGTCACAGTTTGCTGATAGTCACAAGCCAACTCTAAAAACGAAAATACTTTAAAAGGAAAAAGTATAGTTCTACATGTACTTGTACTTAAAATGGCCAAGATTTTGGACAGTGTGAGAAAATCATTGTCTTGCTGAGGCTACCAAAGGCTATTCACAGAGAAATGAAAAACAACTTTAAACTACTGACATTGTTGCAGTAACTTAAATGTTGTAGAAATGTGCGACTTGTTACTTAATCTCGTTTTAAAAAAACCTCCAATCTCTTTTTTTTCTGCAACCAGGCATGACTGAATTATTAATTTAAAAGAAAACTCCTCATTTTTGGTACTTCAGATGCATAATCATTGTTCTACAGTAGATTTGTCAAATAAACCTTGCTCTCTCAGGATCTGGTTATGTCGACGATTTTTTGACATCCCGGACATAATTGAGATAACCGAGTTTTACTGTATTATTATTATTATTATTATTATTATTCACTCCTCTTTGAATTTGAATCCCAGTATCACTGAGATGGGGTCATAGATCAGATGTACAGCAACTTTAGTTAACAGTTTGCAAAGTATTTTTTGACCAGACTTAGTATATACAGTGTGGCAGGAAGACATCTAATACATATATGTAATGGATTTTGCATTATGACTCCTGGGTCACTGTCTGGGGAGGGGTGGGTGAGTAGGCAGGGAAGGGCATACTATATGTAATGGATTTTGCATTATGACTCATAGGTCATAATAATATATAGGATACATTTTGCATTCTGACTCATGGGTCAGTATCTTTGGGTACGCTCGGTGAGTAGGAAGATACAAGATAGATTTTGCATTATGACTTGTGTATTTTAAGCCAGGGGTGCATGGGTGGTTGCAAGATAAAGTAAAAAGCTTAGGAATATGCAGTGGACTTGTCTAATTATTATTATTACTATTATTATTATTATTACTTTTGTTGGTGTTTTAAACTGTTTCGTAATTCTAAATTTCTCACAACAGTGGACTGTGCTTGACAATTTGTTTAAATTTGCAATCATATTTTTGCAGTGACACAAAATGGACCATTTGTAGAATAGATAATTGCCTTGGAGTGTTACTTTTTCTAAACTTGTTTCTGTCTTATGATCATCTTGTAGAGTAAATTATGTTGTGACATTATTGATCAGCCAGTTGATGAAATCATTGGTTGTTTAAAGGTGGTTGCCGATCAGCAGCAGTGGTAGCTTACATGGGAGTAATAGCGAAGAAACCTTATACTCACGAGTCATGCACACAGACCCACATCGACCGTTGAATAGTGTACTGGCGTTTATAGGTTTATGCAATTTGTTGGGAGTAATCCATAGAACAAACACATAGACCCCGATCTGCCATTGCATTATGTGATAGTGGATCAAGGTGTTTTGTTGGCAGTTGGACTCAACTTGTAAGCATGTATAACATAATTTGTTTCTGATTGATGGCCATTGATGAGAGTTGAAGTGTAATTTAAGTTCCAACAATTTGCCAGTGAAATAAATCATATGAATATCCTACAGTAATTAGAAGACGTTTGTTTGAATGGCCGAGTATTACAGCTGGTCTTGATTAGGGTTTTCCTGTCAGTTTTCTATAATGTAACCATTAATTCAAAAGTATCCAATTATACCACTTATATAATGTTTGATAAACCTAAGTGATATTTTTTTAACATAATGTGATGCTCTGGGATATAATTTAGGTCATATATCTGAAACTTTTTATAAACAAATATTGTCATATTTTGTTGTATCATATAAAAATGCATGCAGTTGTTTTCTTTTAAAGATTTCAGAAATGTACGATTATTTCACTGATTTAAAACAATTCATATGAAGTTAGCACTACTGTAAGAAACATTAATTTTTTCATCTAATTTTTTACAGGTTATCGCCAGAACCAAAACTCCAGCAGAGATTATTGCTGAATATGAAAGGTTTCAGAAGGAACAGGAGGATAGGCGGTTACAGCAACAAACAAACCCAAGGGTATGTGAGACTAAAGCAGAGGTATCTAAGACTAACCCAAGGGTGTGTTAGACTGACCCAAAATCATGTATGACAAACCCAAGAGTATGTAAGATAAGCCCATGGGTATGTAAGACTAACGCAAAGGTATCTAAGACTAACCCAAGGGTATGTAAGACTAACCCAGAGGTATGTATCACAAACCCAATGGTATGTAAGAGTAACCCATGGGTATGCAATACTAACCCAAGGGTATGTTAGACATGCCATTTATTGTCTTGCTTTTTTCAGAGAAAAATTGAGACCTTGCAGTGCTGATTCAGTGTCTGTGTCTTCAACAGTGTCAGCACCAACTGAATGTTCAAGATTGTGTGAAAGCATATAGCCAAAAACGTCTATGGGAATTTTTTTTTTTTAACTATCTATGCTTAATATTTTGGGAGTGTTTTTTACTTTTTTATCAAAATTACATCCCTCATGAAAGAGGATGAAGAATGTCAGGGATCACCCTCATATTGTCTGATAGTTTGTTAGAATTCAGTGCAGTTTCTATAATGCATGCTTTTTTCCTGGGAATGTTCATATGTAGAAAGTTAACATCATTATTCTAAATGTGTGGGCCCTTTAATTTCTTGGACACTATATTTTCAGAACTTTTAATATTGCATACAATTTCCAGCATTGTCTTTTTTTTTTAAAGCTGGCATAACATTTTAAGATGGAATCTAAAGAAAGGAGTGTTCTGTTTATAGCCACCAACGTTTTTGACAGGCACAATGAGATTGAGTGACATAGTGTTATGCCTTGACTCATCGGGTGCAGGCACAAAAAGGGGAATGTTGTTTTTTCCAATAAAGAAAATTGTTTTTCTTGGCACACTTGTCTCCAAATGCATTATATCTGCATGAACAAAAAGAAAGACAAAAACATGAACTGAAACCAGTCTTGGCAAAGGAAACACCTAGATATCATCATACAAAAGGTTCTTTATTTGCAAGCAGTATAGCTATGTTATCTCACATACTGCCAGGCACATTAGTACACAACAGAAATTAAGTTTTCCAAAAAGACAAAGTATTTTGGACAATTTAATTTCTCTTTTGCAAGAAGAAAAGTAATTAATCAATGTCTACAAATTAGGATAACTTGTAAACCAGCATTGTCCCTGGGTTAAGTCCATGTAAAGCAGTAAAATAAGTTGTCAACAACAGTAGAAATGAACCTTGTCTGACTTTAGTGTTGTCCCTGCATGTTTCCCTCTCAATATGGCAGTCTACCCTCTGAGGGGGTGTTTTGCTTTCTTTGGGGGTCAACCTGTTTTAAATCTCCAAATGTTCAATACATTTCTTATGGTAACCTTGAACTTGTGTAGTTTTGGGCTTCATTTACTACAGTTCTTTGCTTGCAGTGAAAATAAGATCTTAAATGAACAAATGAGATGCATAAAAATGCCCTGTTTTATACAGGAGGTACATAGAAAAGAGACACCACCATGATTAGAATGATCTGGCAAGGCAACTAGCTTCATGCCCTGAGTGGAGGATGACACTGACCAGTATACAGCCAGATCTGATGGTGCTTTACACTATAGTACCTATGCTGATGAAAGTTTGGCACATGTTTCTGGCCTAGAAATACAGTATAAAATATAAATATGTTTATATCTGTATCTTACAGGGGCAGGTTACGATTGGCCTGAATGCTACAGATCTGTTTGACCGCTATGCCGGCTATGGTGAATATGAGGAATATGAAGAGTAAGTTACTTTTGGAGGGGAGTATAGATACAAGAAAATGAGACTGTAGGTAGCAGAGTTTGGAAGTAACTCTGATCTTGTTAGTTGAAATTGTAGTAGCCACCAGGTCCATTATTGCCAGAATTTTTTTAAATTCTGTTTTTTGTTTTCCCAAGTCTTAAAGTAATATTTGAAGAATCAATAGAATCAATGAGTGTTTGGCAATCAGTGCCCCTCCCAACATATCCAAAAATATTTCCAAATTTTCATACTTGATACCAGTGTACTCACGTCAATTCAGGATCTATATATGATTCTTTTGTTGGGGCACATGCATTTATATTGAGAAATAGACATTTTGTAATACTGGGTTAGAATTGGAGGTGAAATGTTGATGTGGACTTCACATCAGTCCTTCAGTCCTTTTCCACAAATTCTTTTTACTACAACTCTTTGGTCTTAAACTAAGTAATAGAAAAGAGCAAAACCAATAAGTTATGTGCAATGTAACAAATTATTTATTTCCCTAGAATACTATGAAGGGGGATGAGGGGGCTAACTTTGTACATACAAGTATATTTAGTTGTATATTCTTTGTATATTTTTGATTAGGTTTTTGTGTTTAGCTCGAGTAAATTGCACACTATATATAAATATGTTATATCTGGAATTCTGAAACTTAGTGAGGGCATACATCTTGATGAGCACTTTACTGTCATCACAAATGTATGTCACTGTGACTCATATTTCATACTTCAGTGGCTTAGGTTAAATTTTGTGTTTTAAAATGATTCTATGCATTTCTTGTAGCACCACACCCCTACAAATAAGAGGATCCCTACAGTGTACATTTCACATTTTAGTGTATTTATCTCATGACTACAATGTAGTTTTGCCCCCTATATAATTAGTGTTATTCCTAGATTTATGAAACTAAGTGAGGGGATGCATCTTATAAGAACTATGCCCTCATCACAAAAGTATGTCATTCTGACACATATTTCATGCTTCACTGAATTTGGTTAATTTTATGTTTATTTGCAGTTGATTTAGGTTCTGCCATATATAATATACATCTTAGCCTAATAAGGAAGTTTGTTGTAACTAGTGCAGTTGAAGTCAGTGTAAATATGTTTACTAAGCGATACACTTCCCATATTAGTGGCTGTACTTTACATATTGTGATAGGTCACCCTCAACAGGTTATCTCTGTATTGTAAAAGTGAATGCAGTTCTGATGAGTGGACTGCATGCTGCAGGCTTTTAATGTGAGGCCTCGTTTGTAGTGGCCAATTAAAGTAATTAATAAAGCATAAACAATGCTTATACCACTGGCTTGTACTGGAGGCTGTTGCTTTGTGGTTATGATCATCACCCAGTAAGATCTGTATTCTAGGTTGGGCAGTCATTATAGCTTTTAAAGCAGGTTTTAAGAACAAGGATTGTTTTAAAAATATAATACAAGAATAATATTGTTCTCTGGTTTTTATAAACTATGTCCACTACCTCTGTTTTGATATAATAGAAGGACTGTTTAGTGTCTTTTATGCTCTGTCACTGTGGGTAGGTAGGTTGTTTGGTTTCTTTAAGGTATGTCAGCACAATATTGGTTGTATGGTACTGATAAAAGTTAAAATTTTACACTTTAAAATGATTCAATTTTCAAGTGTAAAAAGAAAATATTGTACTAAAATGTTTTTAATTACATATGCAGCCAGCATTTCTTTTCAAGATTTCTTTAGCCTGAACTTATTTTCTGCATTTGTGATGTGATGTGATTTTGATTTTTAACGTAGCTTTAACAATTTTTCAGTCATAACGCTACGATGTCTGCAGTGTAGCAGTTTATAGTGATGTCTAGCACTGGGGCATCATGCCGCAGACATGTAGCACGGTGTCCCACCCAGTCGCATTATTCTGACACCAGGCCAACCAGTCCTAACACTAACCTCTTAATGTTGAATGCCAAGCGAGGCAGCTGTTAGTACCATTTTTGTAAGTCTTTGGTATGACTCGGTCAGGGATCAAACCCATGACCTCCCGCATCCGAGGCGGACGCTCTAACCACTAGGCCACCGGAGCGGTTTCTGCATTTGTAATTAATATTTACACTAGCTACAGGAGGTTTGTAGAGATGAATTGTAGATTACTCTGATTGTTATTATGGTACCAGGGACTGAAGAAATGCAAGAAGAACAAGCTGTTTATTTGTAAATGCAGATCTCTTGCACATCATCAGCAGACTGGTATTCAGGATTGACACCAAAGAGTTATGTGCCTTGTAGAATATTCTAGATTTCCCAAAAGATCGGTGGATCCTGTACTCCTTTCTACAAAGATAATCCAAAACATTTCTTGGGATACCATAGCAAAAGCTTTGGCAATTCCTAAGCATGTCAGCAAACTGTGTTTTAATGATGCATGCAAAGATGTTATTAAAAAGTGGAAAAATGTATTTTGACATTTTAATGCCAGTTTGCCAGTTGATCAACTGAAAATCGGAATATATTCCATATACTGTGAGCTAATGCTTCTCATTCCATTAGAGAGAGCATGAAGAGAACATGAAGATTCTGTGTCTGTAGGTTGAACTCTCACTATATTAAATCAGTATAATCCTTCAACTTGTTGCTTCATGGTACACTATGGCAGATCAAAAACTGTCTAAAAGTTAATGTTTAATGGCTTGGTGAGTAGTGCTCTTTGAAGCAGTAAAACTTGGAAAGTGACTGTTACTTACTGTTGTTTTGTCTAGTCATATATACCTAGCAACTAAATCAAAAAGCCTTAGAATAACAAAGACATTTGTAATGAGATGCCAGTCTTTGCCAGTCTGAAATGTACCTCTTATTGTTTACTACAGGATTAAGTTGATATCCCTAACATCATTTTAAGATCATTTTACTAGCTAATTGTGTGCAGTGTAGTCTCTAGGCATTTGAGCTGTAACAAGCTTAGTTGGTGACACCTCTATTGATTATTATGCAATGAAACAATGTGTATACTAGACCTTGTGTTCACTGAGTTAATTTTAGTTGGTAACATCTTGATTGATTGTCTAACAAAAGAAACCATCTGTAAACGAGACAGTGATCTTTGAATTTTACTGCATTAAGGTGTTTATTTGACATTTTAATGGATAAATGATCGAAGATAATTTGGAATTTCATACAACCAGTGTCCAGTTACTTATTCTGGTGAAAAACTTTGAACTGCCAGACATATCTGGCAATAAACAGGGATTTCAGGAAACCTGATATAGAATATTATACATGAGAGTTAGGTACATTATTTTAAGGCAGAATATAAGTGATTTCTATCAATTAAAGTTTGTCAAAAAGTAGAGTTTGAAGAATTACATACATATATACTGTAATAAATCTTTGGCCATCAGCAGAGGCATATGTGTATTAAACTTGACTTTTATTTATCTCTACATTTAACCTTTTTTTGTACAAACCAGTGTACTCTTATTAGCAGACACACTTCCTTAAATCATCCAGTCTTATATTTAATATCTTACCATTTTCTGCATTGCAGGCCTCATTTTCCCACAGTAGAGATCAACACTATGAACATATTCCAGACAGTAGAATGTCCTCTCACTGTCAAGGATACAGTGGTTGTGGGAGGGACAATGTCCACTCAGAATGGAAGGGGGAGTGGTGTCTTCCTTGCCACATGGAGGAGATTGTTGTCCAACAAAAGCTGGGCAGAGGTCAGTTAATATTGCTTCTAGAATAAATCCTAAATTAAATTTGGAATATTGGATTGTTACACATGCAGTTTACATATAACTAGAATTGAATTTTAGATTTGATTTGAATATCTTTAGTTTCAGTTCATGTGTTTTTAATGGCAGAACAAGTTTTGTTAATACAGATATATAATACACAAACTATCTTGACTTTATTTCACTTGTGTTGGTGGAGGGTGTTGTTGAGTACAGTTAAGTGAACTATGCCTGTGAACTGACAGGTATGTAGCTGTATGTCTTCTCCAGGGGTAATGTTTCACTCGACTTCAATTCGAGAGTGGAATCTGCCTGGCTAGTTTGTGGATTATCTCTGTATCCCTAAGGACATTGTTGTAGGTAGTAACATGGGTTGTAAATCAGTTAAGTGTATTGCTCAGCAGCACATTGTCACACAGGCCTGACTCCTCTAGTAAAACCTGGATTTTTTGTTTGCTTGGTAGTGGAGTGTACTTAAGTGGATTCTACAAAGACATGGGATGAAAATAATCAATACACTCAGTGTTTACAGTAAAGTAACCATAGAAATCCCAGGGTGGTGGCGTGGACTTTTTTTAGGTGGAGGAAATGAGACATTGTGGAGAGAAAAACCAATTCAGATCTACCCCTTAGCTGATTTACTTGGTATGATCCTGAAATTTTGTTCAGAAATCCATAAATTCAGATTTTCTGATTTTGTTTAACCAAAAACAAGATTTTTAAAAATGCCGAAAAGATTTTACAAATATCTTTTGATTCAGGATTACTGCATGAAGAGAGCAAAAAGTGATGCAGAAATATCTTGAAGAATACACAACAGTCATGCCAAGAAAATCAATCAATTTTTCATCTTTTATGCTGATATTTAGTGTGTTAATTGAACTCACTCTAAATATCATTATAAAAGATGAAAGTGGACATATGATAGATTTTCACCATATGACTAGCATACATTTTTCGCATTAAGTAAATAGCATAAGGCAGTGGATATGTCGATTTCTTTCTAAAGTTTTTGTAAATATATGGTCACAACACTGATCCTGTTTTTTTCTTCTTCTCCAAATCCTGATTTTTTATATGCTTCATTTGGCATCCTGATTTTCATTTCACTCAAGGTCTGCAAATTTAGATGGGCAGCCACCAACCCATAACGTTAGTTGGATATATGTGATTGTGTTTACCCTGCACCATCCATTTTGCTGATTAAAAATGTGATGTTATCAATATTGTTTGTCTCAGGTGTGCAGAATGAAACCACAACATTCCTGTAGCAATAACATATTGCTGATAGGTTATTGTTTGTTTCTGAATCTAGCTATAAGTAGTACAGCTGCAATGAGTCATTGTTTGTGGCAGGGGCATCCTGTGTACTGTTGAGTGATTGTTTGTGGCAGGGATGGCCAGTATACTGTTGAGTGATCTACTATAGCAGGGATGGCCAGTGTACTACTGAGTCGTTGTCTGTGGCAGGGATGGCATTTGTACTGTTGAGTGATTGTCTTTTGTGAAAATGGCCAGTGTACTGTGGAGTCATTGTCTGTGGTAGGGATGGCCAGTGAACAATTGAGTCATTATCTCTGGCAGAGATGGCCAGTGTACTGTTGAGTGATTGTCTGTAGTAGGGATGGTCTGTGTACAGTTTAGTCATTGTCTGTGGTAGGGATGGCCAGTGTACAGTTGAGTCATTGTGTCAGGGATGACCAGTGTACTCTTGAGTGATTATTTGTGGAAGGGATGGCCAGTGCACTATTTAGTCATTGTCTGTGGTAGGGATATCCAGTGTACTGTTGAGTCATTGTCTGTGGTAGGTATGGCCAGTGTACTATTGAGTTATTGTCTGTGGTAGGTATGGCCAGTGTACTATTGAGTCATTGCCTGTAGTATGTATGACCAGTGTACTATTGAGTCATTGTCTTTGGTAGGTATGGCCGCTGTACTATTGAGTCATTGTCTGTGGTCGGGATAGCCAGTGTACATTTGAGTCATTGTTTGTGGTCGGGATAGCCTGTGTACTATTGAGTCATTGTCTTTTATATGTATGGTCAGTGTACTATTAAGTAATTATCTGTGGCAGGGATGGCCAGTGTACTGTTGAATGATTGTCTGTGCTGTTGCAGTTTATTTCAAATGTAATAATACCATGGTAGATAATACTTTCCCATGTAATGGTGATTTGGCAGTGACAGCCATTATTCATGCATCACATGCAGACTTCACCTCTGTCTGATAAGTCATTGGCTTTGAGAATCAAGTTGTCTTTTGGCAAAGGCAGCAGCTGCTGTACTCCAGTAGAAACATTTGTATATATTTGCATCTATGTAAAATAAGTATTGTGTGAGACATTTGTACTAACCTGATTCCATACTTGTTATCTATAAATATAATTGTTAAGGGCTGTTCCAGTAAAACATATATCACCCCCGGGGACGGCACTTCAAAAAAACATCTGTAGGAGGTTGTGTTTCGAACTATTTTGATTCTGACAGTGGAAGGTTGGTTAGGAAAATCACTTCTGTTGCGGGTTGTGCTAACAAAATGAGAAATCGCTGGTGGGATTGTCAGAAAGAAGAAAAAAAACAACGAATATATATTTAAAATCGCATCTAACCCCCTCCTAGCGGTCTAATGTGAATAAATCATTTGGTCAGAAAATGATGCCAGTACATGCGAGTGCACGTAATTTGTATGAATTCGCATACTTTTAAAGCAGTGACACGTGTTCGGCAAATTATGTCAACGTCGCGGATGTAAAAAATGTGCTTTGCGCAGTATGCAATTTTTATTAAACTTTTAACTTTAACTTTAAAAGTGCATTTCGCTACGTAATTCGCACTGCCGTAGCTGTCTCACAACACTTGATGCGACATCCGGATATCTGGATACTTCTGATCGACATGAATAGCTGTTAAACTAAATTTTATTCGTTCATTGGCCCTGGAACAGGCATTTTATGGAGTTTTAGCCTTACTTTCATCGTTGAAGTTTTACAAATGCGTGTTTCCAATAAGGGCCACACAGGAAACCAAAATGTTTCAGATGATGTTTTCATTTGGCAAATACTGGCTGGTGATAGCTATGATGACAATGAATTTCATGTATATCGGTCTGTTGGACATTGGAAAAATGTCACTGGAAATACCAGTGTGTGATTTTGAGCCCAAAATTGATGTTGAGTGCGAGTCCGATGTACGTGTTGGATGGACAGTATGCCGGTTATATTTTTTAAATGTCTAAACAAGCAGACTATGGGAATGTTGGACTTAAAACCCTAATACAGCATTATGGAAGAAAAAAATCTGGCATAAGAGGCAGCAAAACACTGATTCAAGGAAGTGAATCTATGGCAGGGTTCATGTTAGTGAAAACTGACAGAGGTCTTGGAAACGCTTATAATCACGCGTATTTGGACGCCAATTTTTTTTATTTAGGTGGGCGGTAAAATTCAAAGACTTGCCAGTCCTGCTTCAGTCACCTGCATAGTGGGAAAATGTGTTGATCAGTTAGCTGTGATGATATTTACAATGACAGAATTTGGTGGTTGAAAGCCCCCCCCCCCTCGTCGTCACCATTATAAGAGTACATCAAAAGAACATGCTGCAATAGCTAAGTGGCGAGATCAAAGGCTTTGACTGGCAGCTGGGTGGGAAAATCTACTGATATTTACAGTGCTTGAATTCAGAGGCAGAAATACCCAGATATGTACATGTGGTCATTTATAACGGTACATCAAATAAACAACTTTAGCTTTCAATGTTGTGTTCATTTCCAGTGTAACGGAATAAGCAGTGCACGTGACCTCGGAATCATGACATGTTGAGACATAGACTTGAATGAGTATTTTGGGGTTCAACGGCAAATTGACGAAGATTGTGAGATTCAGGAGAGGGCTAAAGTTGCTAGAACTGATAGTTTGAAAGGGACATTAGCCAAGTGTAAGAAAGTGTGTGATGCCTAGCTTAGTGCTTTGAATAAGACCTTCCTTGGATCGAAAAAATTCAGACTCACTCTGATGGACAAGCAAGAGTTATGTCAGTGTTATAAAGAATGCAGAAATTAAACTCTTTGGCAACCAATAGTTCTTATAATTGGCATAGTTTTCTGAGAAGGGACTGCAACTTTTCCTGATGGAACTCATATTTTTACCAAAATGGGAGCCATGAACTCTTAGTTTTAAAATCCTAACAAGACCTCTGGTTCAAAACTTTTATTTTTGGGACAGAGATATCCAAGAGAGAATACCCATGGGGCCATACATATGAGATGTTGAAAATTGCACTACCATAAAGAACAGTAACTTGTTCAAGCTAGTTATGCATGTGCGTTTCAGACAGCAGTCAATGAAAGTAGTTCACAGCACAGAATAATATTTGTACACCGAGGAGGAGGATCATATTAAATTCAGAAACAATTAACAGATTAATGCTCAGGGCTATTCCATTTAAACATACCCCTGGGGGCGGGGGAAAGCACATTAAAAAATGGGTGACCACCCATAGAAGTGATTTTTTTCTACCACCACCAGTCATAGCAGTGAATTTTGGACACACATGGCCATGCATCTTTTGATATGACATGGCACAGAAGTGATTATTGTTTATTGATGACCATGCATGGAAGTTTTTTTATTTTGCCGTCCGTGGGGAAGTGGTATGTTTAAATGGAATAGCCCTCATAGGGAACATCAGAGAATCCCCATACAACATAATTAAGTGTGTGTAGATCTCTAGTTGGCAGAACCACAGAGCAACAAAAGAATAAAAAGACAAGCTTTTGTATCATGCAGATGTATGACCAAATGATGTACATGCTCTCTATGTGCAAAAATTAAATGACATTAAAACATAAGAGACTGACTGATCTGTGTAAACTCGGTTCTTCCTATGTATATTTTGATCATGGTGGTATTTTCTGCAGACTTTTTGGCACTTAGTTCCAAGCCATCATTTGGTATTTATATTGCAAAATTGATAACTAAAAAAGTCTGTTATCTAGTACAATACATTTTTAAGCAGTTTCATTAACTGATTATGAAATTGATGAAAAAATACTTAATGTCATTCTGATATATGGATTCTTTACTACACTACTAATCTGTTCATCCTGATTCCTTTTTTTTATACCATCTCCTTTTTATACCATCTCCTTTAGTCTTACTGGTACCAGTGCTTTTAATAAAAATGTAACTTCTATTTTCTTGCAATCTAAATATTTGTAATGATGGGTTATTGTCAAAAGGTAAAATGTGCTTAGTGTTGTAAAATCTAAAACTATTAATTAGCAAGGGACTAAAGTAAAAAGTGGACAGAAATTATTGCCATATTACAGTGTTGTTAGAAATAACAGAATAGTTGTACAAGATGTATTTTGCACAAAGTTGTAGAACTAGCGCTAGTATTGTCACCACATATTCTACTTAAATAATTATATCATTATTTCTGTATATTCCTATCAGTATTTTCCCAGTGGTAGTAATTTTCTGATCTGATGTTCATTTCTTGTGCAATTTTTACACATCAAGAATTCTCACCGTATCATTAAAAAACAATGTAATCTGCACCAAATTGAGTTTGAGAAGAAATTAATTTTTTTAACCCCAAAATCACTGAAGCTACGAGTTCTTGCATTAAAGTCTTACATTATATAACATTTGAAGTAGCCACAATAGTAGTTTAGGTTGCAACTGTACTAATTTCACCTTTGGTATATCCAAATCTTGAATGTGATGGAGGAACATAGCTCCAAAATAAACACATCAATTTTAGAACCTGTTCATTGACTATGAATCAAGTATCCGAGTCCAACTGAATTGCTAGAAATTTCTGAATTCTTTTGACATCATAATTAGCTGTCAAATATGGAGTAAGCCTATAGTCTTTATGCCATCCCAACCAAGACCCCACCACAACCATGTGACCATGACAAATGACATCACAGTAATAATCGCTATACAACTAGAGATGACATCTCTTCGAGAATTTTGATTTCAGTAGAGCTGTAACAGAGTGGGACAGTAAGAAAGAGTGACAGATATTTAAGCGTTAGGGAGATATTTAACAATGACTATTCCCACCACCACCACGTCCTCATTGGAGATCACACACACACAAAACTTAGAGTACATCCTGAAATCCTGGCAGCATCCCTGCAGAGCAGATAACTTGACTATTCATTTTATTGGTCTCTGGTTATCCCATGGTATTTCTGTTACTTGAACATTATCTTACAGTGTGTCCATTCAGCATGGTCGAAAAAGGCTTACAACCATTGAGAGTTGTTCAAGGACTCACATTACTACAGATGTGAAAGAACGAGAACCATGCTATAAATCAGTGAAGATAAAATAGAGTATATATGTGTTTGACTGTCCCTGATTGGTTTATAATGAAAGTAAGATTTTAGTAAAAACAATCTTTGGAGAGCTTGTCCTACTTGTAACTGAAAAAAGTGAGGGACATTGTTTTATTAACATAATTTCCATCCCTTTACAGACCCGAGTTTGAACGACTCATTACTGAAATCAGCAGCTGACTCTTTGGTGCAGTATTGAAAGTACACATTTCAAATTTGTATAGATCCAGAAAATGGTGCAGCTGTTATGGTTTTTTTTCTTCACAAAAGCTGTCGTCATAGATGTGTCTATACTGATAAAAATTTGATCATGATCACTCAGAATTTTAAGTTACTGAATTTTAATATCGTGGTGTTTGCACAAATTTACAGTGGAAACTGAATTAGTGTAGAGTCCTGAACTCTTGCGTTTTGTGCAGAAATATGGAATCCAAGCAGAATACATCCAGAAATGTAGAGGTTTTCAATCTTGGATTTAGTCTCCCCCATTGTGTTTCACACTGATATGCATATTCACAGAACATTTGTATAGTAGTAGGAAAAGTAAGTGAGAAATTTAGATACATATCATAAACAAAACAAACTATGTGGGGGGAGAAGATCATAAGAACAGGCTGGAATGGAGAAGAAGAATAAAAACAATGAGTAGAAGTGTGCCTCTTTTTTTTTGTGTGCAACATTAGTTTCTTAGCTTCAGTAACAAATTTCATCAAAGGGAAGATAATAAAGGGTGTACAGTTAACTAAACCAGTATGAATTTAGCTACTTAAAAGCTGTATCAAACTGATTTTAACCTTTTGGTCTGTTTCTGTCCATTCTGGTGATATGTCCACTGAATCCGTATGGTTGGAAAAAATATTTGGCAAATTAAAAAAATTAAAAATCTTTTGGCAGATTATAATTATACCCTACTTCTGCCCGAGAGATGTGAATAATTTTATTTCTTGGTTTGTTGATTGTGGTTGTTGCTCAATTCAAATGCATCATTGAAAAACATTGATGCATTCTCATACTTTGTTACAAATATTTATTACAGATGCATATCATCAGATATTGGTGAATATAGCTTGAATAAGTTATAACAGTTCTAGTTGGAATAATGAACATTGTTAAGAGAAAATTTAAGTGAGCTAAAATGTTAACTTTTCGGCAGTGTGTGATCTAGGATTGCTCAAGACTTCCATCTCATATGCTCACCATGAAAAATCCATTTGCACCAACTAATGATGACTTTTAGGTAACTGTCAGAAAGACATAATTGACGATATTCTAAGGTCTACAAAAATTACTTGAGTCAAAAGTTATAAACTATTACAGCTGTGGCAAAAATGAATGACTAGTACCTTTGCTGCTGTTGCCACAGTTGATTAGTTGGTTGATTCAGTGTAGTTTGATTTTGGGTTTTTTGGTGATTTTCTTAAAGTATATTAGGTGGAGGAAGAACCCTGAAAGACCACCAACCTAAATTGGTTGATCTGTGACACAAACTCACTCTGTGAGATGTTTAAGTGATGTAAAAGCAAGCACCTTAGTACACTTGGGCACATGGAGCCTCTGTTGATTTGACGTTTATCTCCAACAGCTGAAGTCATTTAGACATGAGATCTCGGGGGTTTCAGTAGATCATTATGGCCTTTACACCATTTTCAGATGAAGAGGATCTATAAATGGCAGCCAGTTTTACTGCTGAAGAAAATCCAAGTCCTTTTGAGACACCAAACACCACTTATGTAGAACCACTGACCTTCCACAAGTAACTGGCAACATTCTCATTATCACATTGGAGGCAAGTAATCACATGACAAGCATCTTGTACCACTGCCATGGAAACCCCTTAGATCTGTATCACAAGACAAGCATCTTATACCACTCTGCCATGAAAGCCCCTCAGGCCATAGGTATAAGTCTCATATGAAAGACTAGAAGTGGGAGAAAGAACCTGTGACAACTGGATTGAAAGTGCTGAATGTTACTGCTAGGCCATCAGTGATGATTATGATGCTGTTGACAATACCGTTAACTGCAATGACATTGATTTTATGAGTGCTCTGGGGAAAATGATTCCTTGACTTTCATCCATTTTTTTAAATCTATGATATAAAAATGTTTGACTTGCTATATTTTTTTATAACTTTATATTAGTCTTGCAACAAGGTGTAAAAATAAGACATTGGTAAATGAAAAAGATGTTCTTACAAGAAAAGATATAGTGTAAAAGTAGATAAATGATGCAACATCACTTCCACAGGCATCATTGTTTTTTTTTCTGACAAATCATATAAGTTTACCAAAACATTTATTGGAAAAAATAATAACAATGAATCATAGAATCTGACCACACATTTAAAGCAATACAAGATTTAACTATTATTCTAATCAAAAGCAGCATGCCTGAGAACAAAGAAAAATAGCAAGACATATTGATCACTTTAGGAAACACAGAGTTTAGTAAGGATACAAATTCATGATTTCTGTATTAGAACAGAAATATCTATTATAAAATCTGTATTCATGGATGTTAAATTAGTAGGTATTAAGGGACTGATCAATGACATCTACAAATAATAAGCCACCATGAAAATCTGTGATTTCACAGTGTCAGAGAGCAGCAGGGAAGTTGTACAGACCAGACTGTACAGACAAAATAAAGCCTCCTACGAGAACTTTCTCCGTAGAAGCCTCAGAAAGCAAAAATAAAGCTTCCTACGAAAATTAATTTGCGTAAATTCGTCACCGATTGCAATTTTTGTGTGCAAAATCGATGATTCTGGACAAAGAAAAAACGAAGATTTTAGGGGGGGGTAGGAAATTTATTCCGTCAGCGAAAGTTTGTCAAAGTTTGGCTGCAATTTTATGAATAAATTTGATCAAGACCGATTCGATATCTACTACGCGGATCATGAAGATTAATCGTGATAAACCCATGCGGTGTTGTCTGGGCGCGGCTGAATAAATTTTTGAATTTGTTTATGTCCATGTCGCCGTTGCACCAAGTCTGATAAATATTTCTCAACGTGTGAGTATCGACGCCATTGAAAACCGACAAAATGTTACAATTGTCCCTAATTACTTTAGGAATTTGCGTATATCGCTGCGTCACGTAAATAACATCGGTGTTCTTGTGTCGGCCACGCGAGAATATCCTAGCCGGATTAGTTTGCTTGTCCAGCATAACATCATCGAAAACAACAAGATTATTAACATCGCCGTCTAAATTTTCCACGGATGGAGCTTCATTGATATCCGTGATGAATTCGATTGTGCCTTCGTCGGTATTGTCGCTAAATTCTTTTAGTACTTGATAACATCGCTGATCATCAACGGACGGTGCAACCAAATACAATTTGTCCCATTTTAACCATCGCATTATCAAATTTAGCAACAGCTGCGTCTTTCCAGAACCGGATGGGCCAATAATTATCATCCTTATCGAATTTGGTAACACCGCGTTGTGTTTCACTTGTTCGCGTCGCTTCGTGGCTGAAAAATCAATTACATTCATGATATAAAATAATATGGATCTATATTGTGTTAAGTGTCGCACGCGCACAGCTACGTTAAATCCAACCGAAATCGTCACACGCAACAACAGAAACGCAATTGCCGGAGAATGCGAAGTTTGTAAGACACGCAAGTTTAAATTTGTAAAAAAAAAAATAGAACCGGAGGAGACATTACCGCCTCCTTGAAAAATCTACCCGGGTTGCCTTGGGCGAAATATCCCGGAGAGAAACATCTGCCAGGATACAATTACTGTGGACCCGGCACGAGGCTCGATATCAGACTCGATAATAATAAACAACCAAAACAAGGCGAAGATCCAATAAACGCCATCGATAACGCGTGTTACTATCACGATCTCGCATATTACAGCGGAGATTTACAACAAAGGCATCTCGCTGATATTAGGCTAATTCACGCATTAAACGCGATTCCTGACAAAAGTTTCAAAGAAAAATTGGCAACTTGGCTGGTAAAAGGCGCGATGAAAGGTAAATTAGTATTCGGTGCTGGTAAATAATAATGGAGCAAATATATTATTCTCCGCGAGGATTCTGGCGAGGAAAATCAGCAATAGCCAAACTCGCCAAGGCAGCAAAAGTAAAACAATCCACCGCTGAATCGTGGCTATCGAAACAGGCAATTTGGCAAATATATCTTCCTCCGCCTAAGAAAATACCATATGCAAGTTTCACTGTCAGTGTCCCTAATGAGGTCCATCAGGCTGATTTAATGTTTCTTCCTTACGATACCGTCGACGGAGTCACATATAAATATGTCTTGACAGTCGTTGATATCGCCAGCAGGTATAAAGAAGCCGAGCCGTTATCGAATAAAACAGCAACGGAGATCGCTAAGGCGTTTAGCGAAATTTACTCACGATCTCCGCTGACCTGGCCGAAACTTCTCCAGGTTGATCCAGGTCGAGAATTTCTTGGCGCGGTTACTTCACTGATGAAAAAAAATAATGTTAAAATCCGTCGCGGTATTGTAGGTGTTCATCACAATCAGGCTATCGTCGAAAGATTCAATAAAACTCTTGCAGAACGATTATTCGGATATCAGTACGCGCGCGAATTTATTCAAGATAATCGATCTCATGATTGGGTAACAAGATTACCTCACGTGATTAACGCGCTAAATAACGAAGTAACTCGAACAATAGCAATGAAACCCGCAATTGCAATTACAAAATCGAATATACCACTAAAGCGAGATTCCACAATTCCGCCTGTGCTAGGTAGCGTCACGGTCAGGTATTTATATAAAGAAGGCGAGGCCGAAGGAGGAAGAAAAAGAGCAACCGATCCAACTTGGAGCGTTACAACACACAAAATATCAGCCGTAACAAGATCATCGGGAAGACCAGCAATTTATTTCCTAGATTCGCTAGCGCCACAACGCGGATTTACCAAGGAGGAATTACAAATAATACCGAAAGATACTCAACTACCGCCAGCGTCATTAATGTGAAACCGAATTCTACCTAACTGAGATAATTTTCTTACTCTTGACACGGCCAGATACACTAAATTTGACCAGGAAATTCTATCATCGACAATCCAAACTTGTCCATCTACGGTCAATCCCTGCGATGAATGTATCGTTGTTGCATATCCTAGTTTCCATGGCGATCTTTCTGCATTTATCGCGTCATTAACAAGATTAATATCAACAAGAATAATATCGTTCAGTACCAAGATCTTTTCCTCTCCGCATGGCAGAGTAACACTGATATTTTGTTTCCTGGTATCAGCGGGCCTGTAACACAACGGCACCTGCAATGTTGGAAATTTCTCGCAATGCAGTTTGAATAACATATCCTGAATAATATCGCGAACAATTTTTCTGCTAGCAACGATCAAATGATCGGGACGCCACAAATTAAGAAAAATATCCATCGGAGTCTCGTCGATTATTCTTCTCATCACGTCACATTGAATTTTATTCGGTTGTAATCGAATTAATTTCTTAAATTCAGTCAGTAAAATATCCGTAGATCTATAATCAGCGTCGATTTCCTCATAATAGTCAACGAAATTCCTGAGCCATTCGTGCGGAGATTCACCATCAATCGGATCAGGCTGGCCATGATCTCCGCACATTATCACGGCGGTATTTTTCTCCTCCAGCCATGCCAGGAATGATTTTAATACAACTAAATTTACTGTGCAAATTTCATCAAATATTATAATTTTATTGATATATTTATTTCCCATGCGAGCCGAATCCCATAATCCACCGCTGTATTTGAAATAACTGTGATAAGTGCAAGAATCAACGCCGCGTTGCCTTATTTCTCGCGCTAATCTGTGAGTTGGAGTTAACACGATCATATCAGATTTCGCAAATAAATTTATCGCTCGCGTTGTTTTACCGCTACCACCAGGACCATTCATGTAAACGAATTTACTACGTGAAATCGGGTCAAATGCAGATGCAGCCATCGATATTTCCTCAAATTTATCTCGATGAAATTTATCGCAATCTTCGACATCGGCGTCTTCACAATAATCTAGGATATCTTCGTTTTTTATCCTCCAAGTTCCCCAAGAGCCATCGGTGATTAAATTATCCAGTCTATACTGATATTTCTTATCGATATAAAACGAGTCCGTTGCGACCCTTACTGCGATATCAGAAAATTTGTTTATCATCGATAGCAAATTTATACTCACATAAGCGAGCATCGATGATCTCAAATGCGTATACTGCGCTGATTCTCCATCGAGATAGCTAATTACGGTACCCAACTTTACTCCGTCAATAATAATATTCTCTCTGTTGCAGAATATTCCTCGCGACACTGTATCGGCAATAATAAAGTCCATCTCGGCATCATTAATAAACAACCTAGCGTGTCGATGTTTATGATCAACGGATCCTCCTTGAGTAAATTTGCCAATTATTTTTCTTCCGATATCCTTCGCGTTTTCACAATCTGTCGGCAACCACACTTCAGTTTGTTTCCTGTATGATATAATTGCCTCACTTATCGTCAACGATATTAACATTGACGAATCCAGCATATATCTCAACAACACCGTGGGAACCCATCTGCGTTGAGATAAATGTCTGCCGAACCAAATATAACAAATTTTATGTAAATTTTCAGCAAACTCGAATGAAGTGACACAAGCGAATCCGGTCATGACAAAATCAGGCAACGGCCCGTTAATTGCAACTCTTGTCATCTCGCTGGTGGGATGACCAAATTTAGCAAAATAATCCGCACAATCGCCGTATCCGAGGAAACTTCCAGGATAGCACTCGCTCATGTCAACGGATATCATGTCTTCGAAATAATATTTGGTATTCCACAATCCGCCATGGCCGTATTCGATACAGCTAAGTTGAATATCATTGAGAAATTCATTCCTTGTAGGTTTCCACGAATTTCTCTCTCTGGCAGCGTGAGCGGCAACAGACGGAACAGTAAAGCAATTCGTTAATAACTGATCGGGATTTGACGAATATTTCACCGCGATATTTTTCATAGATTCATGTAATTTTTCATCACGGTAAATATCTCCTCGCGGCAATATAAACTGATCATATTTTTCTTCGCTCGAGAATAACCAAACTGATATCGGATCAGATGCGGCTAATATTTTGATATATCTGAACATGGCATCGGAATTGTCCTTTGCACCATCAACGGGATAAAATTTAACAGAACGATCTCGCGGAAATATCATTACCGACTGCGACCACGCATGTGAATTATGATCAACAATTTCGATTGGTACTCCTCGAGATCTATAAGGTGACGAATATAATATTTCTCCCGATAGCGTTTTCACGGTAATAGGAAATTTAAGTTTCTTGCTCAACGCAGCAACATCGTCAATCGATGCGCCATCAACAACAGTCTTCGCCCACGCGTTAATTTTATTCAACCTCAACTGGGTCAATCCAGAACCACGACGAGCGTTTTTCATGTGCTCGATAACGCGCTCAGCAACGCAATTTATCATCGGTGATTCTTTCATCGCAGGTAGATTTTTCATGTCAGGATTATTATTTAGCCGATAAATTCCATAAACAACAGCGCTAGAAGGATACGCCCTGGCATAATAAGGACCATCGATTCCCAATAATAATCCTGGCTTCGAATTTTTATCAAGAATAACATTTTTCTTACTGCCACGTATTGGATCTCGCTTATCGCGAATAATCCAAGTGTCGTCAGGTATTTGTGCAATAAATTTTATTCCGAAGATAAATCGTTCTTCCTTGTGTTCGAATTTTATGTGCTCGATTATCTTCTTGGCCCGTTCCAGATTCATCGTAGCATCAACAGAGTTAGTTTTCCATGTCGACCAAGTGTGAACCGCTCCATCATCGAAAAATTCTTTTTTGGCACGATCAACCTCAGGAATGATATATTCTGCCTCATCAAGATCAAATGTATCCATTATTATATTTTAGACAAATATTTAAATTATAATGAATAAATGTTCGTGGATACCAATCGGATCAACAAAATCATGCGACAAATCCTGCAGAGGCGATTATTGTGGCGCTCATATATATGCGATTCGACGAGGCAGTAAAGGACCACAGCGGTGTTTAGTTTGTCAAGTTGGCACTCGAGGAAAGACACGGTTGTGTTTATCCTGTGGAGGGAAAAATTATCGGGAATTACGGAGATATTATGAAAAAAGATCCTCGTCGGTGATAACATGCGAAGAAGATTATATTAATCGATTCAAGGCAAATTACGATTTAAACAAACAGAATATTGTATATGGAGATGAAATCAACGATTCCTGCAATGAAAATCACGCACGACTATAAATCTCATCCTACGATCGAGGGTTACGAGTCGTCATCGGATGGTATCGTTAGGCATATCAAAACGAAGAAAAATGTTGGTAGGGTTAGCAATTCGGGCTATCATATATTTACTTTCGGTCCAGCAAAGAGAAGAATTGCGTATTACAATCATAAGTTTGTATTCGAATGTCACAAAGGACCAATAAAAATTGGACTTGTCATCGATCACATTGACGGAGATAAACTTAATAATAATATATATAATCTTCGCGCAGTAACTCCGAGTGAAAATTCAAGATTTGGTAATACCGGTGGTGCGCGACTAGCTAAGGCAGTTAAATCAGTAAATCGAGAAACAAATGAAGAAATTATATTCACGTCGATGACCGCCGCCGCAAAATATTTTAGTATTAATCCAGCATCGGTGAAATTCGCGGCAGAAAAAATAACTAGCGCAGCATTTTCCTATAAATTTAACGAGTGGATCGAATTTTCCTATATTCCGATAATATCTGATTAAAAATCTCAAGATTTTCTAAAATTAAATTGAATATTACAAAATCTATATAAAATGGACCAACAGAATATAAATAACATCATCGAAGCCATCGATGACCTGAAGAAAAAAATAAATCTTCCATCGGATCTAGACACGAATAAAATCCGATCCGAATTTGAGACGATTGTTCAAGGGAAGCTCGAATACAAATACACGCTGCCGTCAGAATATAAATTAATAAAGAAAATCCAAATTGCAATGTATCAATCACTTGCAACAGTCAGCGATGATCGCGTCGAGGATTTTGTTAAATTATCTACGCTGGTAGAAAAAGCTAGGTTGATTTTATCAGACGAGTACGAGACAAGAAAAATTACTAGTTCGCGTGTCAGGCAGTTGAAAAAGCTTGTCGATGAGAGCAAGGCCAAGGAAATTTCTGATCCTTGAAGATTTTATCACAAAAAAAAAACAAAAATTAAAAAAATATATTAATTTTGAAAATTTCCTTGATTTTTATTTATTTTTTTTATTATTTTACTGAAATTATGCAATTTTGACGGGGGTATTTACCCCACCAAAAACATAAAATTATATAAATTGCACAATTTGACGGGTATTTACCCCAGCAGATTCACGAAATTATATAAATTACTCGATTTGACGGGTATTTACCCCATAAAAAACATAAAATTATGCAATTTTCTTAATTTTTCTGATTTTTATTAATTTTTTTTTATTATTTACCAAAATAATTTATTTACTGAAATTATGCAATTTTCTTAATTTTGATGGGTATTTACCCCAGCAGATTCACGAAATTATATAAATTTCACAATTTGACGGGTATTTACCCCGACTGATTCACGAAATTATATAAATTGCACAATTTGACGGGTAAATACCCCCATCAAAATTAAAAATTTTTACTAATTTTGAAAATCCCCCCGGATTTTATTTATTTTTTTGGCTTATTTTTCCCTGGCAGACAGATTCTCACGATTTGAAAATCTATGATTTTACCAGCAGATTGATACTAAGTGTTTCCCCGCGTATATCAAGCAAATTTCCTTTCTGATCCGTTAGTTTGAAATTTATCCTTGACAACAATCGATTATGACATCGCAGATAAAACGGATTCACTGGCTCTTTTATTATCAAATAACCCGGAGAGGCGCTAGGTGAAAACGAATACAAAATAAAACCCTGCTGCGCCTGATTTGACTCTGACGAATCAACATTGTAGCTACCTTCAACGACATCCGCGTGAAGATAAATCGCGATAACTTCCGTTATATTAACGATACCCGGCGAGATATGCCGCCCGCCTTTGGTCGGATCATTATCGTGTCTGAGAAACAGCGCTAATTGTTTTCTCTCTGCCCACGCAGCGTGTAATTTCGGAAATAACTCATCGATGGTATCAGTTACTGATTTTCTTAGTTTATCAACGTCATAACCGGGAAATTTGAAATTTGGTAATGTTTCCTCGGTTAATTTATGTAATTCCATGAATTTTTTCTTATTGCCTGAATTTTTGATCAATGTAAATTTGGTAATAGGAAGAATATAATCACCGATTGATATATCGTCGATGATAGCCTTAATGAACATTTCATGATAATATTCAAGATCGTTCGCAATTCGATTCAAGCTGCTCACGTGCCCTGGGAGAAAATCACACCAGCCTGTTTTATTTAGGATACATTCATTGAAAAATGATCGGAAAATAGAAAGAAACATTTTATGTTCTCCATTAAATTCACTGATGGTTTTTTTTATATAATCGCCGTCTATTGGGGTTATTATAATTTTATTATATTCATCAATATTAACTAACGCTGTATCCGCGGGTGGGATTTTGGGAAGAACCAACCATGAAATATTTTCCACCTTAAAATTAAAAGAAAACACAATACGACCAAGTTTATGTTGCTCCATGAGATCAAGAGCCTTATTGATTATATCAAAGCTGGATGTAGGGTGTGATAGCGAAGCCTCGTTGGTGACAAAGTCGGATTTTTTTGGTTCTAATGTACTTGGTAAATCCAACGAGGTAAACCCGGGTGTTGTATCATCTAATGTTTCCACAGGCGGAATTTCGGGCCAACCTAATATGGTCCTAATCAATGATTGGTAAATATCAACGATATATGGCGATTTCACTTCTATCATCGATGAAAGCGTTGGATCGTGCGCAGATATTTTTATTCCCGGAGTAGCATCGCCGGTTATATTTGATATTCTGGTGGTAAATTCCTTATCCAGCTGATCAATTTCGTAACTACCTGTTGGTATACCGACATATATCCAATCAGGTGTTCCATCAGATTTGTTTTTGTTGGCAAAAACAAGCGAATTATTTGACAATAGTTTACCGAATGATGTCGATCTAACATTGGGCCAGCTATTGTAGACACGCAATTGTGTTAACGCAATTTCTTTGACGCTGATTGGTGTTGGAAAATTAATGCTAAATTCAGGTTTGGTTGAGCTTAACGATATTAACGTTGTTGTCGGCGGTGTCGTGTTTGTCACGATCTGGGCTAGCTCGGACATTATTAATATTCATTTGTTCAATCTCCGAGTAAATACCGATCATTGCCGAAAATTCTAGATCGGAGATAACGCCATCGTTGAGACTCTCAGAAAGCAGCGATGATAATTTCGAATACGCGTCGTTGATCTTGGTTAGTTTGTTTTTGTACAACGATAATTTCTCACTCGTGCACGAGGATATCTTTTTCGCTACGATATTGAGAACACCAGCGATTGTTGTTGTTGACGAGATTATTATCGTTGCTGCGATCGGTGCTATCGTTGTTACCGCGGATAAAATTATTCCAGCACCAGCGACTACAGCGGATACCGCGTACACAGCGATGTCAATGATAACTAATCTACGCTCGTATTTTTTTATTTTTATCTGATACTCGTCTAGGAGTTTTTTTTAATGAATCCTGCCATGATCGCGCCTGATTGTAACGGTAATCCGATGCGGTCATTTATTAGTTATTTATCTAGTCAATTTCTTTGTAAAATCGAGGTTTTTTCGTTTTAAAATTATTGGGGGTTCTTCTTCCTCGGCAACTGCGACTGACTCGGGATTCTCTTTCTCGGCAATTGTAAATGGTGTAGATCGAAACGCTAAATATTCGAAAATTACAAAATAATACTCTGGTCCCATGGTGGTTCTGTCTTGTGGTTCTATTGTGAAATTTGCGATGTTACCTTCAATTAACGAAATAATGAAATATCCCGGGGAAAATTCATTATTTTCATAAAAAGTCGAATTTACATTGAATTTTATCTTGGATACAACATAAACTCGATATACACCCTGAATTGGCGCGGTAAATTTAAAAGAATTATCCTCGGGTGTCCAAATGCGATATGAAGTTCTAACAACAAATGTCACACTGCAAGATATATTTGCTGGTATCACCTGATCTGGTATCGAAATACGCGCCAACGCAGGAATATCCAACGATGATATTTCTGCATTAATATTGTTAATTTTTGTATTTGCGTCGAGAAGTTTCGTGTTGATATTTTGAATTTCTCCGTCGTACACTGATGTATCGACTTTTTTATTCGCTAATTCGCGTACCGCGTTAATTTCATTGTTAATTTTAGTAACATCTTCGCTGATGGATTTTGTTTTCTCGCTGAGGTCGTCATGTAATGTTTTATCGACTTTTTCGTTTACGATTTGGCGTACCGCGTTAATATCATCGTTAATTTTAGTAACATCTTCGCTGATTTTTTTTGTTTTCTCGCGGAGGTCATCGTGTGATGTTTTATCGACTTTTTCATTTACAATTTGGCGTATCGTGGAAATATCATCGCTGATGGATTTTGTTTTTTCGTCATGTGATGTTTTATCGACTTTTTCATTTGCGATTTGGCGTATCGCGTTAATATCATCGCTGATGGATTTTGTTTTCTCCTCGATTTTCTGATGCGTAAATATACGAATCGCGTTAATATCTTTGTTGATTTGGGCGATATTCTCGTTGAGTTTTTTTATTTTCTCGGTGAAATCGCCGTTGGTATCTTGATTCGACCCACTAACCGCTTCGATATCTTTGTTGATTTTGGTAATTTCCTCGTTGATGGATTTTATTTTTTCGGTAAGATCGTTATGTGATGTTCTATCGGCTTTTTGAAATATTAGTTCACGTGCCGATTCAATATCTTTGTTGATTTGGGCGATATCTTCGTTTATTTTTCTTGTTTTCTCGGTAAGATCGTTATGTGATGTTCTATCGGCTTTTTGACCCATCGCGGTATTTATTTTGGTAATTTCCTCGTTGATGGATTTTATTTTCTCGTTGAGATTGTCGTGTGTAGTTGAGGAGGTTTCGATGAATTTTTTTATATCCTCGTCGAGTTTTTTACCGAGTTTACTTGATGTATCGTCTAGTTTTTTAAGATCGTTAGTTAGCGATCTAAATCTTTTTGTCGCTCTATCCTGAAGATCGTCGTGTGATGCTTTATCGGCCTTTAGAAGCATCGCCGCTGATAGTTCCCTGTCGGATTTTTCCACATCTGTGATATTAGCCTTTAGTGGCAATACCGCTAATAGATCGGTAATATCAGCTATAGATTTTAATACCATCTCCGATTGGCGAGTAAATTGACTGATATGATCATTATATTCTTCTCGCTTGATTATATCAGTTATTTTCACGTTGCTGGTTTGTAATCGCCCTTCGGTATTTTGAAAAACAGCAACTTCGCCAGGGTCCACCTCTGACAGCGATAAAAGATTGTTAATATCACTCTTGGTTGCGAATTTTGATAGATCAACGTCAGTCACTTCTGCTTTTTCCTTCCTGAAGAGGGATCTACCGTAAATGTCAACCATGATATTTATCTACGGTGTATTCAAATAAAATTTTGTGATAAGGACCGGATGATTTTGAAATTACGTCAAGAACATTAATTGACTCTGGGCCGCATATTGGTGGATCCGCTAATGTTTGTGTTGGAAGAGTCGAATACCAAATCGGAAGATTTAGTTTTGACACGTATTTGATAAATTCATTTGGCGGTGCTAATCCATAAGAGTCAAAGTAAATAACTTCGCGAGGATTAATCGCGTAGGCAACCCAGTGCGTGCCAGGGCCGGTATTTTTATCGAGATTTATTATTCCTGTCTCGGTAGGGTTTGGTTTTTCTGGTAGTTGATCTCGCATAAATACGCCTCTGAAAAATTTTATTTTTTTTTTCTTTACTTCGCTGATTAGATCTAAATTTGAGGCTGGTAGGCTCGACTTAGGCCGGATCCGTATATTGGGGGTCGTCTTAGATAAAGGCCGGATCCTTTTTGTTGCTTTTGCAACATTCTCGCGATTAGGGGAGAGAGGATGGGAAATCGTCCTCCCTTTTTTTTACGGTATCTCCCTCCGGTAATTTTACTTGTTACTGCGGAACCGATTTGGGAACCTATACCTGTGAGCGCGCCTAATCCTAATGCCTTTCCAATCGCCGGAAGAGCCATTTTTATCAGAGGCAAAAAAGGAAGAATTCCGCCTGTTTTGACCATGTCTCTGATGGCGCCTATGGAGAGACTCACATGAACGCCGGAATTTAATGATTTGGCCTTGTTAAATCGTTCACGTTGACTTCTAGTTAGCGATAGTTTGTTAGGCCCACCGTGAATTTGATCGTTTTTCAGGGTTAAATTCAAACCGCTTCGCTTTGATATCGCTGCTTGGAGTTTTTTTATCTGACCCGGGGTCAGAGTTACACTGACGTGTTCATATGGCATATTAATAACCGCTTAATTTAAATTTGGAATTTATCACATGTTCTCGACGGGAGCATTGATGACTCTCATTCTACCGCTGATGCCTTCCAAGATCATTGTTCTATCGCTGAGGATTACCCCAATGGCTCTTGCTGCTCCTGCTGTGTTAATTCTGGCTTTGAAATGGATATCGACAACGGATTGTTTTACCAAGTCGAGATGTTCCAAGGAGAAGTAATAGATGGGATAGCGAGTATTAAAATCCAACTGTGATATTTGCAATCCGGTATCGATATTTTGATCGCGTCCCATGAAACTTAGCAAGCGATGATACGCGCGGGCCGTCGAATTATTTTCAAAATCGATGGCTATTTCCTCTGATGGTTCTTGCTGGCCGTTTATCCTTAGTGAAACGTTTGTTGCCGCGAATTGATCGAATATCATATGACTGTGAAGTTGATCGTATCTGTTTGCAGCATGAAGAGCAACAAAGATGTGTCTAGGTGCCGAAGCGCCCTGTTGTGACGCAATTCGCCAGGTAAATATTCCGTTGATATTAACATCGCAGGAGTCGGTCATCGTTGTCAACCAGGACATGACGGATTTTCCGCCTTGATTCACAAATGATAATAATTTTTCTTCCTCGAGCATCGATGGAACTATCGCTGGCATCCACAAGGTAAATTTAGTTAGGATTACCTTACCTGCATCGCCAGGATCTCGCCAGATGGCTCTGTTACTGCCAGTAGCGTCTCGAACGAAAATTATCGTGTGTTTTGCTCCGTAAATAACTTTTCTGAAATGCCTGCAAAATCCAAAAATGTGAGATAGCGGAATTGCACAGGAAAATCTTCGTTCAACTCCCCTTAACATAGCTCTTCTCGTGGCAAATCCAAGGTTGTAACCGGAATTGGAGCCAATCACTACACGGGTGTCGGTGACGTAGGCATCATTAGCGAGATTTCGCAGTCTGCCGGTATCATACGGGGAATAATCCGGTTCATTGGAATTATCCTTGGCGAACATCATACTAGGACCGGCTGACCTGGTAAAATCATCCGAGTATCTCGCTAGGCCTATTATCGTCGTTGCTATATCAACGTTGTCCGTTATTGATTCGATCTCTCTTCCGTCGATCATGTAAGTGGCACTCTTGAATAATGCCATAATGCCGTTATTGACAAACCCAACACTATAATCTGCATCGTAGTTGGTATCATCTTCTTTCACAATTCTCCCAATAACCTCGATATATGCCTCAGATGGAAGAAAATATCTTGTTGTATCGTGGACTTGAATTTCCAAGCGATTAGGTGTATTTGGGTCAACTGCGTCGTACGAGAAATACTGGAAATCTCGCACTGATGTGTCTCTGCCTACAGGCTCGTCCATGTCAAACACTTCATTTGACACTTGTGCGAACATTTATTATTAAGAATATCATCTAAAACGAAGACCGCTGCCTGAAATGAAGCTTGTATTTGCAATTTTCTTTGCTAGATTTGTGTTAGCAACTTCCTTTGCTAGATTTGTCTTAGCAACTTCCTTTACTAGATTTGTATTAGCAACTTCCTGCGCTATATTTGTCTTAGCAACTTCCTGCGCTAGGTCGTTTATTTTTTTATTTGCTGCGTCGTTTATGACCTTACTGATTTCGGGTGGCATTTCGCTGGTGATAGGCAATTTGACGGGTTGTTTTTTGCGCATTAAATTTAATATTTTACTTTTGACAACATTGAAGCCTTTACTGGCCAAATTACCGATACCAGAAACGACAGTCTCGCCAATCTTTCCTATTGCTTTTAACCCGAGCTGTTTGATCACGGGTCCTATTTTAGGTATTACTCGCGTAACGAGACTTTTAACAATATCGCCGAATCCATTACCGTGAATATATTTGTACACGGGCAATCGAGAGTTTACTATGCGGACCTGTTTGGGTCTGCGTTGATGTTTGTGAACAATCATGTTATTTCAATTGTGTTGTTTTAATCGATGAGCTCATCGACAAGTTCCTTGTAAATGTGAGAGTCAATGACACCGCCGCGGAATAATCGCTGACAAATATCTGAGGCTTCGTTGATTACTTCGCGAGAGTTATTTCCGGCTCGTTTTCCTCCGATTAATATCTCAAGGCGAGATACATCGTTGACAACATTGTCAGGGCAAATGGTATATCCGCTTCCTGTCTTTGGTTTTGGAAATGACGATGACGCGTCCTCGAATTCCTCCTCTTTTTCTTCTTCTCTTAATTCTCTTACAGCTTTTTTAAATCTCTGATAACTTGGAAGATACGGATCGATTTTTTCTCTCCTTGAGGCAAAATACACAACGGGAACCCATTCCTCGGCGGTATATTTATCTTCAGCTCTGGGAGCCAAATATTTACCTTTTTCTCTATAACCGTACTTGGCAATTTCAACCAAGTTTCCTTCATTTAATTTTTTAAGTCCAGTGTATGTAAAATCATCGGCGGGAAAACTATAATTAATTTTTCTAGTTTCCTCCATCGATGTTCCCGTAAATTCACCTTTTGCATAATTTTCAACATGAGCAAAATTCACCCCCCGGGCTTGTTTCTCATTATATCTTATTCGATATATCGCCCTTATCCAAAGATCTCGTGTTTTATAAAAATCTGATCCCGCATCTGTTAAATATTGATGTCGACTATCAAAGCTGCGCTTTGCAAAATAACCAAGTTCCTCAAGATCATTAGGATCAATGCTGTCTAATTTTATCCTCATTTCGAGAAACTTCGTTTCCCTAAATTTATCCCTTATATTAGCGAGATTATCTGTTTCCTTTTCCTTCTTTTCCTTCTTTTCTTTTTTTTCTCTCTCTATTAGTTCTTCTACTTCTTCTTGCTCTTGTTCTTCTTCCTCTTGCGCTTGTTCTTCTTCCTCTTCCTCTTTTATCCGTTCTCGTTGTGCTTGTTTCGCTTGTTGTTTTTCCCTTAATTCCTCCAAATGCCTTTCAATCTTTTCTTCTCAATGTGCTTGTTCTAGTTGTTCTTGTTCTCGTTGTGCTCGTGCTTGTGCTCGTGCTTGTGCTAGTGCTTGTTCTAGTTGTTCTTGTTCTCATTGTTCTTGTTCTCGTTGTGCTTGTGCTTGTTCTCGTTGTGCTCGTGCTTGTGCTTGTGCTTGTGCTTGTGCTCGTGCTTGTGCTCGTGTTTGTGTTTGTACTATTCGCTCCGGCAATAATCGAGTGTGTTGCTCGATGTCTCTTGTCATGGGAATAAGCCCGCGCTTTCTAAGTTCCTTATCTTCCTTTTTGTCACCGTATGCGACTTGTTCGATTGTTCCAGTGACCGGACTCAACAACTTTGACGATATCTCGGTAATTCCATATTGCGCGTCTTCGTAATCACGAACTTTTTTCTTAAATAGTTGTTTTGCCAGGATGAGTTTCTTTACTGCCGCTAATTCTTCTCGCGCTAATCTGGCAGAATGAGGTTCTCCAACTCTACTAGCTTTGCGACTCATATTATTTTCAACTATATTGTTTTAATGCGAGGTAAAATTAGGATCAGCAGCCAAACTTTGACAAACTTTCGTTGACGGAATAAATTTCCTACCCCCCCCTAAAATCTTCGTTTTTTCTTTGTCCAGAATCATCGATTTTGCACACAAAAATTGCAATCGGTGACGAATTTACGCAAATTAATTTTCGTAGGAAGCTTTATTTTTGCTTTCTGAGGCTTCTACGGAGAAAGTTCTCGTAGGAGGCTTTATTTTGGTGAAACAGTCTGGTCTGTACAACTTCCCTGCTGCTGTCAGAGACATATTTGGCTGACAGACAAACAAATAAAAGGATAAAAGACTGATTATAATGAATGAATACAAATAAAAATATGCAGTAGATTATAATAATAATAATGAGGACTTTGTATAGCCCCTAATCTTTAGAAGCTCTAAGTGCTTTACAACATTAAACAACACCTATAAGATAAGAAACATAATATTATTACAAAAAAAAATTATATGATGTATATGAATTCAGTAGATTACCTCTAGCCAGCTGTAATTTAAATCGCTTCTGTCCCCAACCCAATATTAAAATCGCTTCTACCGCCCACTAACCCATAGCCAGAAATTATGTTAAAAAATATACTTCTGTAGGGGGCAGTGTTTCTCGATTAAAACACATCTGACGGTGGATCATAATTTTTTTAAATTGCTTCTGTTGTGGGTTGGTTGAATTTGAAAGTGCCTTCCCCTCGGGGGGTATATGTTTTACTGGAACAGCCCTAAGTAGAAAAATGAAAATAATATAATAACATGTATTTATTTTAAAATGAGTGATATACAAAACTTCAGTTTTAGAAGTGATATTTAGGCAGTGCTTGATTTGGTTTGTGTTTTATGGCACAGCGACACAAGTAGATTATTTAGTGACAAGGCAATCTGAGTAATATGCTTTGCCCAAGGACATATTTGCATGGTACCTTACCTGGTCAGATCAGGTAGTAGAATTTGCAGACCTTTTGATCTTGAGTTAGGCCTGCAATTGTAGCTTACCTGGTCAGATAAGGTAGTAGGATTTGCAGACCTTTTGGTCTTGAGTTAGGCCTGCAATTGTAGCTTACCTGGTCAGATCAGGTAGTAGGATTTGCAGACCTTTTGGTCTTGAGTTAGGCCTGCAATTGTAGCTTACCTGGTCAGATCAGGTAGTAGGATTTGCAGACCTTTTGGTCTTGAGTTAGGCATGCAATTGTAGCTTACCTGGTCAGATCAGGTAGTAGAATTTTCATTCCTTTTGGTCTTGAGTTGGACATGCAATTGTAGCTTACCTGGTCAGATCAGGTAGTAGGATTTGCAGACCTTTTGGTCTTGAGTTGGGCATGCAATTGTAGCTTACCTGGTCAGATCAGGTAGTAGAATTTTCATTCCTTTTGGTCTTGAGTTGGGCATGCAATTGTAGCTTACCTGGTCAGATCAGGTAGTAGGATTTGCAGACCTCTCGGTCTTGAGTTAGGCATGCAATTGTAGCTTACCTGGTCAGATCAGGTAGTAGAATTTTCATTCCTTTTGGTCTTGAGTTGGGCATGCAATTGTAGCTTACCTGGTCAGATCAGGTAGTAGGATTTGCAGACCTCTCGGTCTTGAGTTGGGCATGCAATGAAGCCTACCTGGTCAGCTCAGATGGTAGGATTTGCAGACGTTTTGTCATGAGTTGGGCATGCTATGGTAGCTTACCTGTGTAGATCAGATGTTAGGATTTGCAGACCTTCTGTCATGAATTGGGCATGCTGTGGTATCTTACCTGTGTAGAGCAGACCTTCTGTCATGAATTGGGCATGCTGTGGTATCTTACCTGTGTAGATCAGATGGTATGATTTGCAGACCTTCTGTCATGAGTCGGGCATGCTATGGTAGGTTACCTGTGTAGATCAGATGTTAGGATTTGCAGACCTTTTGGTCATGAGTTGGTCATACTATGGTAGCTTAGCTGATCAGATCAGATGGTAGGATTTGCAGACTTTTTGTCATGAGTTGGGCATGCTATGGTAGGTTACCTGTGTAGATCAGATGTTAGGATTTACAGACCTTTTGGTGATGTGACGGGCATGCTGTGGTAGCTTAGCTGGTCAGATCAGATGGTAGGATTTGCAGACCTTTTGGTCATGAGTTGGTCCTACTATGGTAGCTTAGCTGATCAGATCAGATGGTAGGATTTGCAGACTTTTTGTCATGAGTTGGGCATGCTATGGTAGCTTACCTGTGTAAATCAGATGTTAGGATTTACAGACCTTTTGGTGATGTGTTGGGCATGCTATGGTAGCTTACCTGTGTAGATCAGATGGTAGGATTTACAGACCTTTTGGTGATGTGTTGGGCATGCTATGGTAGCTTACCTGTGTAGATCAGATGGTAGGATTTACAGACCTTTTGGTGATGTGTTGGGCATGCTATGGTAGCTTACCTGTGTAGATCAGATGGTAGGATTTACAGACCTTTTGGTGATGTGTTGGGCATGCTAGGGTAGCTTACCTGGGCAAATCAGAATGTAGAATTTGCATGCCTTTTGGTCATGCTATGGTAGCTTAGCTGGTCAGATCAGATGGTAGGATTTGCAGACCTTTCTGTCGTGAGTTGGGCTTGGTAATCATTGTGCCACCACAGCACCTGTCTTTTTCCTTGGAAAGTCTTAATACACAGCATTGTTGACCTCATAGAAAATAGACTACAAAAGTTTACTGAAATGAGAGTAAATAACTGTTTATTTTTAAAATGTGTTTTTCTGCACTGGTTTGGTTGCATTTATTCCACTTTATATTGTATTGCAGCTAGAAACAACAATTGGCACATCAAAAAGTGTGAATTTGAAAGTATCCAGACAGCTAACCAAAAGAATGTAAGTTCACACATAATTTTATCCTTTCCTGTTGTTACCTACAGAACATAATGTATGATCAGAAGACATTAGCATTCTAAAGATGTAAATCATTCTATTGAATGGCTTAAAATTTGCTCAAATATTTTCTCTTTTCTCCACATAAACATCTTTTTTGTTGTTGTTGTTGTTGTGGGGTTTAGTGCCATTTTTGAGCACATGGTAGGCTATACATGGCGGCCCGTATTAATGGTGGAGAAAGAACCCGGGAAAACCCTGGAAAGAACCACCGACCCACGAGAAGCTACTGGCAAGCTTTCTCACATACCCACATTGACCGAATCCGAGACTCAAACCCAAGCAGACAGGTGAGATGGCAGTGATCCATAACGGAGAGCGCTTTAGACCACTCGGCCACTGGGGGCCCTTATAAACATCTTTACACTATTGAATGTCTTATTATAATTCAATACCAACTTGTCTGAAAGCCTTTAACAATTCTTAACTCAGATGGTAGGATGTTGTAGCAACATACATATTTACTTTCCTCAGTATCATTGACTGCCATCTTTTGGGTCCTCCTTCCATTTGGTCTGTTCCATTCGCCACACACAAGCAGTTATCACATGACCCCTGTACCACATGCCACACTGAACCACATGACCATTACCATTACTTAGTAGTGGTGTGTTGAGTACTTACAATATTTCAAATTTGGCTGGAAAAGTCAAACGACCAATCACCATAATCAAACATAAAAGATTAAGTTTTTGTTTTTTTAACAGTTCAACTTGTTTACAACAGAATCTTTACGAAAAAGTCAAATATGTTACTAATCACATTGTTATGATGTTGACCAATCGAATATGATGGTTGATCAATTATGATGACCCAAAGCATTGCTTTTAAAAATTTCTGCAGATTTCCAACACTATTACTTACTCTTAACATAATCTGCAGTATATTTTGAACTATCGGAAGAAGAAAAGAAACCTTAGTGTTAGGTAAATTTTGTCCCTGTAGGTACTTAAAATACTATTTTGAATTATGAATTTATAACAGTTGTGCAGTAACTGGTTCCATGCAGCAACTGGTGCATGCTCTACATATTTTATCAATAGTGATAAATTCTGAATATGATTTACAGACGTTTCCATCCTTGATCTAATACTGATGTCATCAGATCATAGATTGACCCTTTGAGCTTTCGGTCTCATTGCATATGGCTGTCTACCATTTAATGTTCATTGTGATCAAGATTAATCATTGTTACTTGAGAATGGGTACTTTTGTGAAATCAACACAAGTTGAACAGATTAAAATGACATTATCACATTGGACATCATCTATATTATGTGACATTTTACCTAGATGCATTGTAGCATTGTGAACTCCCAATGAGATTAGATGTAAAATTATATTGCTGCAACTTTTATCTCTTATTTAATAACAACAAAGAAAAATACCATGTGATTTTAATAATCACAATCCAAAAAATTAATAAAGTCAGCAAAAATTATTTGACACCTTGGAAAAATATTTAGCAGTTTGTGAGCTACCATAAAATCAGTCAAAAAGATGGGATGATTGTATGATGCTGGCCGATTTCAACCACACTGACATATCTCTGTGATTGTTGTTGTTGTTATAGGGTTTAACGCCATTTTTTCAGCACAAGATAGGCTATACATGGCGGCCAGTATTAATGGTGGAGGAAGAACCCGTGAAAATCCCGGAAAGAACCACCGACCCACAAGAAGCTACCAGCAAGCTTTCTCACATGTCCACATTGGCCGAGCCCGAGACTCAAACCCACACAGACAGAGGTGAGATGGCAGTGATCTGTGACAGAGAGCACTTTAGACCACTCAGCCACTCGGGGCCCCTCTCTGTGATTGTATCATTCTAACAAATTTCAGCTACTGACATACTCTTTTCTTTGTGTATTTGATAAGAAGCATACATGATTATCAACTTGGGCACAAGTATTATGTGCCTATGTTATACTGTTATTCATCCTTCCATCTGTTTCTGATATCATTTGGAGTGTTTTGAATGTATTTAATATTGTTGATTAATCTCCATAAATACCCCAAATAAAAGAATGCAAAAGAACAGGAATATGCCGAAAAGAAATGGTAGTTGCTTCAATGATTAAAACTGTGCTACTACTGGTATGAGCACAAATGAAAGACCAGTCAAGATTATTCACTTGTATTAACATCAGATGGAGTCAGTGCAGCCAACAACACTAAGCTAATCAGTTATGAAATGTGTTTCATCTCTTCCTTACAACACTCTACATAAAGTTGCACCATCAGTTACCTGCTGACAAGTGTGTCATACAGTTGGTAAAATTGAACTTAGATTCCCATTGGTGATGTATCATAGAATGACCAAACATGTGATGACATGAACTAGGACCTTGTATTTCAGAATATTCAGTAAATAATATTTTTATAATTATGTAGTTTCAGACAAGCCTATTAATATTGAGTTGTGCATGGTAAAAACATTTGGCCAACTTTGGAAGTAAATACCAGCCCTATTTCCAATCATAAAATAATATATATTTGCTAATGAGAACCAATTCATTCGAAATTCAGTAGAGGTGTAGGAAAAATCTGAATGACACTGACTGATCTTGAAATGCCTGTAAACTTATTAAAAATTAGAAAATAGAAGAAACATAAGTTATAGACAGAATTAGAGCAAATAAGAAATTGATAGACCTTGTAATTTTTTAAAATTTGGAAATATACCTAAAATAGTTTGATATTGTAAAACTTTACCATTCCTGTGTGTTCTGGGCCCCAAGGAATTATGAAAAACTCAGATTTAGCATCATTGCATGTATGATAATATCTTGCAATTTACATTTCTTCAGATAACCTGATCTTGTTGGAATTACATACACTACCTCTCAAAACCAGTCCTTCCCAGCTAAAAATGATATTCACTGCATCATTTGACTTCATGAAGCAGCAAAAGCAAAGAAAGATTGTCTTCCTGCTTAGGTGGTGCTCTAGTTTCGTATTTTGCATAGGGTTAGGATTTTAAAGAAAAAGAATTTCCCCTGCTTTCCTCACTGGTTATACTGGCTATTTAAAAAAGACCTTGAATATCTTAGGTATAATTCAAAGAACCTTTAATTTCCTTTATTTTGATGTATGATTGATGGGTGTACTATGGGTTATAGAGTATACAGCTTGGCCTTACTTCAGATTTGCACCTTTCAAAAACGTGCTAGCTCTACTTGGTCATTTTCACTTCCTGAACTTCAGAGGTAAATTGTATAAAAAAGAGCCGATAACTTTTTTACATTTTATATATTTGGTAATTCATTCATTGCACTTTCAGAAGCTGGTATTGTCTAGTCTGGCAAAATTCATTTTCCCTATTTTAATAGCTGCTATGTATAGTGTACTTTAGACTAATTCAGGCTGATTTTTTAACGCAAGGGAGCTGTCATTTTAGTTAGCAGTGTGTTTAAATCATGTAAAATTTCCAAACGTACAATATCCAAAGAAATATCATCCACATTACATTAATATAGCATAGAGGTATGCCAACATTCTCTCCATTGTGCATGTTTTAAATGCGAACTACTTCACCTTACATACGTCACTCTCTCAAAAGTACATATTAACTGGTGAGCGCCCCCTTAGGTGGAAATCAGAATCGAGTGGTCTCCCTTGAAAAGTCATTGATGCCAAATCCTGTTAATAGCCTTTTAATCCTCATGTCTGATTGGGATGTGTCATATGAGGCCTCACAAATTTCAATCCACTTTGCTTCTGTTTTCATCATCTGAATGATTCCTTTGAGTTGTCTCAAGTCAAGGAAATATTTGTTATTTTAATCTTGCCATGGCTTCATCGTAGCAAAATAATTTGCACATGTTATCAAAGAATCCTACTGTAAGTTAATTGGTACCATCCTAATTGCTTGAAAAATGGACTATTATGGCACTTGCAGTTCTGTACAATACTCAGCCTTTTCTGTGTAAAATAAATAATTTAATTTAATTAGATTTTTTTAAAAATTATTTCTCTAATCCATAGTGTCCACAAAGTAAGTTCAGCATGACCCTTAATTGACTTCATATGTAAACACCATTATTTTGCTTTCTCTGATTACGGGTATCAGCAACAAATGGTCAGGTTTTAATGTTTGGTGCAAGGTTTTCAGTTAGCTGGAGTAGTCACATTTCTTATATTAGTTCTGTTGGATACAGTTTGAATCATACATTTAACATTTGCTGGTTGGAGGAAATTGTTCAAGTTTCATAGCCAAGCAATTGGCTCAGGCAGATCAGAGAGCCAAGAAATGTACACGTACAGATTCAGAGGCCATCACGATTACTGCTTATACTCCTTTATTATGAGTTTTCGGATTATTGAATCTCTGTATTCAGAAAGCTCTCCAATCCAGAAGAAATCGGGTGATTTTTGCATTCATGGGTTCCAGACACAGTTACAGTTTTGTCAGGGTCCTGCTGCTGCAAACAGTTGTTGTTCTAGGGTTTAACACCATTTTTCAGCGCAAGATAGGCTATACATGGCAGACAGTATAACTGGTGGAGGAAGAACCTTGGAAAACCCAGGGAAGAAGCACCACCGATCCACGAGAAGCTACTAGCAGGCTTTCCCACTTACCCATGCAGCCGAGCCTTGGACTTGTACCCACGCAGACAGAGGTGAGATGGCAGTGATCCGGAACGGTGAGCGCTTTAGATCACTAAGCCACTCGGAGCCCTGCCGCAAACAGTACATATCTTAATGGAACAACCTATTGCATCACTGCTGACATTTAATGGTGGTCCAGCCAGACCAATCATGTACATGTCATCATCACAGGCAGACACTGTTACAGGCAACAGTGATCTTTTCTTTGGCAGGGGAGACCACTGTTGTGTAACTTTTGCTTTGACAATCACACCACATTTGAAAACTTTTATAGGAGTGAAACGGGCTAAAAGGAATGTATGAATAGCATGAGAAGGTGTAGAATTTCTGAAAAATGATCAAATTTTAGCAATTGAGACCATAATTAAATGAACTTTAATGTTACATATATTTGTTTTAACTCTATCTTTCATACCTGTGGAAATTTGACTGGGAAAAAAGGTAATTCCAGTTTATGTGCACATGCTTTACACATGAGGAAGCATTTTTAAACAAATATGTGCTTGGATCATTATGGTGAAATACTGAATGCTATAACACATTTTTACTAATGTGATTGTTCGTAAAGTATGTAATAACACATTATTGTTTGATTTTTCAGTTCCACAGGTACCTAAACTAGGTTGTTCATTTGTTTTTATATCTTAAGATTGTACTTGTGTTTGTACAGTAATCACAATACAAATTCACAAGCAAACTTCAAAGATTTATGTCATTTGATGGGTCAGTACATCAAAGGTAAGATGACAGGGTTGTGACATTTTTTGTAAGGACAACATAAGATGGAGATTTTTTGTTAATACCAATGATTAATATTTTCCAGTGTTGGTACAGCTTCATGTGGTTTGCAAGCCACTGACAGAGGGTTCCGTCCCGGTGTAACTTCAAGTAAGTCAGACATAAAAAGGATTTGAAGTCTTTAAAAAAATATTTTACTTAGATTTTGCAAGAATGTTGTTCTCTTTGCTTTCTAAAGCAAAGATTTTATTGAGTGGTGATTATATTGTAGGAGACTAGAGCATCTGAAGAAAAATGCTGACAGTGAATGGATATCATCAATAGTTACCACAGATGTCAAAATGCTAACAATGAATGGATATCATCAATAGTTAACATACATGTCAAAATGCTGACAGTGAATGGATATCATCAATAATTACATGTCAAAATGCTAACAATGAATGGATATCATCAATTGTTACCACAGATGTCAAAATGCTGACAGTGAATGGATATCATCAATAGTTACCACAGATGTCAAAATGCTGACAGTGAATGGATATCATCAATTGTTACCACAATATGTCAAAATGCTAACAGTGAATGGATATCATCAATAGTTAACATACATGTCAAAATGCTGACAGTGAATGGATATCATCAATAATTACATGTCAAAATGCTAACAATGAATGGATATCATCAATTGTTACACATACGTCAAAATGCTGACAGTGAATGGATATCATCAATAGTTAACATACATGTCAAAATGCTGACAATGAATGGATATTATGGTTACCATACAAATCAAAATGCTGACAATGAATGGATATTATGGTTACCATACATGTCAGAATGCTGACAATGAATGGATATCATCTATTAGGCAAAAATAAATGTGTTTTCTATTGCATTGGTTTTAAAGTTTGGGCTTGCCGGTAGTTATTATGTACTAAATAAATTTTGTTAGTTTGGAATGACTTTATTTTGATGATGAATTTTAAAAAATTATTTTTTTCCCAGTACCACCACATTGTGAATTAATTGCACTTACACTGATTCTTATAAAATAAAATAATAAAAATATATGTAAACTTCTATATTTATTTCATTATATATGAAGAGGACAAATATACTTTTCAGAATGCTGAATTTTTATGCATCGTAAAACTACAGGCAAATAAACAGTGAAAGAAAGAAAATTGATAACACTCATGACAGAAAACCAAATGCTGTTTGAGGAGTATTACAATATATACCAGCTGCAACTTAATATATCATTAAATGTGGTGCGTCATATATAATACAACTGCTGGATATGAGTCAAACAACTTGCTAACTGAAAACAGAAATATGCATAACAGTGCGAGGCAATCAAACTATTTGTTTACAGACAGTAATTTGTGCAAAACATTTGCAGTATTACAGTTGGATATTTCAAATTATAACAAAAACCACCCAGAAAACAAGTGGCCATATATAATGCTCAAAGAATATTAAAACTGATACAAACATCAATTTAAATATCATTAAATGTGTGTCATATATGATGTTACTTCATATTAAAAACAACTGCTGGGTATTGGCCAACTAATGACTGAAATATGCGTAAAAGTCAAGGCAGTCAGATTAATTAATATCTTTACAAATAGTAATTTCTGCACAGTGCATGTAATATTACAGCTGGATATCAAATTTTAAAAAATGGATAGTCTGAGGAACAATTTTATAAAATCATTTTTGTGCAATGTTTCAAATGCTCATAGAACACAGCATATTTTGTATTATTGTACTGACTTAAAACCAAAATACCATGGACAATAAAATAATTTATGAGCTAGAACCATGACATACACCTACTGTCATCTTATTCAAAAGTGAAAGATTCTGATTACAATGTCTTGATTGGTATCGTCAGTTAAGTTAAATAAATTGTAATAAAGCTATTAAAGCCATAATGCATAATGTAAAATGTATAAGGTGTCTGCCTTGAAGTCTCAACCATCTCACCTCAATCTATTCAAGCCTTAATGAAGACGAATATTTACATGCGAGAAAGCTTGCCAGTAGGTCCGACACAACTAATGCTAGTTGCCATATATAGCTAATAAATTTGCAGGAAATGGCATTAAACCCTGTAAAGATGAAAAACAATTTGAAACTTATTTTATTTTGGTGATCTTGCAACCACATGGATGCTGTACAGTTGGAGTTTTCCCATTCCTGCAAAGATTGTCCCATTGGGCAGAACTGTTTTGTGTTGCATTTTTAGCTCACTGTATACCTTGTTCAGCACAGTATCAACATAGAGTTTTATTTCCATGTGCTGGTGTAGCATATGTCATTGTATTTGGGCACTTCACATTTTTGTGTAGACTGTTTGATGGAGTTAAAATGGATACCCTACATGTGTACCAAACTTTCTCGTTTCTGTGGTGACTGAAGTCATTTGTCTCTCTGTCAACTTGTGATGACTATATATCATTTGGTTTCCTGCATTCAGCACAATCAACCACAGCTCTGGCATTCAAATGTAAATTTGAGATTAGTAGGCCTGGACTGTCATCCTCTTCTCTCTATGATACATCAGCTATTTCCACACCTTGTGATCTTTTCAGTTCTGTTGTTGGCACATTTAGATTTGGAGTTGTGCCTGCTATGTTGTGCAAAGATGGTCCATCAGTTTCATCTGTGTCTAGGTTTTGTACAACTTCATGTGGCTTATAATGTTCACCAGTTCCATCAGCAACAGGGTCAGGCAGCCACTGTAATTGTTTGCATGGTAGGTGAGGTGGTAAGCAGTAATTTTCTTCATCACATTTTCTTATCTGAAATTTTTACTGCCTCAAACAGCAATGTGTTTTTACCCATCTGTTTTATGAGGCAACTTTGCTGGTCTGTGCTTTCTGAAGCTTGTTTGTATCTTGGTCCAGGAAGAGTTCATGGAGGTGCCTCTTGATTGTGTCAATTTCCTCATCAGAGACAAGATCAAAAACTGCAAATGGTTCATCCTTCAATTTTTAAATGCATAAATCTGCATCTAATTAATGAACTTGGAGACTCAACTGATTCCAACCATGCCTTTTTCTTTTGCACATTACAGCAGCAGATGTCTTCGTCCTTAGTCACTTTTTGGGGTCTCAATTGGAGTGACTCTCTCAATCAGCAGCCATTGAGGTTTTATTATTTTTGATTTGCATTGATGTCTACTTCTGCTAACACATCCTTTGGTAATCACAACCATTATGGATCTGAACACGGGGATGGGGTGGAACAAGTCTCCTACTTTTTTTGACTAACATAGGAGCATGTCCCTGTTAGGATCATTATTTATATGTCCACATCATCAAAATGGATGCCATTTTTTGGAAACCTGTCATTGGTGGCTGATGAACTTACATGGGAATAAAGTTTTCATTCTCCCATTAACTTCACTATGGTGACTGATCTTAAACAGCAAAATGGAACAAGTAACCAGACCAGTATATTAATGTTTGGGATTTTCTAAAGTGATGTCCTCAACAACAATCCAGGTTTCAGTTTGACATTTCTTAGGATGGCTACTGTATTGGCAGACACATTTTTCTGCAAGCAGGAACTCCTACAAACAGAACGGCCTTTTCATCCCTCAGTTTGATATGACACATGCTTGATGGGATCAACTTATTATGGACACTAGTGACAAGGTGGATTACCAAATGTCCCAACCTTTGTCTGGTCTTCTAGTCATTTGGATTTCAACTGGCCAAAGTCACTGGACCCTTGCCCAGATGTAATTTTCATGGGGTTTAACCATGCAGGACAAGACATAAGTTGAACTGCTCTCAAGAGCTTAATTAGTTCACATATCATACAAGTCCCGCCTCCTTGCTACTTTGGCATTTGGCAGGCATGATTAGCAACACATTTCTTAGTGGACCAACCTACTTACAGTTTCAACACAATGGATCGGTATTGCTCATGAAGCACACACCACTTGCGAGGGTACCATTGACTTGCCTTTCTTACAAGACCTGCTTCTTCATATGCATTAGGTATGGCAGCATAATTGATAAATAAATGTCTTATCAGTTGACCTAAATTACATGCAGTTCAGACAAAACGGGTCAGTTTCACTCACGATGGCACCCTCTTTCATTGCCATGAACAGGCTCCCATCCATGGGTAACCAGATATTGTCTACTCTGGACACCTAAGCTCAAGACCACCTACAAGATCCAGTACAAGTCTTGAAGTGGTATTTTAAAATGACATAACCGTTACATCGAGGGTGATCATATTTATTTTTTTACCTCGGAAACAGGAACAAGAAGATAATCAGCACAGACCTTTCATCCTGGATTAAATGGATTATTCACTCTGAACATTGAGAAATAAACCCAGCATAAATGAATCTGTTATGCATTTCGGCTCACAAGGCTTGGGCAGTTGCCACAATCATAGCATTTGACTGGAACTGTTTTCTAATTGACAATATCCAGGCCATGGGATGGAGATCAGAGTTGACATTCTCCAGTTTTTATCTAAGAGATCTTTCATCCCAAAGGACTCAAATTGATCTGGTAGGACCTATAGACATGGTGCAACAGGTCACCTTTCCAGGGCATTTGACTGCATCATAAGACATTTCATGACTTGTAGTGGAGACAATTTTCCCTTTTCGAAACCACTCCAAACAGATGTAGTCTTCTCCGGTTAGGTTATTCAGAAGTTGTCTCAAATACATTATGGGACTAAAGGTGGCATCTTCGTGATAAGGGGATTATCTCCTTCCACCCCTTACCTATTCTCATAAGGTATTATGATTAGATAACAGATTTAAAGAATCCATTTTTTTCTAGTAAAATATGTTCTTGTAGAAAGCTTACCCAATCATAATACACATAACACCCTCCCAGCCTCCCTGCAGTTACATCCATACAGGGAGTGTACCTTCTGCTGCAGTAGTAACTGAGGTATTCTTGGGATTTGGCACCAATCCCTGTACCAAGGGGAGATCACTCTGCCTGACTGCCACCTAGGTTTGCAGATAACTTTTAGCTTTTTAGCTAAGGTGGTGCTCTATGGTTTTGTATTTTGCATAGGGTTAGAAATTTAAAGAAAAAGAATTTCCCCGGCTTTCCTCACTGGTTATACTGGCTATTTAAAAAAGACTTTGTATATCTTAGGTATAATTCAAAGAACCTTTAATTCCCTTTATTTTGGTGTATGATTGATGGGTGTAATATGGGTTATAGAGTATACAGCTTGGCCTTACTCCAGATGTGCACCTTTCAAAATAGTGCTAGCTCTACTTGGTCATTTTCACTTCCTGAACTTAAAGAGCCAATAGCTTTTTTTACATTTTATATATTTGGTAATTCATTCATTGCACTTTCAGAAGCTGGTATTGTCTAGTCTGGCAAAATTCATTTTCCCTATTTTAATAGCTGCTATGGATAGTGTATTTCAGACTAATTCAGGCTGTTTTTTATAGCACAAGGGAGCATTCATTTTAGTTAGCAGTGTGTTTAAATCATGTACAATTTCCAAAAGTACAATATCCAAAGAAATATCATCCACATTACATTAATGTAGCATAGAGGTGTGCCACCATTCTCTCCACTGTGCATGTTGTAAATGCAAGCAACTTCACCTTACATATGTCACTCTCTCAAAAGTACATAATAACTGGTGAGCGCCTTCTAAAGATTTTTAACCTGGGAGGGCTGGATTTGCGGGAAGTTGCAGTTCTCCTTAAGTATTATACTTGGGTAAGTATTCTCAAAGAAACATTGAAGAAATTGGTATCAGGACTTTATGGTGTTTTATATATTACACACCACAGTACCTCAAAAGTCAAGGTCATCATAAGGGATTTGAAGTCTTTTGCAATTACATTCATAACTATTTATGAACTTAATAGACTGAAATCAAATAAGTTGTGTACCAGTTTGTTAGTTAACTTATCAAATTCATTTCCTTATATATGTTTGGTTTTTGTATGACTGAGAAGTTTTAATTTGCATCTTAAAGCAAGGTTTCTTACATTTTATAATATTTCTTGTCACATACATATCCTATAAACACATTCCAACATTGCCATTATTAAAATAAAATTAACCAGAACCCACACCCACATAACCATTTTCCCACCACCGCAGCACTTTTGAGGAAGGCATGTACCATGTGGTGCTCTTCTTTTTCTTCCATTTTATTTGTTTCCATGTATACACATACTTGTATTAATATACACCCATGCATGGAATAGAGGTACACACAATGCTCTAAATCCTCAAATGATGTAATTATAGGAAAGTGACTTAAAATTCAAATTTCCTAGAAAATTTGCAACTTTTCTTGGGCAAGTCAAGTGGCTGTTACTTTCTGAAAGTTGCTCCTAGGGATAGACTAAAAGGTTTGAGTAAGGATTGTAGCATTTAATAATAAAAAGAGCAAGCATGGAAAGGAAGTTTTGTTGTTGTTGTGGGGTTTAACGCCATTTTTCAGCACACGATAGGCTATACATGGCGGCCAGTATTAATGGTGGAGGAAGAATCCGGGAAAACCCCGGAAAGAACCACCGACCCTCGAGAAGCTACTGGCAAGCTTTCTCACATACCCACATTGGCTGAATCTTAGACTCGAACTGCCGCAGACAGAGGTGAGATGGCAGTGATCCGTACCGAAGAGCGCTTTAGACCACTCGGCCACTCGGGGCCCCCTAAAGGCAGTTTTGAATTAACTACCAATGACTGCGGCAATGGCATACTGTGAAGTCACTGTTTTCAATTTGTAGCAATTTTTGGAGGATTTTTGCTTGAAGCAGACCTCAAATTAAAAAGACAAGAATGGATTATTCATCAGTAATTTGCTTGTTTATTTAGTGTTTTGTGGGCACATTAGTAGTTGAAGGCTGCATCATCAGTTTGTTTGGTACATGAAGACTGTGTCATCACTTTATTTAGTGTTTTGTGGGCACATTAGTAGTTGAAGGCTGCATCATCAGTTTGTTTGGTACATGAAGACTGTGTCATCACTTTATTTAGTGTTTTGTGGGCACATTAGTAGTTGAAGGCTGCATCATCAGTTTGTTTGGTACATGAAGACTGTGCCATCACTTTGTTTAGTGTTTTGTGGGCACATTAGTAGTTGAAGGCTGCATCATCAGTTTGTTTGGTACATGAAGACTGTGTCATCACTTTATTTAGTGTTTTGTGGTACAGCAATACATGAATGCTGTGTCACCAGTTGGGTGTATTATCTGTTTGGTGTTTTATGGCACAGCAATACATGAAGGCTGGGTCATCAGGAGGCAATTGCAGCAAAGTTCTTTGCCTAGAGACAGACCACAGTAGACAACATAGGATGATCCATTCACAGGATTTGAACCAGTACTCTTCCAGTTGTGAATCTGCTACTTTAACCACAGAGGAATCATATTTGCTGCTCATCCATTTATAAAGAAAATAATGAGCACTTTCTCTGTCAAATTGTAATGAATGAATTTACAGGTTAGTGATCATGTGACCAATATGCACAAGAAATTATTATCTCTCCGGTTAAGTAGGAAATTAAAGTTAGTTTTCAGGCGCTGTGTAAGGATGTTTGCTTATTGTTGTTGTTGTAATGGGGTTTAACGCCATTTTTCAGCACATGATAGGCTATACATGGTGGTCAGTATTAATGGTGGAGGAAGAACTCGGGGGAAAACCCTAGAATGAACCACTGACCCACGAGAAGCTACCGGCAAGCTTTCTCACATACCCACATTAGCCGAGCCCGAGACTCAAACCCATGCAGACAGAGGTGAGATGGCAGTGATTCGTAATGGAGAGCACTTTAGACCACTCGGCCACTCGGGACCCCAGGGTGTTTGCATTTCCAATGAGAACCTTTTTAGTTCGAATGGATCTCTACCTTTCTATTTTGTTTCATCCTGATAAATAAGCATATTTTAAATTACATATTTTATGTACATTATTTGTACAGTGATTTCTAATTAGTACTATACATGTTTCATAAAACAAATATAACTGAGAGGTGATCTTTCATAGGGAGGAAGTGTGAGCACCCACAGGAAATGACAAGTAATATTTGAATGAAATTGTGACATGAGTTGAATGATTTCTATCTTTAATAAGCCGTGGAGAGAAAAAGATGAAAATTATTTAGCAAGTTTCCTTAATTTCATTTTAAATGAGGACAAACATTAGATTCTGTTTATAACCTGAAAAGTTATTACAATATTGTTGAGCCCAATTAGTAGGAATTCTGATATGGTAGCCAAATTTCCAGTGGCTCAAGGAATTGCATTATTGTCAATAATTATGGTATTGGTTTTAAAAATTTAGCATTGCTTCAATCAAAGGCTTGACATGCATACCCTGGCCATCTGTTTAATAAACCCACTGGAAGGCTGGACTTGCATACCCTGGCCATCTGTTTAATAAACCCACTGGAAGGCTGGACTTGCATACCCTGGCCATCTGTTTAATAAACCCACTGGAAGGCTGGACTTGCATGCCCTGGCCATCTGTTTAATAAACCCACTGGAAGGCTTGACTTGCATGCCCTGGCCATCTGTTTAATAAACCCACTGGAAGGCTTGACATGCATGCCCAGGCCATCTGTTTAATAAACCCACTGGAAGGCTTGACATGCATGCCCTGGCCATCTGTTTAATAAACCCACTGGAAGGCTTGATTTGCATGCCCTGGCCATCTGTTTAATAAACCCACTGGAAGGCTGGACTTGCATGCCCAGGCCATCTGTTTAATAAACCCACTGGAAGGCTTGACATGCATACCCTGGCCATCAGTTTAATAAACCCACTGGAAGGCTGGACTTGCATGCCCAGGCCATCTGTTTAATAAACCCACTGGAAGGCTTGACATGCATACCCTGGCCATCAGTTTAATAAAGCCACTGGAAGGCTGGACTTGCATGCCCTGGCCATCTGTTTAATAAACCCACTGGAAGGCTTGACATGCATGCCCAGGCCATCTGTTTAATAAACCCACTGGAAGGCTTGACATGCATACCCTGGCCATCAGTTTAATAAACCCACTGGAAGGCTGGACTTGCATGCCCTGGCTATCTTATTAATAAACCCACTGGAAGGCTTGACTTGCATGCCCTGGCTATCTGGTTAATAAACCCACTAAAAGGCTTGACATGCATGCCCTGGCCATCAGTTTAATAAACCCACTGAAAGGCTTGACTTGCATGCCATGGCCATCAGTTTAATAAACCTACTGGAAGGCTTGGCAGGAGATTTGGACATGATACTTTTACTTTTTATGTCATAAACTTATTTATAGCATCATTACATTTTATGAAATATGTAGTGTTTTGTTTTATATATATATATATATATATATATATATATATATATATATATTTTTTTATATATACACACACATACATGGAAATTGTAATTAATATATTTCTTTCCAGTGCTGGTTGTTCAGCTGGATCAGAACCTTCAGGGCCGAATCACATGGAATGTTCTCTTCCCGTCTTTCTTGGCAACTTCCGTTGTATATGACACCCAGAAACATCATGCATTATTTTCTATACAGGTACTGTAGCATAAATAGGTTTATTTTATGCTCTGTTTGACAGAGACAGTCTGGTTTGGATAATTCAGCTTTCCTTGTATGTAATTTTCTATGTATGACACCCATCCAACCACAGATACATACTCAAAACTGCATAGTTTTTGCATGTTTTCAAGTGGGTCAGGGGAAAGAAAGAGTTCTGTATGGTGTAGCGTGTATCTGTTGAGGCATGCCTGACAGCCTTGATGTATTATTCATTAGCCAAATCAAACAATTTCTGTCCTCCATCTTGGCACAGAATACAACTGTAGTTTTGTATTGATTACATCCCCCTTCTTTTATAGCAAAATATATGCTTAATTAGATGCAGACTTTGCACTCACTAGAGACTGGATAGTGCTGTTGTTCAAACTTTCCTGCTGTATTTACTACGTAATTCCTGGTACGAACTGCATTGTTCTTGGCAACTATAATGTTAGTATTGTCATTTCTGTATCTGAATCACTCTGACCACAAGATATTATTGTCCCTTTAGAAAAATGAATATACATCACATTTGGGATTGACCATTTAATTGGGGGGATTCAGAGGTTATACTATTTTCAAGTTTAATGGGGGCTTTACAGGTAATACAGAGAAATAAATGCATCTGTTCATTTCAGTTGTTAATGCTTTATGAACACAGATAAACTGTGCAAATACAAGCTTCTGATTGTTATTGTCTTTCAGTCAATCTATTTCATTGCTAAAATCATCCTGAAAAGTATGTTTTGATCAATAGTTAGTGCATTAACAAGATTAAGATGAAGAATAATAACAAAGAGAACTAATAGAATCCATATAGGTGGTGGTCCTATTTCAACAGACTTTATACACTCTAGAATGACTTATGTAGATACGTTGTTTTGTAATATGTGCAGAAAAATTTAAAAACCCTTCCCTATTGCTTGCATTGTTGATAGCTTATTGCTTCCAGAATCGTCATCAAAAATGAATCTTACTATTCCAACAACTGAAATAATCTTGAAAGAAAATGTAGCTGCTGTTCACAAACTTGCCAATAATCTTAAACAGAGATGACTTAAACATTGAAGGTTGTTTTTACCTGATTTATTTGCCTTTTAATTGTTGTATCAACTACCCAACACTAGTTTTACATAGATTAACAGGAACCTGTAACATTAATTTTTTTATTGTTTCTGTTTTTGGATAGAAATTATTGTGTACATTTCATGTGTGCTTTTCATTTTCAGCTTGGAATTTTGTCTACTTTTGTGATAGGAAGTTACACTCGTAAGTTCCAGGAGATAGAAGGAAAGGCCAGAGTAGCTATAAAGTAAGTTTCTTAATATTTTGGAGTTTTCAAATTATCTTTTGTCAGATATTTTGCTTATATTTTCTTTTTATTGTTCATCATTGAATAGACAAAATCAGTTTTGATAGGTATCATGTGTAAAGTTGTCATGGATATCTTGTTTATCAGTTGTCATGGATATCTTGCGTATGAGTTTTCATGGATATCTTGTGTGCAAGTTTTCATGGATATTTTGTATATCAGTTTTCATGGATATCTTGTGTATCAGTTTTTATGGGTGTATATCAGTTTTCATGGGTATCTTGTGTATCAGTTTTCATGGGTATTTTATGTATTCTTCTTCATGGATATCATATGTATTAGTTTTTATGGATATCTTGTATATCAGATTTTATGCGTGTAAGTTTATCAGTTTTTATGGATATCTTGTATATTAGTTTTCATGGGTATCTTGTGTATCGGTTTTGATGGTTATCTTGTGTATCAGCTTTCATGGATATCTTGTGTATCAGCTTTCATGGATATCTTGTGTATTCTTTTTCATGGATATCATATGTATTAGTTTTTAAGGATATCTTGTGTATCAGATTTGATGGGTATCATGTATATTAGTTTTCATGGATATCATGTGTATTGGTTTTGATGGGTATCTTGTATATTAGTTTTTATGGATATCATGTGTATCGGTTTTAATGGGTATCATGTGTATCAGTTTTCACAGATATCTTGTCTATCAGTTTTTATGGGTGTGAGTTTTAGTTTTCATGTATATTAGTTTTCATGTATATCATGTGTATAAGTTTTCATGTATATCATGTATATTAGTTTTCATGGATATCATGTGTATCGGTTTTAATATATATCATGTGTATCAGTTTTCACGGATATCTTTATCAGTGTTTATGGGTGTGAGTTTTAGTTTTCATGCATATCATGTGTATAAGTTTTCATGGGTGTGAGTTTATCAGTTTTTACGGATATCTTGTGTATCGGTTTTGATGGGTATCTTGTGTATTAGTTTTCATGTATATCATGTGTGCAAGTTTTCATGCATGTTATGGGTATCAGTTTTCATGGGTCTTGTGGTTATATGTTATGGTGGGTATCAGTTTTGATGGGCATCATCTATATCAGTTTTGATTGGGATTGGGTGGACCCCTCCAGTGGCTTAGTGGTTAGAGCATCTGCCTCAGTTGTGGGAGGTTGTGGGTTCAATCCCGGCCTAGTCATACCAAAGACTTACAAAAATGGTACTAACAGCTGCCTCGCTTGGTGCTCAGCATTAAGAGGTTAGTGTTAGGACTGGTTGGCCTGGTATCAGGATAATGTGACTTGGTGGGACATAATGCTACATGTTGGTGGCATGATGCCTCAGTGCTAGACATCAGTATAAAACTGCCACACTGCAGACATTGTAGCAATATGACTGAAAAATTGTTAAAGCTACATTAAAAATCCTAATCATACACACACGCACACACACATTTCCCTAGAAAAACAAGGTAAATATGAGAAAAAGAGCTTACGGTTTTATGAATCAAATCCAAAATTAATCCAAGAATTAAACAATAGAAGTTCTATTATTACAAAGTCCTAAATGAAACTGAGTTCAAATCCCAATGAAATCCAAAATGGAAGACAATGACATCTGTTGTAACCTGTGAAGTGCTGCAGTGTCAACAGTCTCTTGTTGAATCTCAGAAATTAGTATTCCAGTGTTTGAATTCCATTTAAATTTCAATATATGTCCTTGACCAAGAATTAATTTAGAGCACTATTATTTCCAGGAAAAACAATTTCTTGAAATCCAAATTATTTGAAGAAAATAAAATAGTTAGCCCAAACTGGACACAACATAAAATACCTGAATGTCTCGAGTGTTAAGGCACAAATGACTATTCTTTCTCAAACCATCAGTAATAAGTCTAACTACAGTGCAAAACAGATGCCCACATGAGGATCTCATGGTCATCTTTCTAGCACAAATAGAAGCTTTTACATGCCTAACATCACATACTCCCAGTATGGCCTTAACTGAAATCAATGGTTCTTAATCTGGGAAAGAATTTTTAAAAAATTAAAAAGTTATTTACTAAAACTGCTACTGTTTCTCAATCAAAGTTAGAAACTAGGTCAGCATGTCTCTATTATTAGCTGATTACATCAAAAATATAAAACAGTCAGTCAGAACTGAACTCTGTTCTGGACAATATCAAATCCAGTAAATAAAGTTACATTACAAAAGCATGTAATGCAATTAAAAAAATTAAAACTATCAAACAAATAATTAAATTACATATACATAACACAAGGACAAACTGGAGAAAAATATTAATGATTTTCTTGAGGACAATAATATAATGTAATCAGAGCTGATTGATTCAATATAATGATACCCTAGGGCTGATTGATTCAATATAATGATAATATAATGATACCCTAGGGCTACCACCATGTCAGTATAACTACCATTGCTGAAAAATATTTAATCAACTTTATAGCAAAGTGGTGTTTAATAGAATTCAATCAACTTTGACAGAGAGCTTCCTGGCATAAAGCTCCCTCAGTATTGAACAAATAGATAGAAGAAGAAAAAAAACAGACAATGAGAAAGTGGTTTTCGTAACATTTTAGTGAACATCATTGAGAAAGCATCTTACTCACCAAGATTTCTTGGGGTGGCCGAGTGGTCTAAAGCTCTTTCTGTTATGGACTACTGCCACCTGATCTCTGTCTGCGTGGGTTCGAGTGTAGGATTCGGCCAATGTGGGTATGTGAGAAAGCTTGCCAATAGCTTCTCATGGGTCGGTGGTTCTTCCCGGGGTTTTCCCGGGTTCTTCCTTTACCATTAATACTAGCAGCCATGCATAGCCTATCGTGTGCTGAAAAATTGCGTTAAACCCCACAACAAGAATAACAAGATTTCTTTGCCAACCACTCTTTGCTGTTAGATGTCAATCAGGTGAGCATTCTTGTTCGACAAGTAAAGAAACATTATTTTGAAAATAATAATTACTTGATCATTCACACCCTCCTGACCAGTTACATCTCTGGAAGAATATGCACATCTGCTCCAGTAGTACTGGTGATCAGTGGGATTTAGCATTAATTTCTAACTTGGTTAGCTCATGACATTTTAGTACTTTTCTTGCTAAAATAAGGCAAACAACATGTTTAGCATCTTTTTTAGCTTGGGAAGGACCGGATTTGTGAGAAAGAGTATGCACTTCTAATGTATTATGATCAAATAAATACTGTGAGAGATAAATTTGACTTCAAAAATAGCTTTCAAAATTGTATTCCACAGGGCAGGGACATTTGGTATAATTTTTGAATATGGAGTAGAAAAGAGGATCACAAAGTTCAGCACTCTTGGGGCTACAGTGGTTCTTGGTGTCCCGACAGGAGTCATGCTGAAAATAAAGTAAGTACGGATATATTTAGTTGTGTTGGATTAATTATTTCATGATGTTTATAGATAAAACATTTAATGTCCAAATGAAAAGGTCAAAAGAGTATGTTTATTCCAGAAACAAATACATGTCGGTATCTAATAGACGCTTTTGCATCATTCATTGTTCAAATGATGACAGTTGACCATCAAATATAGAAAAAACTTTAAACAGTTTCTCAGAAAGCAATTAACAGAACTTTAACAAATTTGATATTAAGCATTGGCTTAGATGGCTTTCATAAATGAGGCCAATCTACCATTAAATATGGCCACCATTGCTAATTATAGAACAATGTTTAAATGATTTGTTATAAAAAACTACTTTAAAAACATTGAACAAATTTTACAAAAAGCATCATGGCATAAAAGCCTTTTATATTGAAACAAATGATGATTGGCTATGATATTTATTTCAAATGATGATGATTGGCTATCATATTAATACAAATGATGATGATTGGCTATCATATTTTTACAAATGATGATGATTGGCTATCATATTTATACAAATGATGATGATTGGCTACCATATATGGCCACTGTTACAGCAAATAGAACAGTAAATGAGTCCTTTTCAGAAGTTGCTCATCAGAATTCAACCAAATTTGATAAAAAATAAACAATTTAGCTTGAAGGATTTTCAGATTTATACAAATGATACTGATTTACCATTAAATGTGGCCACTTTTAATGAAAATATAAAATCATTTGAATGATTTCTCACCACAAAAATTTGCAAATTTATTCTGAATGGATCTTGGCATGGGGCTTTTAGAAGTGATCCAATCTCCCATCAAATATCGCTGCTGGTCCTAAAAGGAAATAAACTTTAATAACTTTTAAACAGCCACTTGCAGAATTTGACCATATTTGGCAGAAAGCATTGGATTGAAAGCCTTTTTCAATTTTAGCAGTGATCCTGATCCACCATCAAATATGGCATCCATTGCAAAAAATTGAAAAACATTTGCATTACTTACTCTCAAAAAACACTTAAGAAAATTTGACCATCTCTGGCAGAAAGCACTCTGGCATTGAATACTGCTAGCATTTGACAAAAGTCCTGTCAGATATGGATGAAGGTGTTAAAACTGGAGAAAGCTTCAAACAGTGCAGTCAAGTGGCTTGTGAGAAATGTGTACAGAATGTATGCTGCTGATACAGATTCTTTTGGCCAAGTGTTCTTGCTTTTGGCTGTTTGACAGATGGAAGTTGCTTGAATGGTCTGAGTCATAGCTTGTCCTCATGTCTTAGTACTTGCTACCATACATGCCTGGTGACTTCTTACCTATTTTATGTTTAAATCAATCTTAAAAACTGACCTTACATGTGTTTTAGTCAGCACAACCATGTTGTGAGAGTGCTCTTTCAAGTGATGTGCCCAGAACATTGCCATATGGAACTAGTATGCATATAAATGTAACAGATTGAAACAGTTTTTGACATGTTTGTATATGCCTAATATGGTAAGATTTAATTTCAAACTATCACACACACATACCAGTAGTGTGGAAATTATGTTGAATAAAGAATTGTTGCATTTTCTACAAACCCCAAGTCAAAACGATCATATAAGTCAGCTCTCTATTTTGTATTAAGTTCCATAAAATCTATATATGCCATACACCAGAATTTTGTGATTTTGTTAAACAATGCTGGTTTTAAATCTTGGCAAGTAATATTTCTGCAGTTCCGGAGTGTCAGAGTGGTCTAAAGCGCTCACCATTACGGATCACTGCTAATTTACCTCTGTCTGCGTGGGTTCGAGTCTCGGGTTCAGCCAGTGTGGGTATGTGAGAAAGCTTGCCAGTAGCTTTTCATGGCTTGATGATTCTTTCTGGGGTTTTCCCAGGTTCTTCCTTCACCATTTATACTGGCCGCCATATATCGCCAGTATCTTGTGCGAAAAATGGCATTAAACCCTATAACAACAACAAGAACAACAGATCCAGATAGAATGTAATACACAAGATCATACATTTGCAGGATTTATTTAATGGTCCCACTCTTGGATCATTAAACTATTTTTTTAACAGGATCATTAAACATTTTTTAACAGTAAAATGTCTTTTTTTTTCACAATTTTTTCCCACCAATTTTCTACAAGTATATAATAACATTGTATTTTCTGTCTTCTACTTTCTGAGACAGAAATCAGATGAGATTGGTCTTCCCTTTGACAGAGAGATTGGCACCAAAAGTTTGTGATTCGCAAGTTAATACTTCTGCTTGTGCCTAGTTAGCTGACTCACTCAAGACATCTTACAAATTATTGTATGCCTTTTCTCAAAAGAGATCTATTCCGAGAGTTTTCTCATAGCAATGGAAGTATATTCCATCTATTTTCTCACTGAAGTTTGCGCTGTCCTGATTGCAGATAAATATTTTGCATCACAGTAATCATTTTCAGTCAAATGATAAGCTAACCCAGGCATTGTTTTCTGATGTAATGGTCCATTGCATTTTCACTACATATAAAAACATGACTTTATCACATGATATCTCAAGCAACCACGCCAGCATCAATATAATAAGGTGGTTCATGTGTATTACTGGTGCTAGCTGTTGTGATCTATCACTTAATAGACAGTATCAGGTACCAATTCTGACATAAGTCTGTCCTCTGCTTCATCCCTTTTCCCAACATTGGTTCAGCTTATGCCTTGTGTCACCTGTTCTGGGTTCTGTGATCAGACTTTTTAGCATATCCAGTCCCAAACTAAAGATGTAAAAGTTGTCCAACACCTGGTCACACCACTTCCAGCCCCAGGCTTTGCCATGGATGCACAGTATAAATGACACTAGTTTTGGTGATTGAGCCTTCCACAATTTACACTTCCTTGCCTCTAACGATTTCATAATTTTTCCAGCTCTGTTGCAACCCAAATGCAGTATTGGTTATAAAGATTTCTGTTTCCTGCTTACACCTTATCCAAGACTTTGAGTGACACTCTCATCCAACAGTTGGATGTTAATTTTCCCTAGTATGTATGGAGTCCCAGTCTTCTTGACCGTCCCTATCTTTAAGTGTCCCCAGTATGGTCTTCACAACCTTTGCAAAAGGGTTCTTTATGGCCCCTCACTTCTAATACTAAAGATGGTGGTCAACAAACCATTATTTTCTACTCAATCTAGCAGTGTCTCTGCCATCTGTATAGCCATTTAAAAGACTTATGTCTTCTGCCATATAGTTCTGTCCTCCAAATCCGGTTCCATGGATGTCCATCTCAAGAATTGCTACAACCGTTAACATTTTAACTGAAAATAAGCAGCCTTCTTGCTGCAGTCTGCTCAAGTCATTGACATCACTGATTTGAAAACAACTTAAAAAACTGCAGCATCAACAGGCCTGTTTTCTCACAATGACGAATTTTGTAAAAAAACTTCAATCCAGCCACTTACAGAACTCCCATATTAGTTTTCAATATTGTAACTAACAGAGATGTTGCAGATCTGGGAATGCTGAAGCTGTCTTCTGTAGGCATGGACTGGGAACCCTTCCAAAACATGCAACAAGTAATTTGCAGTGTATCATTATTGGCTTCCTACTTGATGTTATCTCCATGGCTGTCTTTAAGCAAGCTGACCATAGCCTAGATCCCACCATTTAGACCTCAGCTGGTAGACATGCCTAGGAGTCAAGAATGCACATGGGCTGAACACAACTGCTTAATAGAGAAAAATACTTTCCTGTGCAGAAGTCAAACACAAGGCAGCCTTTAAATCTCAATCTTTGTCTTACAGTTTTCTATTCCATGACAATGCAGGGGAAATCAAGAAACGGGCCACCAAGAAGGCAAACCCAAAGGAAAACCCCACAGACCCAGAGACCAGAAAAATAGTAATAACCCCTAATTACATGCTCATCCAAACTTTACTCTTTGGCTATAACACTGTTTCCAGAGCAAGCAACAACAAAGCAAAGGAAGATAGGTCCGATATCAGCACTGTATGTACTTACTTATGAGTCCTACTGCAAACTGCACAGACTCGTATCTGCCATCGCATAATGTGCAAGCATATCTAGGTCTGTGCAGTTTGTTGGGAGTAATTAGAACAGGCACATTATGCTACAGCAGATTAGGATCTTTGTTTGCTGTATGATGCGACTGAAAGATGAGTTTACATGGTATGCAGAAAATGATGCCATGCTTTTGCAATTCTTTTTTACCATCCTGAGTCCAGGTGGTCTCTGGCACTTACCTTTCCAGAGCACTTAACAGCATCTCACCTCTCTCCATGTGATTTTTAATCTTGCCTCGACCAATGAGAGTATGTGAGAAAACTTTCCACTAGATTTCCATGGGCTGTGGTTCTTCTGGGGATCTTGGATTCTTCCATCAAAATACTCTAGCTACCACATGTGGCCTATCGTCAGCAGAAAAATGGCCTCCTATTGGCTGGAAGATTTCTGCACTTCACCACTTCTTCGCCAGCCAAGGTTCTGATATCCTACACCTTGGCATATCAAGCAGATATTTCTGTGCTTTGGGTCTGTGAATTTCATTGAATAAGGCAGCAAGCCACTGCATCCAATCAAAATTAAGTTGTTCAGATTTGAACACTGTTTCTGTATGATCAAAACAAGGGGAACACACAATTTGAATGGACTGATAAATGAGCAATTTTCCAGTGCCAGGCCTTGGTTGGACAAATACCTTTCATTCAAATACACTGGTAATGGCTTCACTCTTGTACATAGTCATGCTTTTGAAGTGTTTTAGGTCAATTGCCACCACCATTTTTGGCCGATGTACAATGCACCATGCTATTGGTTAGTTGGCATTACATACTAAGGGAGGCAATACATGAAATCCAATAGATGTCGCTAGGACAAAGCACCATTATAGCTGTTTGAGCCACCAAGGTATAGGGTTATCGGAACCTTGGCTGGCAAAGATGCACTTCACCACAGAATGGGATATACCACAAGGACCTGTGTGTAAGTCACCTCTCACCTCTAAAGACACCTCTGAGCGTCTTCATTTCACATTTCTTGACCCACCTCTGCTATAAAGGGTTTCCTTTGGCAGACAACTCCAAGAGATCTACATAAGCCAGATGTCCTGGAGCAGGAAACAGACTGTCATAAAAGTGTCATATGAGTTATACTTATTGAGATTGTGCTCCAGACATCTCTTGGTTCCAAAGGAAAATGACAGCTGGTGATAAACCTAGGCTCTCTCAAATAATTATTCAGGCACACAAGTTCAGACAGGAGAATCTAAGGTTTGTCCTCAGTGCAGTTGGTGGGGGGAGATTTGTCATCAGCTTAAATCTTGTTGTCTTCTGGAAATTCAAGTGGTTCGCCTCCAGTGACACAATGTACCAGTTCAGGACTCTCACCTTTAGTCAGAAGCTCAGTATGTGTCTGCAGTCATAAACTGGGTCATTGTATACTTCAGACCCACCTACATGTCACTGACACCACATATTAATTGGTCTACTAAGTCATCCCTTCTATCACAGATTCATTAGACTATAAAATCATTCCATCTGTTAATGATTCATTGGTCTGCTAAGTCTTTTCATCAGTTCACTGATTCATTGGTCTACTAGGTCATACCATTTGTCTCTGATTCATTGGACTACAACATCATTCCATTTGTCTCTGATTCATTGAACTACAACATCATTCCATCTGTCAGTGATTCATTGGTACACCAATTCATTCCTTCTGTCACTGATTCATTGGTCTACAATAACATCCCATCTGTCAGATTCATTTATCTACTTGGTCATTACACCTGTCACTGACTCGTTGATCTCCTAAGTCATCTCATCTGTCACTGATTCATTGGAATGCAAAGTCATCCCATTTGTCACTGATTTATTGGCCTACTGAGTCATCCCATCTAACATTGACTCATTGGACTGCCAATTCATCCCATCTATCACTGATTTATTGGGCTACAAAGTCATATTATCTGTCACTGATTCAATGGGCTACAAAGTCATCCCATCTGTCAATGATTCATTGGACTACAAAGTCATCCCATCTGTCACTGATTCATTGGACTACAAAGTCATCCCATCTGCCACTGATTTCATTTGCCTACTAAGTCATCCCACCTATCACTGATTCATTGGACTACAAAGTCATCCATCTGTCACTGATTTGTTGGTCTGCTAGATCATCTCATCTGCAACAGTTTCATTGGTCTACAAATTCATCCCATCAGTTAACTGATTCATTAGTCTACAAAGTCATCCAGTTAGTTCACTGATTCATTAGTCTATTAAGTCATTCTATGTGACACTGATTCATTGGACTACTGTGTCATTGTTGCTATAAAGTTCAGTTTCTAAAAGTTCTTAAAAATTACATAATTGATGATAAAATATGTAATAAATAATGAAATCGGTTTATGGAGATATATTAGAAACCAGTTTATGAGGCTGTCCGATTTGTGCAACCTTCTGCAGGAACCTGCCACTTTTTACAGTGCCAATATAACTCTAATTCAATATGCAACTTTAAATCTAATTAGGTTACTCAGATACTTCTAAGGTGTATACCATTAATATCAATTCCAATTATGCTCAGATTAAATTTAAACTTAGCAAATATGAAAACTTCGAGTCACTTCATCCAACCAGAATGGACTAAACAACGTTACAGGTATGGACAATGATTGCTTTAATAAGTGATTGTTGTATAGCCTGAATAGAGTAAACTATGTTACAGGTACAGGCATTTACTGCTTTGACTCGTCATTTGAGTAAGTTAATCAAAATGTTGAGGACCGCTCCGGTGGCCTAGTGGTTAGAGCGTCCACCTCGAAAGCGGGAGGTCGTGGGTTTGAACCCTGGCTGAGTCATACCATAGACTTACACAAATGGTACTAACAGCTGTCTCGCTAGGCGCTCAGCATTAAGAGGTTAGTGTTAGGATTTAAGGGTTTAAGTAGCTTAATTAACATCATCATATATTGAACAGAACCAATAAAACTGCCAATAATGTCATCAGATGATAAAGTTTTACATTGTTACCATCATTGCAGGATTATTTTCAAAAGTTTGATGCTGAATATCTCAGCTTACTGTTGGCATTAATAGTTCAGATGCATATTTGACAGGCTGTTAATTAGACAGCATAAGTGTATTGCACGTATATATGCTTATGTACTCTTATTATTTCTAGATTAAAGTCTCCTATAGGTTTAGTAGGTAAATCTTTACAATTTTCTGAATTAAATTTACTTCACCCAATTAAAAATGATGACGGACTTTGGCAACACAAGAGCTCAGCTATTTTGAAAAGGTAAATGAATTTCAATTTCATTTGGTGCCCCAAGTGTTTTAACGCTCTCACCTTTACCAATCATTGCCATCTCACCTCTGTCTGCATGAGTTTGGATCTTGGGCTTGGCCAGTGAAGGAACATGAGAAAGCTTGCCACTAGCTTCCCTTGGCTTAGTGGTTCTTACCAGCGTTCTTCCTCCACCAGTTGTTCTGGCTGCCATGTATAAAATACATGGCACTGAAAAATAGTGTTAAATCCGAAACATCAAGAACAATAGTTTTAGTTAGAAGTATGATTTGTACCAGACCGCGGTCCATGCAACAGAAATTCAAGTGCAAATTGTAACCATCTTTACAAGTCAGGTTGGGTAATTTTTTGCAATGCATTATGGATAAGGGGTTATCTAGTAAAATATAAATACAATACCAGTTTTACCCACAATTCCTTGCAAATTATTCTAGTCTCTTGCCCACATATTAAAGAATTTTACAACGTTTCTATGCTGGCAGAATTGTACGAAGTTTCTGTCCTGGCAGTCATCTGCAAATCATACTACCAACTTCAACGTAAATTTATTGAAATACTATTTTAATAAAAATAGAATATTATGGTTATTGTCAGATAGTTTTAGACTGGTGAAGTCCTCAAAGGATGTACCTGCTTACTTGACTCTTTAAGACTGACTTTAATTTATAATATTCTTGAATTTGACAATCTCAGCAATCATGTTAATGGTTGTTTCCTGATACAGATTTAGTTTTACTGGTTATGCTGGTGAACAGATAATCATGACAGCAAAACCAGCATTGAATTCTTTCAGACCATAAATACAGAATAGTTAGTCTTGTTCTAACACATTGGTTTTGCTGTTTCATTATTGTAAATATTATGTGATAAATCATGACATCATTATATTGTCCATATTTCAGATAGATGATCATGGAATTAACTACTTAAGACTTCTTATGTTTAATCTGTCAAAAATTAGAATTTGAAAGAGTTGCAAAATTGTGTTTCTTTAATTATTTCTGAAATTCTTTTTCAGACTTAACAGAGGGCAACAGACATTTAATTTTCCAATTATGCTGTCGGAGCAGGTTCTACCTAGTGCCATATTTTATGGGACTTTCATACCAATATTCGCTTATTTTGTTATCAAGAAAATTATAATCAACCCATTTCTACAGGAGCAAACTAAGAAGTGAGTTTCTTTGATTTAATCTGTTTATGTACACACAGCTACTATAGCATAGTTGGCATCTTTATTTGGTTCTATCTATACGTTACACATCCATGCGTCTTTACAAAGACCACTTAATATTGATAAACAAAACATTGGGCTGACACATTTGTATAACTAATTATATTTCCATGCTATTAACATTATTTTTCCATTTTTGAACTTTTTTTACCTTGACTTTTTTATTTAAATTCTCTTTTGCACAATTAATAAAACTGTTCTTGTGGTAGAAAAATAAAATTTGGCAGGCATTATTTGTATCTATATGTAAATGACATTTTGATTGTTATGCCATTAAATCATTTGGAATACAATTTTTTTCAGTTTTGTTCACCAACACAGATGAAACTTTATTTTGGACTGCGCTTGTAGATTGTGGAACATATGTTTTATTGTTCTGGAAGCAGCAACTTTGCTGTTGCAAATAATTTTTGTACGGCGTGAAAATGTTTGGTCTTTATGAAGGTTATACAGTAATACACAGCATGATCACAACAACTATGAATACAACAATTTAGCTTATTACAAATAGTGTATTATTCAAGGGTTAATTTGTCTTAGTTACATGACATGGTAAAGGGTTAATTTGTCTTGGTTACATGACCTGGTATAGGGTTAATTTGTCATAGTTACATGAGATGGTAAAGGGGTAATTTGTCTTGGTTACATGCGATGGTAAAGGATTATTTTGTTTTGGTTACATGAGATGGTAAAGGGTTAATTTGTTTTGGCTACATGAGATGGTAAAGGGTTCATTCATCTTAGTTACATGAAATGGTAAAGGGTTAATTTGTCCTGGTTACATGCGATGGTAAAGGGTTAATTCAGTTACATGCGATGGTAAAGGATTATTTTGTTTTGGTTACATGAGATGGTTACGGGTTAATTTGTTTTGGCTACATGAGATGGGAAAGGGTTAATTTGTCTTGGTTACATGAGACGGTAAAGGGTTAATTCATCTTAGTTACATGAGATGGTAAAGGGTTAATTTGTCCTGGTTACAAGCAATGGTAAAGGGTTAATTCATCTTGGTTACATGAGATGGTAAAGGGTTAATTTGTCCTGGTTACATGCAATGGTAAAGGGTTAATTCATCTTGGTTACATGAGATGGTAAAGGGTTAATTTGTCCTGGTTACATGCGATGGTAAAGGGTTAATTCATCTTGGTTACTTGAGATGGTAAAGGGTTAATTTGTCTTGGTTACATGAGATGGTAAAGGGTTCATTTGTCTTGGTTACATGAGATGGTAAAGGGTTCATTTGTCTTGGTTACATGAGATGGTAAAGGGTTCATTTGTCTTGGTTACATGAGATGGTAAAGGGTTCATTTGTCCTGGTTAGATGACATAATAGGCATGATTATTGTCTTGATGACTAAGTCTTAGTCCAGTGTCATGTGTTCACAAAATACCCAATCTAATTGCAGACATGCAATTCATTTCGAATGGAGAATAAATTACCAAATTTATTAAATTCTTGAACTCATCATACCATTTATACTTGCTTATGAAAGTCAAGTCCAACTGCAAACAACACAGACCCTGATCAGCCATAGCATAATGTGGTGGCAGATTGGGGCTTGTGTTGTTTGTTCTACTGATTAAATCTAACCATCTCCATAGACCCAGATCTTCCACATATATGAAGGGATAGAGCTGGGTTTTGTATACATGGAGTTTGATTTGATAGATAAGGGTATATACATGGTACATGTATTATGGCTGGCCAGCATACAGTCGGAGTACTGTTGTCTCCCAAATCTTATGCATTTGGTAGTATACTTGCCAACCTTCCAGGCAGTGATGCGAGGTTTTTGAGACTTATAAGTTGTTTTTGTGTCCAAAAAGGGGATCATTGTGCAGGATCCAAGTAAACACAATTGTCCCATCGAAAATAAGTTACCTACTAGTCCTACAGGCCTGAAGAAATTGATGAGAAATTCAGTTTTAAATAGAAGAAGAAGAAAACATGTTTTATTTGAAGTATTTAATACACTTCAAAAAATTCTGTCTTTAAAATCCATCATTAAATAAAATCCAAATCATGTATTGTCCACTTTCCATCATTTATGATTCAGTTATGAGTTACTATTGAGTGTCACCATTGATAGGACAGTACAGTATTAACATGTAGATGAAAGCTTTGCTACTCTCCATAATTCAATCAAGGGTTGGAAGATGATGCAAGTTTTAATAGTATTCATCTCTGCACCTAGTAGAGAATGAAGGAGGATATGTTGTTTATAATTCCCCCCAAGAGTCTTGTTGACATTTTTTTAGCAAAGAAAATGATCTTTCTGTACTTGCATGAATGTGAGTGAGAATTAAGCATGCATTGTGATGCCATTTATCATGTCAGATCTTGACATTCCTGACAGCAGATAACAGATGCATTTTGATGTTACTCAAAAAGGAATTACACTTCCATGCTTCTCCTAATGGTACCATTCCTACGATATAAATAAGTATGCTTTACTTTTTCATGATTACATGTATGGAATAAAATCCTACTCAAGGAGCCTTTGCTCTTCAAAATCACTAATTTTAAGACCCAAGGTAAGGTCTATTGTCTCAAAATCACTAATTTTAAGACCCATAGTAAGGTCTATTGTCTCAAAATCACTAATTTTAAGACCCAAGGTAAGGTCTATTGTCTCAAAACGACTAATTTCATGGCCCAAGGAAAGGTCTTCTCTCTCAAAGAAAAATCAAACAGCATGCATCCAATAGACATCCATGAATTTAAGAAAACATTACAGAGTGGCCGAGTGGTCTAAAGCACTCACCGTTCCGGATCACTGCCATCTCACTTCTGTCTGCGTGGGTTCGAGTCCAAAGCTCGGCTAGCGTGGGTACGTGGGAAAGCCTGCCAGTAGCTTCTCGTGGGTCCATGGTTTTTTCCCTGGGTTTTCCAGGGTTCTTCCTCCACCAGTTATACTGGCCGCCATGTATAGCCTATCTTGTGCTGAAAAATGGCGTTAAACCCTAGAACAACAACAACAACAACAGAAATGAACTGTTACAAAGTAGACAACAGAGAGGTTATTTAGTGTTACCATGTCCAGTCCATCTTTACAGATTTCAGTATAGCTACTCAATAATTTTGGTTTGATACCAAATTTGATATAAGGCTGCCTCACATAAAGAAGCCTTACAGAAGACCTAAGTTAAATATCATTGTCAACATTTTGTGACAAGTTTAGAGTTAAGACCCCTTTTGACCTGAAAAATTGCATAAATTGTTGAGGGGCATCCATGTTTGTGGACACATTTCTAGTTTTTTGCTTATTTTGCAGAGAGACAGAAAAGAAGAGGCAAGAGCATGCAGACAAAGTGGCTCAGAGGAAGAGAGAAGCAGAGGCAGCGGTAAGTAAAGCAGTAAATAAAGTAACAAATATTGGTGGATAGAGAGATAAAAAATAAAGTAAATAGATGGGTTTAGATATCAATTAAAAGTCTTTGTATACAGACTGGTATTTAGATGTGACATTATTAGATAAATGGGTTGATGAGTAGCAAAATTGCAGAAATCAGTTTTTATAGCAAATGCAAATTCAGTGTACTTGGATGAAATCTGCACCTTGACAAAAGCATACTCACTGTACTTGGATGAAATCTGCACATTGACAAAAGCATACTCACTGTACTTGGATGAAATCTGCACTTTGACAAAAACATACTCACTGTACTTGGATATTCTGCACTTTGACAAAAGCATATTCACTTTCTTGGATGAAATCTGCACTTTGACAAAAACATATTCACTGTTCTTGGATGAAATCTGCACTTTGACAAAAGCATATTCACTGTACTTGGATATTCTGCACTTTGACAAAAGCATACCCAGTGTATATGGATTATCAGTTTAACAGCTTTATGGTCTCTTTTTTCAGGTTGAACTAATGAAAGAGACAGTAGAGAGGAGCATAGAAGTAGAGGAAAAGAAGATGGGACTTGTTATTGTTAAAGCTTTGTATGGAAAACTTGTAGGCATGGAAGGGTAGGGTCTAGTGTTTTTTCTTTCTGCATAATATCTTTTGTATGAGTTCTGTTTATCATATTGGTTCAATGTTTTGATTGGAACAATTTTTTCAAGGAGTTGATTCAAATTCTAATCCAGAATATTGTCATCAGTTTGAGATAATTGAAAGATGTATATATCATGTCATTATTGTAATCAATTTGTTTTGAGATACACAAGAGTAGACTTGACATGGGTACAGCACAAAATGATGTGAACATAAGCTTTTCCCATGCTCTGTTGGAAATAGTAACAAATTGAGCTTTTTGCATTACTCTGCTAGAAACTGTTTCCATGAGACGTGTGAACTGCTCAACCCTGTGCAGCATCTGCATCCAAGTTTACAGTGCCAATTTTTGGTTGTTGTTTGAACTGTAGGTATCTATAACTGAGTGGTCTTAATGGTTGACCTCAGAAATGTGAAGTCGTAATACAAAACTCTTGCGTTGGTAATGTAATCTCCAGTATCAATACAGTATCAGAAACAACAACCCCTTGCTTCACATCATTTTGTGTACCTGCAGTGTAACTTTCAGATCTAACTTAACTGTAAAGTTTGAATTATTTTTTTTCTTGGTGTCTTGTGGCATAGGTACACACATAAGTTGTATCATGCTAAGACAGTTGCTGGAGTAAACATACAGTAGAGTGTCTTTCCCTTTTGAAGTTTCGTTTTTGGTGTTTTATGGCACAGGATGGCTGTTAATGAAAGGAGTAAAACAGTCTTTAATTAGCTGCTAGTATCTAGCTCAAATACCTTCTACTTTTACGACACTTAACATTTTTATTATATTGTTGCATTGATTTAGACTTGTATCTTTAATTTTGAGCTGGCTACTTCAAAAGATAATGAAATTCTGTGATATGTGTGACCTCGGTAAGAGTGGAGATTTTTATGTTACTTGTTTCACATATAAAAACATATGGCAACATATGGCACTTAATGAGGAAAAGAATATTTTGTTTACAGTAATACAAATTCACTATTCTTCTTGGGGTACCAGTTTTTGTATATTTCTTAGTTGTTGCAAACCATCAAGTAAAAAGAACCAGTGAAGAATGGTCCTTCAAAAGAAACAATAGGACCCTCAAATCCATCAATTATGTACTAAGAGAATATTTTTCGCAAAACTAGTTTGTGTGTGTGTGTGTGTGTGTGTGTGTGTGTGATTTGGATTTGTAATGTAGCATTAACAATTGTAGCCATATTACTGTGATGTCTAGCACTGGGGGAATCATGCCACAGACCTGTGGTATCATGTCCCTTACCAAGTCACATTATCCTGACACCATTCCAACCAGTCCTAACACTAACTAATTAACGCTGAACACCAAATGAGACAGCTGCTGGTATCATTTTTAAAAGTCTTTGGTATGACTTCGCCGGGTTTTGAACCTGTGACCTCCTGTATCTAAGGTTGATGTTCCAACCACGTAGGCCACCTGAGTGGTCTCACAAAACAAGATTAATACTCAGGAAAATACAAAATTGAAATCTTGTTTGAAAGTTGAAGATCCTTATACATTAAACTTGTGTGGGCTCTCTTGATTCGTTAATAGACTGTAAATAAGAGTTGTCGGATATATGAGGAGGCTTTACATAGATTCAAGGATGTGACAGGCAGTTAAGATCTGAATGCAATACCCTAATTTTCAATGACAAATTTTGAACGATATTTGGCTACTCCAGACATAATTACCTTCAATTAAGCTATCTTGCACATAATTATCTACAACATAATTTTGTTTTCAATTGGACTATCTTACACAGACTTTATTGTCTCCAATCAAGTTCTTACACCAGCATAATTATCTCCAACTGAGCTGTCTTATACAGGCATCTCCAACTGAGCTGTCTTATACAGGCATCTCCAACTGAGCTGTCTTATACAGGCATCTCCAACTGAGCTGTCTCAATACAGGCATCTCCAACTGAGCTATCTTATACAGGCATCTCCAACTGAGCTGTCTTACACAGGCATCTTCAACTGAGCTGTCTTACACAGGCATCTCCAACTGAGCTGTCTTATACAGGCATCTCCGACTGAGCTGTCTTATACAGGCATCTCCAGCTGAGCTGTCTTATACAGGCATCTTCAACTGAGCTGTCTTGCATGGACATTATCTTCAATTGTACAGTCTTGTACAAACATTATCTCTAGTTTAACCATCGTACACAGACAGACAGTATTATATCAAATTATGATATCTTACACAGACCTAATTATCTCCACTTGAGCTGTCTTAGATAGACATTATTATATCAAATTGTGATATCTTACACAGACCTAATTATCTCCACTTGAGCTGTCTTACACAGGCATTATTATATCAAATTGTGATATCTTACACAGACCTAATTATCTCCACTTGAACTGTCTTACACGGGCATTATTATATCAAATTTGTGATATCTTACACAGACCTAATTATCTCCACTTGAGCTGTCTTACACAGACATTATTATATCAAATTGTCATATCTTACACAGATCCAATCATCTCCAGTTGAGCTGTCTTACAGACATTATTATATCAAATTGTCATATCTTACACAGGCATAATTATCTCCACTTGAGCTGTCTTGCACAGACATTATTATATCAAATTGTGATATCTTACACAGATCCAGTCATCTCCAATTGAGCTGTCTTACAGACATTATTATATCAAATTGTGATATCTTACACAGGCATAATTATCTCCACTTGAGCTGTCTTAGACAAACATTATTATATCAAATTGTGATATCTTAACACAGATCCAATCATCTCCAAGTGAGCTGTCTTACAGACATTATTATATCAAATTGTGATATCTTACACAGATCCAATCATCTCCACTTGAGCTGTCGTACACAGACATTATTATATCAAATTGTGATATCTTACACAGACCTAATCATTTCCAACTGAGTGCTCTTAAACAGCTATTATTTCCAACTGAGCTATTGAACATTATTATTATTAACAATTGAGCTATCTTACACAGACATTAGCTTCAATTGTACTGTCTTGTACAGACATTTTCTCCAGTTAAGCTGTCTTAGATAGACATATCTCCAATTGAATTATCCTACACAGACCTAATTATCTCCAATTCAGCTGTTTATGTACTGACATTATTATCTCCAACTGAGCTATCTTACATGGACAATATTATTGCTAATCAAGCAGTTGTACACAGACATTGTTATCAGCAATTGAACTATCATCCATGGACCTAATTCTCTCCAGCTGAGCTATCTTACACAGACATTGTTATTGCCAATTGAGCTAACTTGTAGACATCATTATTGCCAGCTGAATTATCTTACACAGATATTATTATTGCTAATTGCACAATCTTAAACAGACATTATTGACAGTTTAGCTATATTACACAGACATTATTATTGCTAAATGAGCTATCTTAAACAAACATTGACAGTTTAGCTATATTACACAGACATTTGTAATACATGGGCATTGTTATTGCCAACTGAGCTATATTACACAGACATTATAACTGTTGTCATTTGAGGTATTGAACCTGCCATTGAGGCAGTTCTGTTTCTGTCATTAGGGGACATCATTGTGCACATGTACATGCAAGTAAATAATAGCAGTTTGTTATGAATCTAAAATAATATTTTAAAAAGACTTTTTTTTTATTCAATAGGAGTTTGTAGACTTAGGTCACAAAAAATTAATTTGAATATTCTGTTGATATAACTGTAACAGAGCATTAGTCCTTACATGGCATATTTTACATGATGAAAAGAAGTTGTATTTTTCTTTGAATAATATACAGATGTTTATTGTCTCTAAAAAATATTGAGTAATAATTGTCAAAATATTTCTGTATTTCATTATTCTGCATATACTAATGTCTGTTTTTTCCTTCTTCCTCTAGTGAAATGGCCCAACAAGATTGCATAGATGTGACAATCCCTATTCAGGCCTTAGTTAAAGACTCCAAGCTTATTGTACCAGATACTACTACTAAAGTGAGTATTATAATTGTACCAAATACCTCTAGTAAAGTGAGCATTATAAGTGTTCCAGATACTACTAATAAAACGAGAGTATTATTATTTTACCAGATACTACTAATAAAGTGAATATTATAATTGTACCAGATACTAGTACTAAAATGAGTGTACTATTATTGTACCAAGCACTACTACTAAAATGAGAATACTATTATTGTACCAGATACTACTACTAAAATGAGTGTGATATTAATGTACCAGATACTGCTACTAAAACAAGAGTACTATTATTGTACCAGATACTACTACTAAAATGAGTGTACTATTATTGCTCCAGATACTAGTATTAAAATTAGTGTACTATTATTGTACCAGATACTACTACTAAAATGAGAGTACTGTTATTGTACCAGATGCTACTACTAAAACGAGTGATATTATTGTACCATATACTAGTACTAAAATGAGTGTACTATTATTGTACCAGATACTAGTACTAAAATGAGAGTACTATTATTTTACCAGATACTACTACTAAAATGAGAGTACTATTATTGTACCAGATACTACTACTAAAATGAGAGTACTATTATTGTACCAGATACTACTACTAAAATGAGAGTACTATTGTTGTACCAGATACTACTACTAAAATGAGTGTACTGTTTGTACCTGATGCTACTAAAATGAGTATCATTATTGTACCAGACACTACTGCTAAGTGCTGTTCCATTTAAATTTACATGGTACACAGGGAAGGCAGTTTTAAAAAAAATATATACCAGTTAAATTGTTTTCACAGAGTTCATATTAAATGATAAGAAATTTATACATTGCATCTATTGGTGAGTGCATCAGTTTAAAAGTGCTTTACCTGGGTCCTATGTATGTTTTAATGGAACAGCCTTAAAGTGAGAGTATTATCATTGTACCAGATATGACTACTAAATGAAAGTATATTTTTTTTACCAGATACTGCTACTAATAAAGTGAAGAATAGTGATGTTGTACAAGATATTACTATTAAAATTAGAGTAATTATAATTGTACCAGTTTATACTATAATAATGAGTCTACTGTTGTTGTAGCAGATACCACTACTGGTCAGATTATTATTACCAGATTCAGCCATTACGGCAACAGTATTTTAGTTATGCCAGATACAAACACTAAGGTCAGTGCTTTTAATTTGCCAGATACCAACACTAAAGTCACTGCCTTTAATGTACCAGATACTACCAGTAAGATCAATGCTTTTAATGTACTAGATACCACAAGTAAGGTCAATGCTTTTAATGTACTGGATACCACCAGTAAGGTCAATGCTTTTACTGTACTAGATACCACAAGTAAGGTCAATGCTTTTAATGTACTAGATACCACAAGTAAGGTCAATGCTTTTAATGTACTAGATACCACAAGTAAGGTCAATGCTTTTAATGTACTAGATACCACAAGTAAGGTCAATGCTTTTAATGTACTGGATACCACAAGTACAGTCAATGCTTTTAATGTACTGGATACCACCAGTAAGGTCAATGCTTGTAATGTACTGGATACCACAAGTAAGGTCAATGCTTTTAATGTACTAGATACCACAAGTAAGGTCTGTGCTTTTAATGTACTAGATACCACAAGTAAGGTCTGTGCTTTTAATGTACTAGATACCACCAGTAAGGTCAATGCTTTTAATGTACTAGATACCACCAGTAAGGTCAATGCTTTTAATGTACTGGATACCACAAGTAAGGTCAATGCTTTTAATGTACTAGATACCACAAGTAAGGTCTGTGCTTTTAATGTACTAGATACCACAAGTAAGGTCTGTTCTTTTAATGTACTAGATACCACCAGTAAGGTCAATGCTTTTAATGTACTAGATACCACAAGTAAGGTCAATGCTTTTAATGTACCAGATACCACAAGTAAGGTCAATGCTTTTAATGTACTAGATACCACAAGTAAGGTCAATGCTTTTAATGTACTAGATACCACAAGTAAGGTCTGTGCTTTTAATGTACTAGATACCACCAGTAAGGTCAATGCTTTTAATGTACTAGATACCACAAGTAAGGTCAATGCTTTTAATGTACTAGATACCACAAGTAAGGTCAATTCTTTTAATGTACTAGATACCACAAGTAAGGTCAACGCTTTTAATGTACTAGATACCACAAGTAAGGTCAATGCTTTTAATATACCAGATATCACAAGTAAGGTCAATGCTTTTAATGTACTAGATATCACAAGTAAGGTCAATTCTTTTAATGTACTAGATACCACAAGTAAGGTCAATGCTTTTAATGTACTAGATACGACAAGTAAGGTCAATGCTTTTATTGTACTAGATACCATAAGTACGGTCAACGCTTTTAATGTACTAGATACCACAAGTAAGGTCAATGCTTTTAATATACCAGATATCACAAGTAAGGTCAATGCTTTTAATGTACTGGATACCACAAGTACAGTCAATGCTTTTAATGTACTGGATACCACCAGTAAGGTCAATGCTTGTAATGTACTGGATACCACAAGTAAGGTCAATGCTTTTAATGTACTAGATACCACAAGTAAGGTCTGTGCTTTTAATGTACTAGATACCACAAGTAAGGTCTGTGCTTTTAATGTACTAGATACCACAAGTAAGGTCAATGCTTTTAATGTACTAGATACCACAAGTAAGGTCAATGCTTTTAATGTACTAGATACCACAAGTAAGGTCAATTCTTTTAATGTACTAGATACCACAAGTAAGGTCAATGCTTTTAATGTACTAGATACGACAAGTAAGGTCAATGCTTTTATTGTACTAGATACCACAAGTACGGTCAACGCTTTTAATGTACTAGATACCACAAGTAAGGTCAATGCTTTTAATATACCAGATATCACAAGTAAGGTCAATGCTTTTGATGTACCAGATACCACCAGTAAGGTCAGTGCTTTTTAATGTACTAGATATCACAAGTAAGGTCAATGCTTTTGATGTACCAGATACCACCAGTAAGGTCAGTGCTTTTTAATATACCAGATACCACAAGTAAGGTCAATGCTTTTAATATACCAGATATCACAAGTAAGGTCAATGCTTTTAATGTACCAGATACCACAAGTAAGGTCAATGCTTTTAATGTACTAGATACCACAAGTAAGGTCAATGCTTTTAATGTACTAGATACCACAAGTACGGTCAACGCTTTTAATGTACTAGATATCACAAGTAAGGTCAATGCTTTTAATATACCAGATATCACAAGTAAGGTCAATGCTTTTGATGTACCAGATACCACCAGTAAGGTCAGTGCTTTTTAATGTACCAGATACCACAAGTAAGGTCAATGCTTTTAATGTACTAGATGCCACAAGTAAGGGCAATGCTTTTAATGTACCAGATACCACCAGTAAGGTCAGTGCTTTTTAATGTACCAGATACCACAAGTAAGGTCAATGCTTTTAATGTACTAGATACCACAAGTAAGGGCAATGCTTTTAATGTACCAGATATTACCAGTAAGATCAATGATTTCATTGTACTAGATACCACCAGTAAGGTCAATGCTTTTAATGTACTAGATACCACAAGTATGGTCAATGCTTTTAATGTACTAGATACCACAAGTAAGGTCAATGTTTCTAATGTACCAGATATCACAAGTAAGGTCAATGCTTTTAATGTACTAGATACCACCAGTAAGGGCAATGCTTTTAGTGTACCAGATACTACCAGTAAGGGCATTTTTTTTGATGTACCAGATAGCACCACTGCGTTCAGTGTTTGTAATATAATCCTGTCTAGACCACCTAGGATCACCTGTCATAGTATATCTCTTTGCAAGGCTGTCAACTCCCATTACCTCAGTATCAGTCCTCTAACCAGTATATATACTGGAAGCTTCTATAAATTTGTTCGTTATTGAGGGGATATGTGCTAATGAGTAGCCATCTTGTTTCATATCAGATTCATTTTTAAAAGATGCTTTGGTCACTTAACCTACCAATATGTTTTTTTTTTGTTCCAGAGCAACCTTCCAGGTTTTTATGATCCCACCCTAGGGGACGAAAAACAGCTGTATATAAAATACAAATTCCACAATAAGATTCATGTTGTAACTCTAAGAGATGAGGAGCCAATACGATTACCTCAACAGAGTAAGTTGAAACTCTATTTATTTTTCATCACTGTTACATTACAGATTTTAACAATTTCAATTACGTTTTCATAGACTGGTCATTTCAGAGGTTGGTTAATCGTAATCTTGGACTTGTAGGGGTTTGAGAACTCGAAGGAAACTATTGACCTTTGAAAGGTGACTACTTAACACTACCTGTGCATTTGCTGTAACAGGAGATCAAATTTAAGATTGAAGATATGTAAATAAGCACATTACCTGTGTTATTCAATTTTTCTTGTGTTTTACCACAAAAATAACATAAAATCTGAGCAAAATTTGGTTAAGGATAAAAAATTTTCTAAACTTTTATCCATGTTAAAAGAAATGTATGAATAGATCATTACATGCATGTTCAAAGTGCTGACATCAGCCTGTTTGGGTGTTTCTTAAACATGGATGATAAAAGTGCTGACATCAGTCAGTTTGAGTGTTTCCTAAACATGCATGCTAAAAGTGCTGACATTAGCGTACCCATGACAGCCAGGATCTTAAATCAGTAGATTTACACATTTTGTTAAGTAGATTGGTTTCTTAAGCAGCAGATTTTTTCCAGCATAAATTCTACATTCCACAGGGATTTAAAATAAAAGCAGGTGCATGTTTTTTACCAGTGGCCGAGTGGTCTAAAGCGCTCTTCGTTACGGATCACTGCCATCTCACCTCTGTCTGCGGCGGTTCGAGTCTAAGATTCAGCCAATGTGGGCATGTGAGAAAGCTTGCCAGTAGCTTCTCGTGGGTCGGTGGTTCTTTCCGGGGTTTTCCGGGTTCTTCCTCCACCATTAATACTGGCCGCCATGTATAGCCTATCGTGCTGAAAAATGGCGTTAAACCCCACAACAACAACAACAACAACAATGTTTTTTACCTTAATGTGTGTTCTCTTCATGCTATAAAAAAAGCAGCAAGTTTTGAAGATGAATTTGATTTGGATTTGATGGAAAATGTTACAGTTGATTTCTAGGAGTCTGTTTATTGTCATCGAATGAAAAAGGAAGAGTTGCTTATCTTATAGTCCACTGCAAAGATATTTTAATCACAAGATTATTGTTTGGTGACCACTGATGACATTCACTGTGGCCTTTAAGCATCACACTTGACAGTCTGTCAATAGTTCCCTGGTCCAGTTTTGCCCCATGAATCACTTGGTATTTACGAGGAAATGGGGAATATTCTCCATGTGTTTGCATTAGAATGTTGCAATGACTGGACAACTTTGCTCAGCTTGCAAAGACGTTCTGACTTCAGTTTTCCTTTTGCTGGACATATTAGGTTGCTGACTGCTCTCTAATACTCCTCCAAGCTGTGTTCAACCTGAGGAGGAAATTCCAGACTTGGATTTAAGATGTATTAAAAAAACTGAAATAATGTCTGCCAAATATCAATTTTGTGTGCTTGGTTTCTGCATTTTATCTACCCTTCATCAAACATCAGCTGATTTTCATCAGATTCTTAGAAGACAGCACATCAAAAAAACCATCCAATATTTTGACCTCAAACTCCTAAAATTCCATCAATATTGTAATCTTTCAACAGAGCTTTCTCTTCACATGTCAGCTGTTCTTTAACAGATTGCAGCTGTTCTTTAACATATTGCTGTCCACATGTCAGCTGTTCTTTAACAGATTGCTGTCCACGTGTCAGCTGTTCTTTAACAGATTACTGTTCACATGTCAGCTGTTCTTTAACTGTTGAAATCCTGTTGCTCTACCATGCATCACTGCACTGGTTGTTGTCCTGATAGAACATTTCTGGTCCCCAGCAGATTGGATGTGGCTGGGTTTTCAAATGTTTTAATATAATGTGAAAAAATAGTGTTGGGGCTTTATTTTTAAGCAAATTTAAACATTCTTATAATTTTGAAAAGCAGTATATTTCAACTATACAACGGTATGTGCATTAGAGAGCCTTTAAAATGGTATATTTGCCTACTGTTGGTAGAATTACATGTATGCATTTCATAGAATCACATGTATGCATCAGTCTGGATGGGTGCTTCCTAAAGATGCATGCTAAAAGTGCTGATATCAGTCTGAATCAGTGCTTCCTAAACTCGGTTTGGACATTAGTGTCTACCATTATGTATGCACCATACATGTAAATGGCCAGTAAATATTTCTAAGAAATAATATGATTGCTGCTTTGTCTGTAACTTTATGTAAACATCTCACTGTCTGCATCTATTTATATTATATGTGATTTGTGTTGGAGTATAAATCATTCACATTTCATATCCAGGGCTGGATTAAGCCACTTAACCAACACCCAGGACAGTTTTTTATTCAGCTCCAATAAGCTCAAGTTTGCATGTGTTTTTGGCCATGGTCAGGACCAGAAATTGAGAGAGATGTCATGTTTAAGTTTTGCAACACTTTATGTTCAGCATGTTTTATACTTTGTAACCTCACTATAATACATGTATCACCATCTTTATTTAGTGTTTAAATGCTGTTACATAAATACTCACAATGGCATTAGCTGTTAGTCCTTGATTTTAGGTTCAACTGCCTGAGTTTGTTTCATCTGTCTTGTAGACCTTGTCACTGTCTTTCAGTTTTCTTTTGCAGACATGATGATGTGAATGCGTACTATTTGAAGCGTTTTCATCATCAAATGCATTGCAATTCCAGTTAAGATTAGAAAATACCTCTGCTACTTCTGCCCCGACTAGGTGGCCACCTATATACCAGATGTTTGCCAGTTTAAAGTTTTAACACTGCTTCTTAGAATCCATTGCAGTTTATCTTAATTTTTTATTTTTGAACATTATTTCAGAGGAATAGTAAGTCAGAAGTTTCATTGGTGTAGTTGGTCAGAAGTTTCAGTGAAATACTAAGTCAAAAGTTTCAGTTGTGTAGTAAGTTAGAACTTTCAATGGAATAGTAAGTCAGATATTTCAGTGGTGTAGTAAGTCAGAAGTTTCAGTTGTGTAGTAAGTCATAAGTTTCAGTAGTGTAGTAAGTCAGAAGTTTCAGTTGTGTAGTAAGTCAGAAGTTTCAGTGGTGTAGTAAGTCAGAAGTTTCAGTTGTGTAGTAAGTCAGAACTTTCAGTGGAATAGTAAGTCAGATATTTCAGTGGTGTAGTAAGTCAAAAGTTTCAGTTGTGTAGTAAGTCACTAGTTTCAGTTGTGTAGTAAGTCATAAGTTTCAGTAGTGTAGTAAGTCAGAAGTTTCAGTGGTGTAGTAAGTCACTAGTTTCAATAGTGTAGTAAGTCATAAGTTTCAGTAGTATAGTAAGTCATAAGTTTCAGTTGTGTAGTAAGTCAGTAGTTTCAGTTGTTTAGTAAGTCATAAGTTTCAGTAGTGTAGTAAGTAAGAAGTTTCAGTTGTGTAGTAAGTCAGAAGTTTCAGTGGTGTAGTAAGTCAGAAGTTTCAGTTGTGTAGTAAGTCAGAAGTTTCAGTAGTGTAGTAAGTCAGAAGTTTCAGTAGTGTAGTAAGTCAGAAGTTTCAGTAGTGTAGTAAGTCAGAAGTTTCAGTGGTGTAGTAAGTCAGACATGTCAGTGGTGTAGTAAGTCAGAAGTTTCACTGCACCATATCCCACTTCAGGACATCCTCATTCACAGTACAGTATTCGTGATGTAAGCAAATTTCTCTACCTCATTTACAGTTTAGGGTGGATAGTCAGTGTGGAGACATGAGATCATGTCCTTTCTCTGCACTTCATTCATCTAGGTAACGACACATATTAGTCTGCTTTTTTCTGCCAAAGACATTGAATGTATTGTTCATATATTGGACACATTATCTGCATAGACGTTTATTTCATTGAAGAAGTTTTTTTTATCTCTACACCCTGTTCAATGTGGCAGTGAACCTACCCTGCTAGCAAAGCCAGTTCCACCCCATTAACAAGACATTGTGTGTACAGTCCCGGTGGTTCGTTTAGTTAACGTACAGGCGATGGAATTTTTGGTACATATCTTCTTAGAGTCACCCTTTCATTATTCTCTTTTTCTCCAATGTTCATTGTATTTGTTTAAAGGCTTGGTACAATTCAAACACCGGACCCGTTATCACCTTGACTCATGTTGCTTACATTCGTACTGGTGCCAACAATCTAATGTTTCCTGCTGTTCTTCATTCAACTTCTTATTTTGTTCCACTAATTTTTCTACCAAATTTGCTTCAGGCTGTTCGATTACAGTTTTTTATGTACTCATCTTGCACTTGTCTGTAGACTCTTCATAATCTCTACTAGCAGACCTTACTGGCTTCTGCTTTACACCTGCATGCAGGAAATCCTCCCATTAGACCCCAACTCTGATGGCTTCTTGCAAACTGGTGATGACGCCAAACTTCGAGCTTCAGGTTTTTGTCTTGTACCACTACTAAGAAATGATCTTTTGCAAGCCTATTGTTAATATCAGGTGGGCAACTGGGATATGCCAACAAAACCAGCCTTTGTATCATTTGACCTAATTTAGGGAGTGTTTTCACCCTTCTCCTGAAACAGCTTTGGAGCTTTGCCTTGTAGTACTCATCTTGGTTACGAGGTGCAATGCGAGCTTCCAAGGAAGCTTTCAACTTCTCGAAATCAACTTGACCGGGCTGGATGTGGAGATCTGTTAAGACTTGGAGAGCATCTTTCCTTAAACACACAGCTAAACACAATCCTTTTTCAGTTTCACTCCAGTCATTAATTATTGCGCAGTGTTCAGAATGTGTCATATAGTCGAGAAAAGTTTGAGAACCCTTGTGTCTGTTTTAACTGTTGCCTTAGTTCCAGTTAGAGACAGAGAAGAACTAGACCATGTTTTTCCAGTGTCACCTCTATTGTTTATCTCACTGCAGCTATCAACCGATCTTTCTCTTCACAAATTGTCCATGGTTGTCCATCAAACTTCTCTGTAATGAGGGCATCTATAGTCTCGAGCAGACTGTCAGTTGGCGAACTAATTGTTCTCTTGGATACTGGACATGTTTGATTGTAACTGTCAGACCTCACGTTCTCAGGCGTACCCTCCTTTATAGTTTCGAACCTCAGATCATCAGACCTGCCACCAAATGCACATGCATTGCTATCAGATTTATTGGCCTCACATGGAATCAAGGTCACAAGGAACTGGGTGTTGCTGTCTACATCCACAAGTTTTCTCTGCCTTGCATTAATAGGCGACAATGGTGATGAGTCGCCAATGAACAGACTTTGGTAAGGCGTATCAATTTAAGAGGTAGGCTTACCTCTGCCTGTAGCCATTATAATAATTTATAATAATTCCCCTTCAGTATTCCCTATTAGCCTGTTGCTATATACTTTGTAAGAAACTTGCCAACTACCAATTGCTATTTAAAACAGACGTAGAGTTAATTGTTGTTGTTGTTGTTATTGTTATTGTTTTTCTTATTGATGAATCTGTTATGGAATTTCAATAAATTCAGTATACAGCTTATGAACTTAACACAATATAGCGAGGGTTGTTGTCAAACACACATTCATTATTAGCGGTTCATCTCAGTTAATTAAAAAAACATAACGCAGCCAAATTCATCAATCTAGCATGCCTAGAGTTTCAAGGCCAATAATTCTGATATTGTTAGATCATTCCAACTTAGTTCTCTGGGGAAAAGTCAGTTATTTTGCCCAATTCTATTTTGCACGTGTCCACTATATAACACGATGCTTCTCACTCCGACCTTGTTTTGGACCTGTGTGCCCTTAACCAATTTCACTTTCTTCTCCATATCATCGTTGTATTTTACATCCAAGATAAAATATTCAGTCTTGACTGAACATAAGCACTCAAATTAGACATATTTCTTAGAGCAAATAAATATATTTACATTCGCAGACTAAATTTTGCGAAACCAACATGCAGATTTTAAAAGCGCTGTATCATTAATAATTTTTTATTTTATAGGACATGTCTTTCTTTCCAAATTGCAAAGGAATAGTCTGTTCTATACATAATAAAAACGTATCACTTTTAACCCAATCACATAACTATTCACATATTTCATTGCAGACCACTAGAAATTTTCTTGTTACAGGCCAGGGGTCTTTACTTGACCGAACGGTTGTCAAACCCTGGCACGATTCTCGCTAGAAGTCATAAGTTTACTTCGAATTTCCAAAGACTTCTAAACAACTTCAGTTGTAAATTAGAAAGCCCAACGTGTCCATTTTATACATAAACTTTTTTACTCTAATTAATGCAAGACCACAAATAAAACAACCTGCCAAATATCTATCAACCGCACATCTGCGTGGTTTCTCTTCATCAAGTTTCTTACAGCCAGCCGTTCACGCCATAGAAACTATACGAGTATCCCCTAACACTGGGAACTATTTTAACTCCGCCACCTTAGGCCAGTCAATGTGTGCTTTCCAGGCACATTTCGCCAATATAACTGCACCACATTTGCCACCATGGCAACATAAACGGTATGTGCCGAGTCCCTTCTTATTGATTCCATAATGTAATTTACCAGTTTCCTATCATAAATACTGCCACTGCAGACACACCACCAATGTACACCACTAGATTTTAATATGGACTATCTTACTTCAGGGACATTCATTCGGTTTTGGCCTGAATTCACTACTAGTGAACCATGGCATATTGGAAACTCACTAACACTTGACTCTGTGACATTTGCTCCTAGTAATTGGCTAATTATTTCAGGCTAAGGATATTTCCATTGTGTAGAATTCCAATAATTACACAAGTAATCACACAAATCTAAGAATTCCATAAAATGGGACTCTATAATCAAATGCGCATACTCCAACTTTATTATGATATGATCATGATAGGTTCAAGAAAAAATAATAAAGCTAATCTTTCCCAATTTCCCTTTGGATATGTAAAGTGAATGTATTGTGATAAATCTTTATTATTTGATAGCTCTCACAGGAGAACACATTGTTAATGTCATCAATAGTTACATTCACCAAAACTCTCACCCACAACTCACCGTTGTGGTGAATTTTACATTCGGACCACAACTCTCACCCACAACTCACCTTTGGTGAATTTATATTTGGACCACAACTCTCACCCACAACTCACCATTGTAGTGACTTTTACATTCGGACCACAACTCTCACCCACAACTCACCTTTGGTGAATTTATATTTGGACCACAACTCTCACCCACAACTTGCCTTTGTTGTGAATTTTACATTCGGACCACAACTCTCACCAACAAATCGCCTTTGTGGTGAATTTTACATTTGGACCACAACTCTCACCCACAACTCACCTTTGTGGTGAATTTTATATTCGGACCACAACTCTCACCCACAACTTGCCTTTGTGGTGAATTTTACTATTGGACCACAACTCACCTTTGCGGTGAATTTTATATTCAGACCACAACTCTTACCCACAACTCACCTTTGTGGTGAATTTTACATTCGGACCACAACTTTCACCCACAACTCACCTTTGTGGTGAATTTTACTATTGGACCATGCTAATTGTGTAGAAATCTACCTGCAATGGTCAGTTTTCATTGCAGAATCCCATCCTCTGCACATACTAGACACAGTATTTGTTATAATTCCTTTGTTGGATTACATTGGAACTAGATACTATAGCACCAGCCAGACTTAAGTAGATTTAATAAAATAAAAATACCATTCAGTCCTTCTTTTATATATTTTAAGTGCTTCTTTTTCAAAATGTTATCCTTTTTTGAAACTTTTCTTCTTACTAATATATCCAGTTCAGTAATGTTGACATTGTGATCATGTGAATTTAAATCTGTTACATGCAAATTTATATGATTGTAAGTTTTTATACATGTTTCTACTGATTCAGATACATTCTGAAGTTTGGTAAATGTTACTATCTGTAATTCAGATGTAGGAGAGTCGCAAAATAAACACAGCTTTTGGTTTTGCACACATTTTTGAAGCCAGTGTTTTTTTGATTGTGTTCAGCTAGGGCAATAGGTGAACCTTGACAAAATCTTTCATCCAAGAGTAGACATGAAACATTTTGTTTTAAAATGTGGGGGAACCTGGTCAAGGATCTGCTTGACCTAGTAAAGGATGGACTCAGGAATATAATGGCATCCCTCATGCTGCTCTATCAGCCAAGGTTGTCAGTATTCCATTCTTGTGTAGAGAAGGCATTATGGAGGGGTGACACATTTCACCAACTTGTGTTAAGTTAACATAGTAACACCACTCTCAGTCTCCATCCACCAATCTGCTAAATTCTCTTCCTATTTGAGGAAAAAGAAAGCTAGCACTTTTCATAAGCATTTGTTCTCTTCCATGATTCAGATATCATGGAAGAGAGCGTGAGTGAGTGAGAGAGATTTGGATCTTAACGTAGCTTTAACAATTTTTTAGTCATATTTCTATGATGTCTGCAGTGTGACAGTTTATGGTAATGTTTTGGACTGGGGCATTATGCGGCAGACATGTAACATGATATCCTACACATTTATCCTGAAACCAGGCTGACCTAGTAATAACCCCTTAATGCTGAGTACCCTATGAGGCAGCTGTTAGTACCATTTTTATGTGTCTTTGATATGACTCTGCCAGGGTTTGAACCCATGACCTCCCATATCCAAGGCATATGGTCGAACCACTAGGTCACCAGAGTAGTTCATCATGGAAGAGACAATACTGACTGCATGATGGATTCTTCTGACTTATTCTCCAATTTACTCATTCCTTCCTACACTTCCCAAGAAATACAAGCATCATGTCATAGATTTTGCTCAAATTTTCAAAGGTTAAGGTCTGGTCATCAGGTGTGGGGTGGAGTGGAGAAGGGAGTTAATCTTTATGAGTTACTTCGTTTTTGTTTATTCTGAAATATTTTTTTTTGTTATTTAACAAATTTCTGGATTTGGCAATATAAGAGGTTATTTCTGAAAATTAATATGATTTTTTTGGAATATTGGTTAAAGATAATTTAGTAAAAAATTTCCTTTTTGACAAATAGGATATAAATATTATAATTTAATATTACTAACATTATTGTAATAATTGTAAGCCACCTTTCAGGTCCTAACCAAGGTACAGGCAGTGGGTGAGTAGGCTTCTTCATTATCATTATGCTGACCAATCAAACAACCTGACCAACTTTCTGGTAGACTTAAATGTAGTGAATTTACCAACTCTTAAAAATCAGCTTGTCAAAGAATTTTGGATGAATATCATGGATTTCAAGATGCCATGGTTATTTATGTAACTCTCAAGATTCGCGTTACATGATTGTTTGAAATACAAAGGCAGTAATATATAATGATGAAGAGCCACGTGGATCAAGAAATTACACCTTATATAGTTATACACGATCAAGAAATTACACCATACATAGTTATACACTATCAAGAAATTACACTGTACATACATTTATACACTGTCAAGAAATTACATTGTACATTTATAGACTGTCAAGAAATTACACTGTACATACAATTATATACTATCAAGAAATTACACTGTACATGTATATTTCATATATGCATAACTTTGTTGTTCTGTCTCTGCATTCTCCAGCTATCAGTTGACCTTGTTCATGCCTTGCTTGCAAACCTTTAAAAACAGGGGTAATAACAAATACATTGATAAGACTGTTCATTACTAAAGGGGTCCATCATAGTATGTAAATGATTAACTATTATTTTGCTATAGTGACTGAAATGTTATGGGAAAGAAAAGGAAAATTTTGTCAGACTGCCCAATTGTTTTAAAAATAAATGCATGCCAAGTCGAGTAGTATCAGACTGCAAAGTTCATGCTCATCTCTGCAGTTTTGTATAAGCGTTGTACAGTGTATAGAACCCAACTGTGTTGTAAACCAGATCATGTTATAACCAAACAAGTCAGTTGATGCATGTACCTAACAAAATTGGCAGGGGTGGGGGGGTGTAATGAAAGTGGGTGCAAAAATACATGCTTTTAACTAAATGAAGACAATCCTGTCTGAAATACACCTGCATATTGACAACTTACATTTTTGTAGTACAATCCATTATCTGTAAAGTACTGTGCATGTATATTAAAAAATCCATGAATTTGAGTCTAGATCACATGTTATAAAATTCATGTATCAGTCACATCCTGTTAGTAAACAAATAACATTTTTAAAAAAAATTGGTAATCCTCATTTCATCTATATCCAGTTGTCACTAAGCAATTCACTACAATATTGTCACCAGTAGCATGTAGCTATTGTTGTCTTATGCTTCTGTACATGTACTTCAATTGGCCTTGATCATAGTTGGAGAGAGCTATCATTTTGGCAAGGCCATCCAGGTAATGAGGCTATTAATAGGAAAATAAAAACATGAACAAATTAAAAACTTGAATGAACATCTTTGCAAGATGCCCATCTTCGGCTAACTTGATGGTGAGATATCTGTGGTTTTAAAAGATTGGAAATTTAATTTGTGTTTTATGCCTCCATTTGTAGCTGCTGAAAGCATAAACCATTTTCACAGCACAATAAACGTGTTCATGTCACTTTGAAAAATGCAGTAATCCATCAGATTCGATTGCATTCATTTAAGTTTGGTGCTGACTTTCTTTGATAAAATGTTCCTTGTTTTTACTGAAGATTGTAGTCAGCTTTCTTGGATGAAGGGGGCATTGTTATGTATATTTGATTTAATTTATCTAATTTAATATATATTTATTTCAATTCTTTGTTTGTCAGTGTTACATTTTTTAATTTTCATTACATGCTATTGTAATGTAAATTTATTCACTGGAGATGATACTTTTTCCAGAAAATATTTTGACCATGACAGTTCGTTTAGTAAATACCAGGTGTTGATCTAGATCCTGACCTTGATTCAAAATTAGTAACAGCCATGTAAATCAGTTCTATTATTATTTTTAAATGATTGGTTGTTGTCAAGGTCATGATGGGACTGCTGATTTAAGATGTAAACAATTGTTTGTAAAAAATTTCTTAGAGTAAAATGATTGGGTCTTATCAAGGGGCTAGATGATTTATTTTAATATGTAAACATGACCATGTGACCTTTATCTGGGTCATAAATTTCAAGATTTAAACCATCTTTTTAGATTAGTAAAACACACACACACACACACACATCGTTGGGCTATTACACTGGAAAGTGACTTGTGCCATTTGGAGTTATTTCAAATTAATATTTGGATTCAATAGGATTAAAAATAATTCCTGGAAAACATGTGTCTCATATGAGATTCTTGAGCAAAGACAGCTGTTATAAAAAATTTATTCAGATTTCCAAACCAGAGTGATATTTCTTGTTTCTACAAGGAACTGTCAACTTCAGCACTACAGGTTATAGCATACGTTATTGTCTTCCATCTTGGATTCTTTGTCAGGACTTGAACTTGAAATCATTAGAACATTTTATTATTAGGACTTCTAAAATTTGATTCATGGATCATTCTGGAATTACTTTTGGATTTGGTTCTTAAAACCTTAAGTTCATATTATTTCATTTTTATGGAATTATTCCAGGGAAAAAGAAATTATTATATTTTTCAAAGCTTGTTGTTTTCACTATTTCTTGTGTTACTGTTTATTCGAACTTAAACACATAATATAAGAGCATTGTTATTGAAGTCACTGCTAAGTGGCAGCTTTGGAGGTCCAAACAAATGCCCATTTTGTATTGCAGCAGCAACATCAGAAATAACTATGAAAGATTGATTGAGACTAAATGTTTTTCATTTGCATAGTATTCATACAGAACAATCAGTGCTTCTAAAGGAATTACCCTTCATATGGTTGATTGTAGCAGTTACTGTTTCTGCCTTCAAAGGTTGGTGGATTGTAGGAAGTCCCGGTAGCATGACTATTTGATAGACCAAAAGTGGATCTCCACATTTTTAGTTGCAATTTCTGGTAGCGGAACTATGTTGCCTTCCACACATGCATCAGATGTTGAGAAAAAGGTCAACAGGCAATATATAGACAGGTGTTCTGTTCTAAGTAATTACTAATGATTGGCTAATAGTCCGACACTATTTTATTTGAAAGATCCATTATGAGATAGTGCCTCATTTGGTTGATCTCAGTTATCGGACACGAATGTCAAGAAAAAAAAAAGAAAAAAGAGCAGAGATCTCACTCAGACCAGATGTCAGAATGAGTGGATTATGATATAATAATCCACTGTTAAGATGGTTTGACAAAATGAACAAAGAATTTATGTAACAATAGATAGATTCCAGTGCATTTTATGTCCAAATTTGCCGCTTCCTTTCATTGTACCTCTGAATTTCTCCACTCCAAACCCAAGATTGTATATACAAGTTTAAACAGCAAACAGTGTAGTTACCAAAAAATTCTGAGATGGTATATTTTGTCACCAATAAAGGGAGAAAAAATTCCAATTTGTGACATTGGCAAGGCCAAGCATGATCCCTGAATAAACATTTTACATGTTATTTTTCATACTTTTAAGAAGAAAATACTATTTTTGTGTGCAAGAAAAATACATATAATAAACTTCAGGAGCCATGCCACACTCATTTTATATTAGAATTTATACATGATCACTTCCCTAAGATGACAGTAAACTTTTTACATGTTATTTTCTGTACTTTTAAGGAAGAATTTTTTTGGCACACAAGAAAAATACATGTATATGAAATTTCAGGAACTTTACTGCAATTGTGTTTTATCCTAATTTATCTTATAATGAATCATGCTGTAGTGGGGTCACACTGTGTGTGCATAATTACATACATACATGCATGCATGCAATCATACATACATACATACATACATACATACATACATACATACATACATACATACATTCATACATACATATCAACATAATGTTTTCACTAAAAGATTTTTGTGATGTTTAGTTGGTCTGAAGTCAAAATAATACCCGATATCTCAAGGGAAAGCTCAGATATATCAGAGTCAGAAATCTCTAGGGCAAGCTTGGGTATATCAGAGGCAGATAATTCTAGGGAAATCTCAGATATATCAAAGGCAGATATCTCTAGGGTAAGCTCAGATATCTGAAGGGCAAGTTCAAGCCCTGATGTTATTGGGATGCATAGCGTAGCATTTAGTGCATACTGGAGCACTCTCCTAGAAGTCAATCCAACTGCAATCAATGTAGACCTGATCTTCCGTCATATAATTCACCATGAGATCAAGGTCTGTGTTGTTTGTTCTGCTGATTACTCCTGATATACTGCATAGACCTAGATCTGCTGGCGTAAGTTTTGAAAGCAAATCTCTATCAGTCTTAGACATCAGACCGTTGTCATTGCAGTTTGCAATTGGACTTGAGAGCATATCTGGTATATAATAGTGTAAAATAATTACCAACAAATATTTATATTTGTTGACATCAGTCATTCACTGAATTGTACATGGTTAAAATGCTGAAATTATAGATATTCCAAAAGTTTAATGATGTTAATACATTGTGATTTACAGTAATTAACAGTAAAAAATTAGTGATGTTAATACATTGTGATTTACAGTAATTAACAGTAAAACGTAAGTGATGTTAATACATTGTGATTTACAGTAATTAACAGTAAAACATTAGTGATGTTAATACATTGTGATTTACAGTAATTAACAGTGAAACATTAATTTAACAATATTAATAGATTATTGTTTAATATTATGATTTACTTACTGATTTACAGTAATTAAAATCTGAAGATGGTTCATCCTGGAATCATAAAAGTATCTTCAACATAGGCAGAGGCCTTACAAGTCAAGTCAGAGATTGAAAACTCTTTAAAACATGATTTTAAAAAATTTAATTGGATAATAGATGTCAGTTTGGCTTATAAATTTACCCAGTTAACATCGCTAGCTCAATCATTGACAGATTTTACATTGTTCTCCATCAATAATCATTTCAGAACTTATTTATATGAAACCATAAGACAAAATTATCATCATTTTCATCATCTTCATTATCATCAACTCCCTTATTCCACAGAGCATCATTATCAGTCTTTAGCATCATGATGATGATCATCATCATCACCTCATGACCACCACAACCATCCTCCTTCACCTCAATCATCAACATAATCATCTGATTTATATTTATTTTTCAGAACATAGAGTGAAAGATGAACCAGAACCTGGTAATGGTAGTCCTTCAGAAGGACCTAGATCCTGACATCAACATCCTAGCTAGAGGTTTTTCAATTTTTCTTCCAAAATCAACAGAGGAATACTTCATGGAATTAATCCAATAATTCCAGCTGTCTTTCTGACAGAGTGACTGTTAAATGCATAATCATGAAGGATAGTCATAAAAATACCCATTTGATCAGCAGTACTAAAGAAAGAATAATACACATTGAAACCAAAGACAACTCTGATTAGTGAGTCTTTGTGAAATTAAATGTCCTACTGTGGAATTGGTTTGTATAAATCTATATGGACTTTTAAGTTGTCATTATGAATACACTTCATTAAAATTAGAGATTGTGTTGGAAGGGAGGAAGGAAGAAAATGTATAGGTCTTATAATTATTTGACATGTAATTCGGCCATGCTTTTCATCAACAGGATGTGAATGCACATTTGATGAATTGTGACTGTTTCAGATTTTTAGTAACTGAAATGTAATATGCAAAGAAGCAAGCAAATATGACTTTTTCTTCAGAAAACTAGGTCAATTTCCACAATATCAAGCTATCCTAAATTGTAAATATTTTTCACTTTGGGACGAAAATTTGAGTACAGTGAAACCATGCTATAATATGCTTCATTACAAAACAAATTCAGATGTAGCATGCTCATGGCTTAGCTCCTGAAATTTTACCACAATTTCCCCAATTGCTTGAAGTCTTACAAAAGTTTAGTGTTAAAACAAAGAGTTTGATTTAATAATTTGGCAGGATATGTTGTACTCTTGAAGAAAAGAATTGTTTTTGAAAGATGTTAACTCCTTAAAAAGCTGATAATTATTATTAACTTCTCAACAGTTAGCCATTCAGTTATCTTTTTGTTTGTCTTCAATGCATCCTGTCTTCAGTCATTGCTAAATCGTAGTAAACAGCAGACAACAAATGTTGCTCAGTCATCTGGAAAATACATCCAAGCACCCAACAGTAGAGTGGTCTAAGTACAAATGGGTCGCTCCCAATTTTTAATCCAATTATTTTACCTACATATTTTTGACCACATACAGGGTTCGCATGCTACTGGGAAATCAGGAAAAAGTCGGGGTAAATGATCATTTTTTTCAAGAAAATGAATTTTTCAAAAGTTGATGAAATTCGGGGAAAACCCTGGAATTTTCCACCACCACTTGACACCCAAAACAATCACATAATGAGTTGTAACTAAACTGATCTTGAGTCAGATTTATCGAGTTCTAACCAGAATATTTGGAGGGTGCATCATGGATCATTTGGTTGCTTGCAATAAACATATATGCTGAGTCAATCCAAATGTCCAGTGAATTAGATTCATTTAGTAGACTTTTATTTTCAAAATCAGCTCGATATCCATATCTTTCCTTACATAGAAGGTATGAAAACCAGTCTAGCATCACAAGAGGTAAAACATTGTGGTGGTAAAGCATAGCCACTTACCGAATGGCCTTGCAAACTTTAAACATTAGGTCAAGTGATACATGCATGAAATTGATATGAAAATTACTCATTTTCTCAAGAAATTGTGAGTATTAAAATTGTTATGTCTTTAATCTGCTGAAAAACAAGATAAAACTATGTTGTTGATGTTTTTTGACCTGGTACTCATGATTTGCATTGCTAGTCACATGAGTACACAAATCTAACAACCCACATTTTCAAATGTTGTAGAGAAAGAAAAAAAATTAAATCAAAGTCGTATACTAATTGTAATAAAATATAAAAAAAGAAAGAACACAAAATTATCCATATTTATATATTCTGAGAACAACTTCTGGAGTTTTGTTGTATCATGTGACTACCACATTGACATGTGCTCTCTGCTTGATAAATCAGACTAGCCAGATTGCTGGGTTTTACAAAAAAGTATCTGACTTTCATTTAATATAATTAAATTTCGAGACAACATTATAAAGGAGTTTGTTGTTGATATCACATGACTATTGGACTTCTGATGTCGTCATTTGAAATTTGTGAAGTCATGTGACTAGTAATGCAAATGGTGAGTACTGGGTCAGGTTTCATCTAAACAGTAGTTTCATCTTGTCTGTCAGTGGATTAATGACATAACGATTGTAATACTTGCCATTTCTGAGAAAATAAATCATTTTCCTACTGATTTCATGCAGGTATGAGTTGATATAGCATAACTTTAAATTTTCTAGGCCAGCTAGTCAGCGACTACCATATGTCACTACTGCACGGTGGCGGCAAATTTCAAATTTTCGATATGCAGTTGCAATGACCCCACACTCCAACCTAAATGTCCAAATATGAAAAATGGGATTGGAATATTTTGAGGAAACTCGGATTAGAAAACAGAATGCTATTCATTTAAAGCCAAATTTGTGGACCAAATTGTTGAATCTCCAAGCTGAAATGGGAAATTTGTTGTCCCTTGTATTATATATTAAAAAACAATATGAGCCTCTGTATCAATACAGGTTTGGTGACTGGTTTAGCCAATTACAAGAAGACAAGTTGATTTTACAGAAAATTCAGTCTGTGTTTATACAACAGTATATAATTTTGAAGGTCTTTTGTCAAAATTTAAATCAACCCTTTTGAAAATGTTTTTTAAATGATGGATTTTTAACCAGATTGTCTTAAGGAGATTAGATTGTTTGAAAAATCTTGTATGGGATTTTATTAGCACAGATAAATTCAGGGTTAAGCTCTTTTTGTTACAAGACAAGATTCTGATTATTTGCATATATTGTTGGTTTTTTAATACTTTATACTGTAATAGGAAATGTTACTTTCTGTGAGATGCATATATATATATATATATATATATATATATATATATATATATATATATATATATATATATATATATATATATATATATTGCTATAGAATTCTTTATAATTAAAGGTTTTGAAAGGAAACAAAACATACTTTAAGATCATTATGTTGTTCCCACTTATCAACATAATGCAGCAAAATAAAGTTTGAATTTTTATTCTCTACATTGAAAGGACTTTACATGCCAGTTTATAGGAATATAATCAAACTTGTTTCGTGTGATACAGTTTGTGGTTTTGTACATGATCATCTTTTCTGAGTTGAGTCTTGAAATGAGAAACATCTGCATGTTTTATAATCCAAAATGTTCTTTAATTCCATTTAGTAATGGTCATATGTGAACCTTGAAAAAAGTAATTTCATCCTGAAAACCCCTAGAGGAAAAACCCTAGAAATGACATGGAAATGTATCTTTAGAAAAGTGTGGGAGCCATGCACATAACTCCCCCCATCATCTTGGTTCATTTTGTGTTAGAATCAGAAATGCAGACAGCAGTTCCAAATCACTGCCAAAGACACAAACCCCCTGTCATTGTCCTGTATAACTGCTGTTGTTGACCATTTACATGAAGAGAACAATTTAAATTGTTGTAATCAAGGTGTTTGCTGTTATATTTAGACATACTTCTTGTTGATTTTGATCTGTGGTAGTGCAAGTCGTATCTATAAACAAACATTTGAACAAGTATTGGTTTTCCTCTGGTGTTTAGAGAATCACTCCTCTGCTTTTATGAAGAACATGGAAATTCAACGGTGTTCTCCAAAATTACACCTTTTAAATTGATTGTCTCAAGTAGATTCTGAGGTCAGTACCCTTGACCTCCAGTAAGAATTTCAGTGAAAGTATTTGTCAAACCCATAATGCCCCATTTATGCACGTAATTGTCAGTCAGAAATCAGACTAGTTGGACATGTCATGGATACATGAATATTTAAGAAACTGCTTTGTTATTTTAGAGTGAGTGCATTCGGTTTTCAATGGAATCAAGCAGAAAAATTCTAGAAATTTCTTTGTGCATATTTTCAATGGAATTACTGTTGTGGATATAATGAGATGAGTTTGCAAGTACGTGTACACTGTTTAAACTTCAGTTGCCAGTTTTCTTGTACATGTATATATATGCACAAATGAATAGTTCTCTGCCCCCCCCCCCAAAAAATATTAAATATGTAATAACTGTTGTATTTCTTCTTTCATATGTGTCAAATTGATAACTGTCACTGAAGTACCCCTCCATCTTGAACAGCAAAGAGGATTGACATATAGTATTTTCTTTAATTAACTGACTCGGTTTGATTGCACATTATGGTAATAGCACAATGGCACTTTGTGGACCCTGTTCGTCATGCTTTATTGGAGTGTCACCATCTGTCTGCATTTGCGTTCAGTTGGAAGGAGGGGAATTTATTTTTGCCATCTTTTTACTACAGAAGATTCAGGGTATTATTTGTTACATGTTACTTGACAATGATGTATGGAATGCCTGGTAAACTAATTATTTAATGAATTTATTACTTCATAAACTTGTTTGGCCACAATTTTATTGTTTTCATTATTAATGTTTTAGGTGTCACTTTTGGCTATGCAGATGATTGTTTACAAACACTGCTTTATGTTTACAAACACTGCTCTATGTTTACAAACACTGCTCTATGTTTACAAACACTGCACTAGTTGTAAAAGTTATCCTGAGAAGCCATCCATTCTGTTTATTGCAGATTGATTGGGAATTTTAGTGAAAATCCTGCCTGCAGAATTTTAATAAAGAAATTCCAGAAACTTTTAGTTTCAGGCAATGAAAAATTGTAACAATTAAATTTTATTGTTTTAAATTTAATATACTCTTTTTTACATGTACTTGGCATATAGCAGATTATGTAAGTTTTAGAGATCTGCCACTGTTTGGAAGATCTCACACAAGGTCACTCCACTTGGCAGAGTCTCGTCCTTACTGGAAGTACGATTTTGATTAGAGAATATTGCAGAGGTAGTGCAGAAGCATGCGCAGCAAAAATGAACTGTTGCACATCCTCTAATGGTCAAGCAGACCCAAGTGGCATTTCCTGTCGAGTGTGCTGCTGACAGTTCAGAGCATGAATTGGCTTGATCAGCCGCTCACATCCTTCCAATAACCAATCCAGTTAGTGATCTCATGGTCATCATAGAACTTGGTGGACGAAGACCAACAATAACAGCATGGCACATATGGTGCCATTACAAACAGATATGAGATACATCTAGCAGTAAATTGGTCGTCAATTTCTAAAACTCTTTTGCCCCAAAACATCACATTCGGATTTAAAGGACACTTTTACATGCATGACAGTAGTACAGTCGCCACCATTTTGCTCCCCACAAAAAGAAACATGCCCATAATGTGGTCACATGGCTGACCTCTAGTATATTACAAACTATACAATTACAATTATTTATGTTTTTGTTAATGAACATTGTATTATTATCATTAGATATCATTAAACGGCTATGATGTTGTCTTTCCTATATTTTATTTAGAATCTTGTCATAATATAAAAATGTAGGAAAAATTAAATCCAAATTATTTTTTTTAAAATCCAGATTGTTGTTAAAACAATAAAGTACTTTTGGGTTGTTTTTCTCTATTATTTTCTTTCACCTTTCTTTTCATTTCTTTCTTACCAAACACTTTCTCAGACAGAGTCATGTTACACATCATCAGTCACATGGATAGAAATATTTTTTTACTTGTAGAACTTTTTGGTTATCTACACATTTTTTACACTTTGAAAAGAAAAAAATGTTTCTATATGTTGATTGGACTACAACACAGAGAGTTCTTTATTGCCTAGAATTATAGATGATAAATTCTTAATGGACAAGAAAATTTTCTAATTGACTGTTTCATAATGCTCAGTGAAATTCAGCTTATATTTTTATTGTCATAGAAAGATAGTGTCTGAGCAAATTTATAAAGCTCTCATTTTTTAAAATTTTTTGTTACCGAGGTGATATTTAAATGATTGCTAGGTTTCAAGTGCTGAGTTAATTAATTTTAACATAGATTAAATCTAAATATATGAATTCACATTTTATAATATGACTGTTTTATAATTCAAAATGAATAAAAAATTTAATTTGATTATTTAGTTTTGTATCATTTATTTTTAAAAAGGTTAATAATGTACATTTGTATGCCCTGACGTTAATGGAATTGGCGTTATGGTATTACAAGTATCATCCATTCTTCTGTATGTCTGTCACACTTTATTTAAGTTTGTCTTTAGGTCTCATATTCTTGAATTGCAAAAGAGGCAAGGCATTAAATTTTGTGTTTTAAAGTCACATGTCTTAATGTGTACTATGGTTCCCTGACATCAATGGTTTGTGTTTTAAAGGAACATGTCTTAATCTGTACTATTGTTACCTACAATCAGTTGTTTGAAAAAGAAAATTAATATTCACACTTCCTTTTGAATTTAAGATCAGGACTATACATTTTGTACCTTTGGTATAGTTATTAGCATACCAGACTTGCGACCGAAAGGGTGCGAGTTCAAATGGTACCATTGTGCCTGGGGCAGCTAACATGGTATGTCCTTAGGCAAGGCACTTAACTTCAATTCCCTTGGCACTAAATGACTTACTTTTCTTGCTGTGCTGTAAAGCACCAAACCAAAAAGAACAGTATTTATAACAACTTTACTACAATCATGTTAGTCTAGTTGCTTATACAAATACCCATCATATATGAGAATAAATTAAACAAGACAAAAAGAAAATGAAATAAAGTGAAGTGAGAAAATGGTTAACAGAACAATCTACCTACACAGTACACAATCAGGCAAGAAAATAATGTTTTCAAAAAATTACATATAAGTCATGTGGTTTCCTTGTGGCAGGCAAACAGTGTTCACAAGGAAACATGAAAAATAAACGATGGATAGAAACAAAATTTGACAGTAATAGCTATTTTGTCAAAATCTTTAAAAGTATGAAACCCAGGGATTAGAGAAGCGGTTTGCTAAGGGAAAAGAAATTAATAACAGGAAAGGTAAAGATCATTTAAAAGGCAAGCATTCAATGCTTTTCTGCTTAGACTGAACAACATAGGTAGTGGAAACTATTGGGACTAAAATAGGTAGTGGAAACTATTGGGACAAGAATTGGTAGTGGAAACTGTTGGGACCAGAATATGAAAGTATTTCAGTCAAAAATTAAACTTGAAAATGTTTTGACGTTTTACTGAAGCTGAGTGATTCAATAATACTTTTAACATTATCATGTTAGACATGACTCCGGTCGAATCAGGGAATGAAGAACACAGATAAAGAGTATGGAAGTACCTATTTTGTTGCTTGACAATTGATAGATTTGGAATGTCTAAATTTAAAATGCTGAAAGTGAACATCCAATTGCAGCAAGTTTTTAAATGGGCTACCTGCCCAGCTTTACAAAAGAAGTATTTGAAATCAGGCAAGAAGTTTTATGTGCTCCAGTTGTTTACCAACTGAAATGAAATGATATGCCAAGTTTGTTTTACAATCAACGATTTTATCTATACGTATATAAGGTTTTTAGAAGAATTTGAAGACCAATACAATGAACGGTAACATTATGACCTGCTAAATGGGTAGTAAGTGTTATTTCGTAATTGCTTATACCTCAAAAGTATCGAAAATGGCTATTATTCCCCTCAAGCTTTGCTTTTGTGACCAGGACAGTGATATTTTGAAATTTATCTATTTCCAATGAGAAGATGGGCGAATTTGTGTCTTTTCCTTCATATAAAGTCAGACAAAAAACATATGAATCAAACTTAACATGTATTTATGCTAAAGTAATACAAAACGGACCACAACAGATTTAGAAGTGAGTAGTTTTTCGAGATTTACGATTATACTGTAAATAACTTTCACGAATCAGCCCCAAAATGTAGTCTCCCGTTCTCGTTATACTGTCCTTGGTAGCGGCGTTCAAAGTCCAGTATATCCTGGTGGAAGCGCATTGCTCCTCAGAGTACGCTCCCATGTTCTTGAATTTATCAAGATGAGCTTCAAGAATATGGACTTTGAGGGACATCCTGCAGCCCTTTGTGGCGTAGTTCTTGATCAGAGAATTAACCAGCTCCACCTAGTTTTCGGCCTTGTGATTGCACAAGAAGCCCCAAACCACAGCGACAAAGCTGCTCCAAGCCGCTTTCTCCTTGCTAGTGAGCTTCTTGGGGGAATTCACTGCACTCCATGATCTTCTTTATCTGTGGTCCGAAGAAGATAACGGCTTTGACCTTTGGCTCGGACAGCTTAAGGAAAAAAGTCTTGAAGGCTGCGATTCTTTATCTAGAGCTCTGACAAATTGTTTCATAAGGCCCAATTTGATATACAGTGGTGGCATCATCACCTTCCGGGGGTCCACCAGTGGTTCCCTCTTGACATTGTTCCTTCCCCCCCCCCCCCCCCCCCCGCGAGAACTCGGTCCGCTGTGGCCAGTCTCGCCTGTGGTAGTGCGCTTTGGTGTCCCTGCTGTCCAAAGGCAAATATAGCAGGGAAACTTGGTAAAACCGCCTTGGAGACCCATCAGGAATGCCACCATTTTGATATATCTGATGACCTCCCAGCCGTATTCATCATAATTCAAGGCGTCCAGCAAGGTCTTGATGCTGTCGTAATCATCTTTGCGGTGCACCGAGTGAGCCAGCGGAAGAGACGGGTACTTGTTCCCATTATGGAGCAGCACGGCTTTGAAGCTCCTGGATGAGCTGTCAGTGAAGAGGCGCCACTGATTCTGGTTACAGGCGATTTAAGTTGAACAGACTGGTCACATTGTTGCAGAAGCAGAGCCAATCTTGACGGGTGAAGAAGGGGGAAAAAGCTTGGTGACTTTTTCTCTGATCTGCGACCCATACACTTTCATCCAACAAGTTCCACTGCTTTAGCCTAGACGTCAAAAGCTCGGCATTGGAGATGGTGAGACCAAGATCTCTAATCAAGTCGCTGAGGTCTTTTTGATTGGGGTAGTATGGGTTTCTCTCCTCAGCTCCACCTCTGAAGGTCCAGCGTGCAGAAGTAGCTGTTGTCAGAGTGGTCAGTGGGTTCCCGCCAAATTCTTGGGATAGTGATAGTGCCCATGGTTTGTCTTGATTTCCGACAGGCATGCCGAAATATGCCTTGTAGGCCTCAGATCTAAGCAGATGCTTCCACGGATATTGTCCACTTAGGCAGCTGGAAATAAACTGAATTGGTGGCATTAAGGCCCCTGTATTTCTACTACTATTTATATTACTGGAAAGTTCTAGAAAGTTCTAGAAGTTACTCTAAGTTTACTCAGCACTGAATCTATATGGAATGTTATATGGAATGTTCTGGAAAGTAGGCATATTTAAAAATATCACTGTCCTGGTTACAGAAGCAAAGTTTGTGGGGAATAATGGCCATTTTCTATACTTTTGAGGCATAAGCAATTAGGAAATAACACTTACTACCCAGAAACAAAATTTTAAAAAAATGTGACCTATCACCATCTTAAACAACTTCTTAGAAAGTATGGTATGTGCAGCTGTGGGGGGCCCGAGTGGCCGAGTGGTCTAAAGCGCTTACCGTTCCGATGGCTGCCATCTCACCTCTGTCTGCATGTATTCGAGTCTCATGCTCGGCTAACGTGAGTACGTGAGAAAGCTTGCCAGTAGCTTCTCGAGGGTCGGTGGTTCTTCCCGTGTTTTTTTAGGGTTCTTCCTTCACCAGTTATACTGGCCACCATGTATAGCCTATCTTGTGTTGAAAAATGGCGTTAGACCCTACAACAACAAAAAATGCAACTGTGATATCAGAGTTTAGTATTGCATAGTAACTTAGTTAACTGCTTTTGCTGTACTTTATTTATTTGTGGAGGTAAAAAAAAATGTGCTATTATTTACCTAAAATGTATCTTGGTATTGGTTTGTGACATTGTCCCTTCTGCACACGAATAATTTTATTTTGTTGGTGTGATTTTCTTGATTGTTCATTTTTGACTACACATATTGTACAAAATAGATGTTGGTAATACTGTTAAGATATCAATTTTTTTTACTATACCAACATCTATCAAAAAGTACATTTTGTTTGAGCTTGTGAACTTGTGTCTTTTCTTTCCCGTAATATAATTGTAGTATATTCAAATATTCAGCTTTAAATTTTTTAATTCTTATGAAAGTTTTTAATTTGACTGCAGATTTTACTTGAATCTTTTAGCCTTTATGAAGCTATTTACACTAGTAACTGTGTATTTCACAGACATTGGCTATCGCATGACTATCACATGATTTGACACACTTTGATTCTTCTCTAGTTTTTACTTCTGTAACTTCTATTTATTTCCAAGCCAATTTTGGAAAGGTAACAAAACATTATCTCAACGTGTTCAATGGTAAGTAGTCAATCATTATCAAATGTTACTTTGCATAAATATTTTGAATTTCAGTAAATAAAAACAATGAATAAATAAAAACATTTAATAATAAAAACACTGAATAAATAAAAACATTGAATAAAACGTTATGCCCTACATGTGAAGACGAAAAAGATATCACTGAGTTCTACAAAATAACTTTACGGCACACCTTGCAAAAAGTCATGCAACAAAGAACGGAATAACATAAATAAAGGAATTTTGTTAAATGCTGTAAATAAAATAGGTCATTTAAATGAAGCCAATCGCCAAAACGATAGAAAGTTTACGCTGATTCACAATACAGGGGAAAGAATTTAGAAACGGTTTTTAAAAAAAAAATATTAAAACCAGACCTAGCGTTAAAAATGTTTGGTTTTCCGCCTAATGACTTGCAAAATGTCTCGAACTTGACAAAACCAGAAGATTTTATCAAAGATGATATATACATTGAACACGAAACCATTCTAAGCTCATCATCCGATCCAGATCGATACCAAAATGATTCCACTGGTCCAACACTAGGTATACGATTACTAGTGAAATCAGATTGAAGCAAAAAGTTATCCAAATATCTTCGTGCTTAGAGACTGGAGAGCGAAGTAAAAATGGCTAACCTCGTGATAAAAGATCTTAAACAGCATTGCCTACTTTGTTTTCCATTCGTGCCTGCATTACTTAACAGACAGGCTCATAAATGTAAGACATGTTGCAAAATTCCTTGTCAAAATAACATGTCAGTGTATAAATGACATATGGTAATGATTTGAAAGTAGTAGAAGTTTATAAATCCGAATTCATTTTCATTTTGTCCGTTTATCAAATATATAACCCGCCTTCGCACGTGTGATGAACTGACATTCATCACTATTTAATCAACATGCACGTACAGAGTACATCATTTATCACAGGGTACAAGACAAAATGCAGAACAAAACACAATGTTATGTAAACCCAGAGGACAAGACAGTTAGATGGTGACATCAAAAACCATGCTAGCACCCACCACTATAACAGGTCAGGTTAAAACGTCGTTGGCTTTAATAGGCTCGATAAAACAAGGGGACATATCGGTGTTGCATATGGAGAAGACGGACAAACGTGAATACAAGAAAACGGGCGAACAAGAAAGGCGGTAAGACTGAAACAAAATGCTTAAAGAACTTGGCGTAACGAAATGACAATATCAACTTTTATTCTGTCTATGGCAAGTTTTGTGAAAGGCTAATATGACCTGGACGAGGAATGATTGAGGGTAGTGTTCCACTCAAAGACAACAAGGATTCGTTTGATGACAAATTTACAAAGGGCATAACAGGTACTGGTAATTAAACGCAGCAGCAGCGACAGGAATTCATGTAAATGTAATAAGTTGGCTTCTCTCTTAACGTGCTGTTGCAAGGATTGATCAAGTGGATTTGGATCAGTAAAGCGATGAAGTCCCATTATCAAAATAGGACGTTTATTATATATGGGAAAGAATACATACCTACTTTAAAGTGTGTAATTTCTTATACCCAGAAATTTGTTTTGATCTACACATTATATTAGACAATTATTTTCCTAAGATGGACATCACATGCACTGAATAGTTACTTGAATGATGTGCTCAAGTTCTGAATGTTTTCCACGTGTGATTGCTAGAATGTCTGATTGCTTCCTTTGCAATAATACACATTAACATGTGCACGTAACACACATAAATTATAATGTTATTCAATTAACATAACAGACAAAACTTGCACGATTTGTAACGATGTGCTTGGCATTAATACACATGCTATATTTACAATAGAATACAATACCATACCGCGTGCTATTCAAATCAGTTAGCATTACTTGATTTGGTATTTACATTTTAATCAAATATGCACAGACGAAATCAAGGAGACAAAACATGTCATGGCCTATTTAAAGAAAAAAAAAATCCCTAGTAACTGCAACCGCTTCTATCAGCACATATGACTGTATGATAAATGCTGACGTTACTGTTTCGAAAGTCATGTGTCAGTGAACATCCAAATAGCGAACATGTTTTAGTCATGCTGAAGGTTTAGTTACCACTGATAGGAATTGTTGCACAAGTTTTAAGGAGAACATGATCTAAAACAAAGTTTTCAAAACGTGAAATAAATTCTGCAACAAATAAGTTAGATAGTATTGGCAAGAAAGCAATAATTGGCAATTAAATCAACAACGATGTGTTTGTTTCGTATAAACGGTTCAAAGAAACGTAATCGTGCAGAAAATTAAGGAAAACGAAAAATCAGACCTAGAACAATCAGCGAAAAATGACATGAAAAGGAAAAAGCGCCAAGAAGAAAATAAATCAAAACCTTATGGAGAAGCGCAGTGAGAACAGAAAATCGACGATCATTGCAACAAAAGTAAGCATAACATTGTCATCGCAGGTGGAATGTCAAGGACATGGCTCGCCAAAACAGCAGGGTGTTCGAAAGGAATAAACTGATCAATGATGGTAAAATCAGTGTAGAGAATATGATAAGTTGAACAGGTACACTTTAACGATCGTTTGACTTCGGTATAAAGTATGGTTTTTAAATTCTTCCTATAAAAATGTTTCGCATAAACCAACGTACACGAAGCTCCTGGCTTAAGTGGCTTTTATCGCTAGATATATTGCGTAGCATCTGCACAGCCCAGTAGAAAGCTTAGACTACAATCGAGAGTGAGATATATTCGGCCAATCCAACTCGTAGCGAAACTGTAAAATATCCATTTCATTACAAAGAACCGACTTTATATTCAACTATTGGAACATTTCGATGAACTAGTGTGAAACAAAGACCATTTTAATATTTAATATTTTGTAGCTTTTGAAATATTGTAAATTGCTCGAACAAAAGTAAACAATATTATGGCTTCTAATAATGTCAGTGATGATGGATAAATGTCTACATCTACGTTATTTCTTTTTTCTCATGAACCGAAATATGAAATCTTTTCAGGTCGTTATTTCTTTTTTCATGAACATATCAACTATGACATCGTTTTTGACCGTTATTTCTTTTTCTTCTTTAATGAACCTATCAACAATGAAATCTTTTTTTGCCGTTATTTTTTTCCCCAGGTTGTTATTTCTTTTTCTTTTTTATCAACATATCAACTATGAAATCTTTTTCTGACCGTTATTTCTTTTCTTCTTTCATGAACTTAACATCCACATGATGAAATATGTCCGGTATTAACGTATGAATAGAAAATTTTCTTTCTGTATACATCAAACTTGCTCCAGAATCGAAACGTAGAAGTTTAAACCCACTTTTCAGCACAACACACTCACCCACAACCCTTTTTCGTAAATTAGAGTCACTTTCGTGGGCTGACGTATAAATATAGGTGACTTATGAAAGCGAACTGGGTTGACCTAATCTGTCTCACTGAATTACATTTTTGTGTTCTTTTTGTGTGTGTGTAAACTATTTAATTCTATCAAGGAAATAAGGATAAATAACTTAGACACGATTGGCGTCTAGATTTGATTACCAAAATTAATCTCCATGTCTGAAATGTAAGGCAGTTAGTATCTTTTTCTAGCTTACAAAGTGTTCCTTTTTGTTGCTGCAGATACATTTGTTGGCGCACATGATTAAGCGTCGCATGGCACGTGAAAATATAAGGATATATTTTTCGCTTGTGAAAATATAGGAACTAACAAAAATATGAAAATAATTTTGCCAGTAAATCTATATATTTCACTATTAACTCATTAAACACGTGTGCCAAGTTTATGCATCAATAGGTAGTACCCTAATTCCGAGCTCTGCAGCGTTACGGTCATTTTAGTCTGACCAAAATGGGTAATATTAGAGAAAATAGACAGATGTAGTAAATGTACCACTATTATGATACAAAATAAACCGAACTTTCTCCTCGCATTACAAAAAATAGATCTAAGGCAGACTATTGTGAGCTGCTCACAGATAGACAAACCTTTGGATGCATTTAGAAGTAGCCCCCTATATGTTTCTTACTCGCATTTCATGTGAAAATGAAAAACATCTCCAGGGGTGTAAGAGTTAAGTAAATGTATGTATGTATGTATGTATGTATGTATGTATGTATGTATGTATGTATGTATGTATGTATGTATGTATGTATGTATGCATGCATGCATGTATATACGTACGTGCGTATACATGTATGTATGTTTGCTTGTATGTGTGTAATATTTATTTTAAATTTTCTCTACTTTATATATGTATTCACTAAAAATATTATGATCTTTCATATATATAACTACAGTTGAATAATATCTTATTTTCGGTTTGTAAATGTTTCCTTACACCTTTACGAGATAGCGATAATCCAAAATGTGAGTGGTGTGATAATGTTTAATGAATTTCAAGACACACTCATGCTGGTCAGGTAATTTTTATTCTTGATTTTTAAAATTCTCGTATGAGTGGTCCAGCTCTATCGATGTATTTACTATTATAATGTTGAACTGTGAGAAGTTTAATTCATTTGTTTCTTGACTTTATTGAGCTCTATAACAAGCACTAAAGATATAAGAACTTCTATATCATCAGGAGCTGGTACACAGCATGGATGAATAAAGATGTATACGGACTATCATTAAAAGACAGCTTAATTTATTCATTGATTGATTACATATGATAACAATGGTTCCCTGTACTATTTAACTCTTGGGGAAACACAAAAAGAAACAAAATCATTTCATTAGGACAGAATACATTTATTGAGTAAAATAGAAAAGATCTTGTATCACAGTCTGCAAGCAATAATTTAGAATACAGAAAGAAAACTCATTTCATGTTAGGCAAAAATAAAGATGCAGTATTCAAATCAGATTTTATTATTTTTTAAATTTTGCATAGGATCAGCTTTTATTTCCACTCTGAACTTCCTCTACCCATTTAATAACCCATCCTGGACATTTCTGCTTCTAATGCATACTTCATTCCAATATTTTCGCAGTTTTATTTATCTTTTTCCTTATTTTTTCATTTACATTTATACAGATCATTTCCTAAATCTGGAATAACTAATTCAGCAAATAAAACATTAAGTGAACACACAATTATCCAATATTTTAAATAAAATTAAATTCAAACTGCTTAAATGTGAGATCCCCAAAAAAATCTACAGATTAACTGAAGACCGACATGAAATGCAGCCTGAAAATTACGGAAATAATTTGATCTTCAAAATTAAAAATATAATAAAATAAAATATAATTAGACCTCATAAAAAAATAAAGAGGTTCAATACAAACTTTCTCACCTGAACAAGACTATTCTGCACTAAAAATACAATCTAAATACAGTGCATTTCTATACATCACGGTATCAAGATGAAATGGATATTGCATACTTCGAATTTTATATTTTGTTATTAAATATGTTGACGTTCTAACATTTTTAATCCTAGAAAGACAAAATGCTAAATTTGTGCATAATAAAGGCAATCATCATTATACCTTCCTGAGTTAAACAGGGATACATCTCTCATCTAGCTCAATAAACCCCAGTTACACGTGCAAATGTTGTCATATTTTTATCAGTGTGAAGACTTAATAATAAAAAATGACATATGCCGATTAAAGGAAACTAAGCAACATACACTGTACATAATATTTACAAAGCTATCTCAACACAGAAGGAATTTTATATTCTGTACAATATCATTTATTTCAGTTTTAAATACATAAAGACAATCCATAAAAAAATTCTTTATTATTTCAAAACCAGACTTATAGTATTTTTTATTTCAGGTGATCTTTTTTCTCACAGTAGAAATCAGAATCAGAGATATTCATACATAATAAACTTTCAAAATCATAATCCGCCTCACATTTAGAACCAAAATAAACTATATAATTCATCTAAGGATCTCACATTTAAGACCAGAATAAACAAAATAATTCATCTAGGGATCACATATTTAAGACCAGAATAAACTATATAATTCATCTAGGGATCTCACATTTAAGACCAGAATAAACTGTATAATTCATCAAAGAATCTCACATTTAAGACCAGAATAAACTATATAATTCATCTATGGATCTCAGATTTAAGACCAAAATGAACTATATAATTCATCTAGGGATCTCACATTTAAGACCAGAATAAACTATATAATTCATCTAGGGATCTCACAGTTAAGACCAAAATAAACTATATAATTCATCTAGGGATCACATATTTAAGACCAGAATAAACTATAAAATTCATATATGGATCTCACGTATAAAACCGGAATAAACTATATAATTCATCTAAGGATCTCACATTTAAGACTAGAATAAACTTTATAATTAATCTTGGGATCTCACATTTACGAAAAGATCAAACTAAATAATTTTCTACAGATCTCGAATTTTGACCGCTACGCTGGAGATAAGGAATTGAAGTCAAAATTCCGTAGCTAATCGGATAAAAGAATACAATTTCAATGGTTCCTAGATACTCTATTATCACATGTTCGGATATATTCAAATTTGTTTGAAGCTTTACTGATCTCCGATTGGTTGTACTGGGTGTTTGTACCTGATTTGTATGAAGTTTTACTGATCTCAGATAGTTCATAATGGGTGTTTGCACCTGATTTGTATGAAGCTTTACTGATTGCAGATAGGTTGTACTGGGTGTTTGCACTTGTTTTGTATGAAACTTTACTGATTGTCGATAGGCTGTTCTGGGTGTTTGCACTTGGTTTCTATGAAGCTTTACTGACTGCCAATAGGTTGTACTGGTTGTTTGCACTTGATTTCTTTGAAGCTTTACTGCGATCGCTTATAGGCTGAAATACACTGGGTGTATATAACAATTATTTATATGACAAATGGGCATCTGGATGTTTGCTTTACGTATGTAGGACCCCACAAAATAACATGTATGCATTATGGAGTTAAGGAATACACCTGAAAACTAACATTATATTCTGGTTCGTGAAAAAGAAAAAGTGCAAGTATATATTCGTAATATACTATACTTTACATTGTGTGTTACCTCCCAATGCCACAACACTGTAAATGTAGTAAAAAGCCCCTGGATAAAACAATAAGCATTTATAAATGCATCACACTCAGAATAAAAGATTTTGATAAATACGTAAGAGAAAAAATTCAGGAATTCTTTTCATGCGGTAATGGAGCACGGGACTGACGATGATACATGGCAGAACGTGGCATGTGCAAGACTACATACCGTTGATGTAACAATGAAAATCATTTGAACCACATTACACACAGTTTGCTTCCTTTATTCTTGTTTTATATTGGATTCGACCTGTGATAAAAAAAAAAGATTCAAGACAGAATCCAGTGAATGTACTGTATACCAATGTGCGGAGACGATGTTCTATAATTTCGTTCACCCATGGGTCAAAACACTCGATTTCCAAGAGTCAAGATAGTCTATTACCCAAGTGTCAAAACACTCGATTACCCAAGGGTCAAAACAGTCTTTTGGCAGCAATATATTCTGTGCAGAGCCTGCTTAATTGGCATTAGAATATTCTTTCACCCGTAGAAAGATAGTGGTTTTTCCCACCTAATGGTAATTTACCAACATATCAATAATGAAGAATAAACTACGCGCAAGATTTAGAAATGATTTATATGAGACAGCGATCACACAGAAATACGTGTACAGGTGTCAGTCTAGTTCGTCTGAATTAAGGTCTTATTCTCATGGTAACGTCAAGCTTGAAGTACTGCATTAAATAACATACACAATTTAGAGTACACATGGCTTATTTGAAACATTTGAACTAAGAATTTCGACCTCTGCAGATCTAGATTTGTGGAATAAAATAATGTTCTTCGTACTCTGAAACTGTTATAAGCAGAGCGAAGAAAATGTACATTATTAGTCCAGTTATTACGTCTCAATTTTTGGGTCAATGTAAAAACAAATGCAATAAATTTTTTGTGCAGTGCATTTCTACAAGATACCTTAAACCTAATACTCAGAGTATAGGATAAATATCTGGTGGAAGTATTGAAAATTACATTATAATGCCATGTATCAGTCAGTAGCAGAAATCTCTACAAGTAATTGCTGAGGAAGTAGTCGCTGATTTCAAGCTACTTTTAACTCAAGTGCTTGAATTATATGCTTAAAACAAAACTAAGAAAAATATTAGTAATTCGAGTATGTTTAATATAAATACTATAAAGAGATATACATTGTCAGAGATCCTAAATTTCAGAACTTATCATCCAAATATTTGTAACTTTGTAACTGTTTTTCATGAGGTTATAACTGTATATAAACCTCCTTACTTAACATCAATATAATGCTTACTCTGTTAAGGTAAGACCCTAGAAAATATTTACCGGAGTCAATAATGTGGAACTTTTACAAATACTAACACTGACGACAGCTGTGTCAGGTGTAATTATTGTCAAATTGTCAATTGCAACATCGAAATATTCACTGTCAAGTATTACTTGGAACAGTCATATATAAAAATGATACAAATCAACATGACAGTTGTCATAATCTTCTTGCTCTTCCATATCACAGTCCATAGGCAGGCAAACATTCAAGATCATGTTTGCAGCATGTGCTTCCTGGAGTGCTACAATCAGTCTTACAGTTTTATCTGATCATCTCCAACTTGCTACTTGGTGCTGACTGGGCATCAATGGCCACAGGAAGAAGAGTTCCTTGGACTTCTGTGCATCCTCACTTTATGGCATCTAATTTGAACTTGACAGCAGACATGGAGTGAGCGGTACTTGGCTGAAGCAGATGTAAGAAGCAGTGACCTCAACTGGACACATGATGAGGTCTTCTCTACCTTCTCACATAAATGCTTATAAGAAATCCCTCCTAAGATATCAGTTGATTTACCACTGTAAAAAAAAAATCCAAAGCTTTTTCTCCAACCTAAACCACATCAGCAGCAGCAGAGTTGGAGTTGCTGAAGACCACTGCATATTCTTCAAACTGCTGGATCTTCATGAGACCAACGCCTTTTTCAAATTCCATACAGCTGTGAGGTTGTATCACAACCGAGCAGAGCATGAATGAAGAGAATGTTGTTGCAGGTTACTAATAAAGTTTTGACGCTTTTGATGTTCCAGATTCCGACTTTCATAGAAGTACGTTTGGGTTTTGGCTGAAATAATATTTATCTGCTTTCTATGATGGCACGATAACAAACGAGCAAATGATTGTCAGTGTCAACTGCTACAACTAATAAATCTCTTTCACTGGCTGTAGCAAACTGTAATCTGCACAATGAGAACTTCTGTATCTCTAGGTGCATGTATGGTGTCACATCCAAATTTTTCAAGACATTCTCCCATCATGTATAAGAAACATCATTTGTTCTGTTTGTTTATCAAGGACACATTTTTGTTTAAAGTGCGTACTGTTCTTGAGAATCAGTGAATCAATACAGTTGTGCCTGTTGTTGCTGATCTTCTCATATGTGTTACATCTTTCACTGATGCAACCTCCTTGTAACCACCAAACACCTGTGAACATCTCCCATACTTTCTTGTCACATAGTGCACACACAAACTGCATGTCTTGAAATATTGAGCAGTTATTCCAAGACAAACGCTCCCCAGTCTAAACCATACACAGGAAGACAAATGGAAGATGTTGTATATTGACTGCCTTGTACATCCTTCTGCAATGAATCAGAAAGTACTGCTTTATTTGCCTGCCTTAACATATATTGTCTCAAACAAGGATAGCTACACAATTCATACTTCCATAGTCATTCCATGTTTTTGTTTTCATTTATGTCAACTGATGCCACTCTCTGAATGGAAAGTCCAACTGTGACCTTTCTGCTTAGAATGATCTGTAATCTTTCCACCTAGAGTGAATGTCTGTCGGCTCTTCTTGAGAGAATATTTGTAGATGATCTGGTCTTTCACAGATTCTATCATCTTCTGCCCAACGGCTGTTACAGTGTTGACGTTGACCAATTCATGTTCCACCTCTCATGAGAATATGCCATGGAGAGACAGATCTTCACAACTGAGCTGAGTTTCATGCCTTCAAGACTTGCACCATTTTTTCGGTGCATTTACAATCTCCTTCATTGCACTAGATCTTTCCTTGTGTTGGTCACTAGTTTTAAAGATTGATCCTGCAAATTCTTCATGGCATAGTTGATGTATGTGCAAGCTGGCATTAAACTGAGCCAGACAAGCCTTTAAAGTCCTGGTAAGGTCTCCATTGGCCTTCAGAATAAGCATCAACACTTTATCATTTATGTGATCAGCGGGACTCATGCTCATAATATATGTCACTATGTCGTACATCGCGGTGTTCTTTCATAAAGGTTTCATATTCTTAAGTACTCCCTTCAACTTGCTTGATATAGCTACAACTGTTTCCACATATTCTTTACTCATATCACTACCTTGTATTACACTTTAATGTATTCATGCGTCAAAGTGTTCATTTCCCTTTCTCCAGATACAGAGTGTCATCTTTTGTTACCATTTCCTCATTAAAGGATTCGCAGGTCTCCCCTTCAGACCATTCTATTAACTTGCAGCTGGAAATATGATTCTAAATGCAGCATTTACCCATTCTGACTGTTGCAAAGACTTTTCCAGTCAAGAGGTGTATGAGTGCATCCCTGCCATATACAATTTCAAGTATCTCTGCAAGACCAGAGCCATCCATCAGGTGCCAAGTACAGCCTAGAAAGCCATTTTAGTTTGAGATCCAAAGTTGTAGCACGAATGACATAAAGGGGCTGCCAAATGGCTTGTTGTTTAAGATAGTATGAGCCTTGTGCCCCAAACGTTATCATTGGTGTCTCATTATTCTTTCTAGCTTAATTTGGCAAGCAGATGCATAGATAAATTACATAATCGTGGGTCCAAGTCAATTGTTGGTAGGAATGTGATTGATGCTTTCCCTACATGAATCACTCGATGAATCATTTGTATCAAGCCAAAGAAACTGGGGTGTGCCGTTACTATTATTTTAGTTTTATACTGGGCAGAATTAATATAATAAATTATCCATACCTTCAAGTTTTACAGGATTATACACGTTATGATGAAGAGAATATTTTAAAACTTGTTGGACATTATTCAAAAAGTCTACATTTTATGCAGATATGTAAGCATGCGAAACTGTGAAAATTTATAATAGTTCTACCAACAATATTCTATACTTTTAGTATGTTAATTTGGAGACCTTGCTAAATGTGTGTAAAACAAACCTATTTTTATTGCAATTTGTTTTTATCCTGATCGACACGGTTTGCATCTGAGAAAGAGGTAAAAGGAACATTCACCACGCTCTTCCTAATTCGAAAAACTTTCCTTTAATCTTACTTTTCTTTTGTTCGATACGTTTAAGATGGTACATGAGATTGGGGAGGGTCAGAGAATCCTGAAACCACTGACCCTGGAACACCAAAACCGTCTACTTACAAAACAATCTTGATCTCATTATCTCAGTCTCAGACTGAACGAGAATATAGTGAGAATATAACAACCCATCAGCCATATTATATGGAATTTATTCTCAATTTGTAGTATGGTGTCCTGCTTCCTCACTACTTTTGGAATACAGTACTAAACTGCGCTGAAAAATAATTTTACCTAGAGTAGTATGCCTGCACTGAATGAGGACATTTGAAATATGACTATTAAAATAAATTCAAAAGAAAATACAACATATAATAAAGATTTTACAAATTGCCATTATAATAGTTTGATGTTGATTTTGTTTTATGTATCATGGTATAAAAAAACAACATTAAACGCCTAATTGATCTTGTAAAAGTTCTGCAACCTAACCATATTATTGGTTTTAAAAAAGGTGTAGCCGGAAAATCCTACATTCAGACATATGTACACCTTTATGTTTAACATGAAATGTGTGAGGACATCTTGACCTGTGTAATTTTAGAAATTATACAATATATAAATCAAATAACACAAAACATTTCAATATGAGATAGCAGGTTAGATATCTACCAATGAAAACCAACTTTTGGTAACAACAATCAAACTAGTCATATAGATTAGTTATATATCATTGTGAAGCCTGAAATTGTCTTTTGTATTTCATCATTAGAATTGAGATAATTGGTTAATGGGGTCTGAATCTTCCTGCTAAAATGACTAATCACATTCCACTCATGGCATCGACGATGCTCCATTGGATGATGGACGTATCATTTCCACCACAAGAGATAACGCTGGTGTCGTCATAGGAGAAGGCTGTGGCCTTAACTTCCGCCGAGTACATCTTTGCACTCCTGAAATCAGCCTGTAAAGAGACAATAGTTTAATGCAGGTAGAAATCAAACAAATTTCACTGTGTGCAAATGTTTGCCTGAGGACGAGGAGGGAAAACGTGAACCCATGATGGTTCAAAGTATTTCCCAAGTCCTTTGGCAAATCATTATTCACACTACCCCATATTCAATTGCTACTTTTATAATATATATATATATATATATATATATATATATATATATATATATATATATATATATATATATATATATATGTGTGTGTGTGTGTGTGTGTGTGTGTGTGTGAGTTTGTAATGTTACTGACATATTTATTTATAAATCAAGAAATGCAAATTATATCCAAGTAAACAATTGTTTTAGATAAACGTTAGTGTGACAAGTGTTAAAACCTACCCTTAACCGTGAAGATGGGTATTTGTACAAGCGAAGATTTCCCTTGTCATCTCCCGTTACCATTAAATCCCGGAAATTTGAGCGACTGACTGTCATTAGAATCTCTCTGTTTTCCAATCCAGTCCAGGCCCCTGTACATGTGAATGATTAGTTCATTGAGATTTTTCTATGAGAATTTTCAAACTACATAATGTATGTAAACAACACCAAGAGTTCATCCTTTTCAGAGTTTGCCAGTCCAGTTACATTGTATGATTCCTGTTCTTAAATGCAAGTCAGTTTGAAGAAGCACTACTGCATAATATTTAATAGAACTGTTTGACCCATAAAGAATATACCCAACATTTGGATTTAAATAGATAATCATTGTATACATATGTATTTTCCAACCTATGGAAAATAGCTTAAAGTAAGTTTGTACTTGGAACAGAGGGGCGTCTTAAAACAATTATACAAACACTGGCTGCATACTCCTTACATCCCCTTAAAAAAGAGAATTTCAAATGAGTAATGATTTAATATTGGTGTGTACCATGTTTTTCAGTTGAAGCAAATTTAGATTACAATTTTGATTCAACACGAGCTCATAATACTCAAGCTCTAATTTTAGACGAGGAAAGACCTACCTACATTGAAGTTTGACCGTCGTGAAATGCTTTTTTTTTCAGAACGAACACAAGCTTAATTTCAAACTTTTTCGACATTTTGAGTCAAACACAAAAAAGTAAATTATTCTGTAGTGCTCTTTCAAATGTGAAACATCGATTGTAATGTTTGAAGCTTGGTGCAAAACTACGCATTTTTTCACCATCAAATTAACGAATGATTTCATGAGAATCAATGACAGTTATTTCTAACAAACTATCAGAAAAAGAGTCCAAAGAATTTGAGTTTATAATTTCTGACTTTATCTTCTTATATGAAGAATGAAATGCAGTAATACTAAATTATGATTATATAAAGATTTATTACCATAACATGTTTTCTCTCTCTCTCTCTCTCTCTCTCTCTCTCTCTCTCTCTCTCTCTCTCTTACTTACCCAAAGTATTATAAGCCAAAGTGCAGTTGTGCGTGAACCAGTCTACGTCTCTCATTGTCCTTGCAACTTTGATTGGCTGCATACTCCTTACATCCCCTTGAGATAGAGAATCTCAAATGAGTAATCATTTAATACTGAATTTATGAAATGAGTCGAATACAGTCCAGCTTTTGCAAGTGTTGGTGAGCAAAAGCTGAACATTATTCACAGTTTTATTAATTTAGTATTAAATCATTACCCACTGAGATCCTTTTTATCACGTAGACTTTTATTCCAGTGGAACTTATTTAGTAAGAAGAATGAATACTTTTGTTAATTCTGACAGACGTTGCATATAACATGATCCCAAACAAATATGAACTAATAAAAGTAGATTATACTTTTTTACAAACTATAAATCAAAGAACAAGCATCAAATCTTATTCAATATCATCCATGCATCGATGTATTGCGATATCTACTATTGCGACAGTGTATATGTATTCACAATGGAACTATCGATATAGGACGATAGGACAATGAAATATAAATTGAATTACATAAACAATCTAACATTAGAGATTTCCTTGCTGACTTTCGATCCCAGTGGGGGTAAACTGGCCATGTTCAAACAGAAGAGACCATTTCCCCCCAATTCCCTTTCGTGCATTGAGTCGAAAAATGACCGTCACGATGTTTATTGAAAACAAAAAAATCCAGAAAGCAGGTTTTAAAATGTTACCCCATGATGGCAGCCAATTAGTTAAGAGAATACTATACAATAATGGCATATGCTTATTTTGACCAATCAGAATCACTTAATGTAACACGTCATACCAAAAATACGATACTGCACATTCAACAGAAAAATTATACTATGTGATAATAGTCATTATGTCATGATAGTAATTAGGTGACAATGTAGTTTGAACAAGATTGTTTTTTAAAGGTGAGACCGTACATCCTTTATATATTTTTTACATTTCCATTGTAGAGAATATGTTGTCTTAACTTTCTCACCTTTACAGATAATAAGTTACATTGCATACTCTTTTTTTCCAAAACAAATTGAAGAAATTGTAGAAAAATCATTTGACAGTAATTGGAATATTTATTTTCCAAATGTAATATTACACGGACCAGACCATGACATGTTATATCACTTACAAAAGCAAAGTTCGAAGTCATCTCCCATTGTCTGCAAGAACCAGCCATCACTAGACCAGTCTATTTGCTTCACGCTGCCCATGTGGCCCTGAATATAAAATTCCAATTCTACTTGTAAAAATCTAGATGTTTACAGCTATATTGAAAACAAATCATGGGATATGATTTTGCTAAAGCAAAGATAAATAGGAATATTTAAAGCAAAATGCGAATCAAACCAATAGAACTAAAGTAGACGAAATGGAAGAAGAGAAATTAATCTTACAGTGTATGATCAGAGTCAAAGACATTCTAAGACATTTTAAAAACAAGTAGTGATGCGTATATCATTGTCATTACCGAGTGGTATAAAACTGTCACTTTTCACGATTGAAACATAAATATCACCCAATAACTGAATTTTAAACACAAAGTTGCAACAAAGACACAAAAACACTATATATATATATATATATATATATATATATATATATATATATATATATATATATATATATATATATATATATATATATATAGGTCATAAGAAAGTAATGAACTGCTAATAATATATATTATCAAGATACGTCCCTCATGATTCTACGTTTGGATCATAGTGACCTACTTTTGTAATGAGGGTGTATCACTGATCAAGGTGAATCTGCTCACCAATTTCCTTGACTCTACGTAAGATACTATGCATACAGCATGCCAAAGACTAGTGTGGTCATAAACAAAATGCAATCACGTAACAAAAACTACAGTACGAAACAAAAAATAAATCACATTGATGGTGTAATACTATGAAAGATGTAAACCATAATCTAGTTAATCAAGTCAATCATAAAAATAAGTTTTTAATCAAAGTCAGTGGCATTAAATATGGGTCACAGTTACATATCTTTAATATGAGTGTGTGGTATCATCAAAATGCATCCTCTAACCAAGCTTCAATGTACCAGGCGATAGATAGATACATACATACATAGACAGACAGATGATAGATAGATAGATAGATAGATTGATAGATTGTACTTGAAGCTGAACCCAAGTATGAGAAGCATGAAATATGGATCATAGTGACCTAGTTTTATGAGGGCATGTGACTCATCAAGATGAATCTTCTCACCATTTTTGGTGTTAAGGATACAATCACATGGTCTGATGATTCTAGTTTGAACAGAACTTAAGAAATCTACTTAATACACAATATTTATGCAAAAGTCAGTGTGGAGTGAAGCGTGGGATACGTGTCCTGGTGACATCTCTTACGAAATGAGTATGCTGTATGCCCTAAGATATATCCACTTCACTGTGCTGCATGATTCCAGGTATTACAGTATTATACAGTGTGAAAAAAACCCTGTGCTTCATGATTTCGGGTATTACAGATTTAAACAGTGTGCAAAACCTCTGAGCAAAAGGCATACATTTAACCAAGACTAAAAAAGTAATATACATGAATGTACAGTTTGCCTCCTCAACCCCCTCTCCAGAATGGAGTGTGTGTGCTATGAAACTCACTCCAAACACTTGCATAGGACCTAGAAAAAAGATTAAGTCCATATCGTATTTTGCTTCATCGTATTTCGTAAACTAGCTTCGGGATGCCTGGTCCCATACCATAGTCTAGCCTTTATTGAATCATAGGACATTCGTATAAAGCCCTTTCGAAAATAATGGAAGCGGATGTTCTTGCTCTATGATGGATGATGTTTGACATATATAGACTAAAAAAAGTATACGTTCTTTTAACTGGATGCTTTCTAATAGGACTACAAGCCTAGATGTATAATCACTGACATCTAAGAATAATCTCCACGTACTTCATTAACATGAATGGTGTTTGCAATTCAAATTCCATACCAAATTATAGTTATTCTTACCGTCAACGACGTGTTGAAGCTTCTAAAACGTGTTCCTTCATCAATCACTGAGTAGATTTCAATAAGACCGCTTTGGAAACCAAGAGCAAGGAGACAGCCATCTGCAATGGATAGGCGTGTGTTACTAATGAGTCTTTGTACGGCATTGAACAAATACATTGGCTTATTTGGAAGTGGCGCTTTCAGGCTGGTTTTAAGTTTTAACTAACAAGGGAAGCATTGATAATAAGGCAATTTATAGACTCTTCAGCCTTTTTCTGGAAATATGCATAATTCTGAACATTCAAACTCCAGTAAATTCAATCACATGAAATGGAAAATTATGCATAGCTTTAACCCATTTTATCCTGAACAAGACTACGGTCGTAATACCTCATTATATCCTGAATACGCCTGTGGTTGTAGTATAATCAAGCTAGTTAAACAGGATAAGGTCTTTCTTGTTACTAAAGGCGTTGTATGCATTAGCAATGCTATGTAAACACAAAATTACACCATATTATCAGGATCTTTGCTTTAATGGAAAGTTAAATGCCCCGTTAACATTGCAAACCATTTACAACATATTCTGCCTATAATGGTTTATAATCCTTGGGAAAGGAACAGGTGATCTTTATATTCATGTAAATGTGCACTAATTTATTCTTTAATGGGACCTAAATTGCCTGATGTTTATCTACAGGTGACTGCTATATACAGGTGACCGCTATAGCAGGTTTGACTCTCTGGCACATGCCTGGGGAATAGGCTATTGAATGAATTTGTTCAGCTGACGTCTGCTTTGAAGCAACGACCTTCCCGTTGGAAGCCTTCAGAATGATGAATTTTCCATCTGCAGTCCCCACTGCCACAATGTTATTCCGCATATCCAAAGAAATGCACGTGCAAGGGCTCTGGAACACAAAGTTTCAGGTTCTGTAGCCACGAAGGAGTTAGATCACAAAAATTTAATTCATACTCAAAACACCAAAATCATTAAACATACTTAAAGTTCTTCGACAAATGTTAAATTACGTTCAGGCTTTTTTAAAGCAAACAGTGGCTGATTCTGAAATTTTAATTATTTAACACAATACAAGTTAAAGTTGTCTACAATCTAATTCTTGAATCTTTAGTATGATTTGGAAATTTTTGCTCAAAATGGCCATGGTGCTTGACATGGATCTGTGACAGCTAAGCACTTATGTAAGGACGGCCAATTTAGGAATGCAACTTGGATGTACCATTAAAGTCCCAGAATTTGTATCATCAATGGAACATTTAAATTTCAACGTAAATTATTTCTGTAATGGATTATATATATATATATATATATATATATATATATATATATATATATATATATATATATATATGCGGAATCATAACAATGTATCGACACCATATTAGTCTCCTAACTGTCATGTTTCCATCAAATATAAAACTAACTATGCGATTTTCTTTGGAATAAATGTCCTAAGCATAAAATAGAAATGTTCCCCAGAAATGAAAAAGCTGTAATTGTTTGTTTATATTCATTCATTTTTCGTGAGTAAACAGTCAGCAATTGAAGCTAAGTTAATTGTTACAAACCTCAACTTGTGTTCTCCAAACAATATCGTGCTTGGACATAGACCATTTTGTCACAGACTGATCAAGTCCAGCAGTGATAAAGGACATGCCTCGAGGATGAGCAGCTAGAGAGGTCACATTTTCCCCAGAACTCTTCAAAGAAAAGGAGAAGATGCGAGATATAGATACTCTTCAAAAGTGAAAGTTCAGTATACTTTAAGAACCCAAACCCCCCTTCCCCCCACCCCCGACCGAAATTTGATGTTCTGAACATTTTCTTCTATTTTTCATTGTTTTCACAGAAAAGAAATACCTCGGAATTCCAAATACCGAAACATATTTACTTCTGATGCATAACCATCGGAGATCGACAAACCAGTATACCAACAGCCAGATTGATTAAAACGATTTCCAGAGGAGAAAATAATTACAGACATGTATTTAGGTAGATGGAGCTGTCATTTGTCTTCACTCACAAGATGTCAGACCGATCAGCTAAACATTTTAGGTCTGAACTATTTGTAGAGGAAAATTAATCTGATCTCTGAATACGAATCTGTGCCAAAACCTAGGAACATTTACTGTGTTTGAATATGGTCCAGAGAAATAGAATTCAGCAAGCATCGTTTCAATGATGCCTACACATTTGACAAACAGAACGATTTTGTGTGACTATGGTTCAGTCAAAGCATTCCAGTCTCAGTCACTATAATATATAATCTCTCTCTCTCTCTCTCTCTCTCATCAATGCAACGTTCCAGTCCTAGCAAGCATTTGTGTAATATACTGTTCCTGATACATACTTCACAGAAATGCTTTTAAGTCTTAACCGACCTAAATGTCAATCAGAATATTGTATAGTATGAAATTCTTCTTTCTTTAATGAATTTGGACATAATAATAATAATAATAATAATAATAATAATCACCATCATCATCATCGTATCATTTTGGAGGGGGTGCCTCGAGTGGCCTAGTGGTCTCAAGTGCTCTCCGTTACGGATGACTGCCATCTCACCTCTGTCTGCATGGGTTTGAGTCTCGGATTCGGCCAATGTGGGTATGTGAGAAAGCTTGCCAGTAGCTTTTCGTGGGTCGGTGGTTCTTTCCAGGGTTTTCCTGGATTCTTCCTCCACCATTAATACTGGCCGCCATGTATAGCCTATGGCGTTAAACCCCACAACAACAACAACCATTTTGGAGATAATATTACTTAAATGTTAAATGAAAATTACTTCATATATAGTCACTGATGTTAATAAGAACTTTTTTTCATCCAAAATGTAGACATGTACACTAGTGATTTTCGTCAACTATGTTGACCTAACTGTTTGTTTCTCTCAAAATGCCACTGCCACCACAAGTTGATTCCCCCAATCATCTTGCAGAAATGCCTTCTCTTCCCTCAAGTTAGATTCCAAGGAATTTTCAACATGTAGCAACAATATACAAAGTTTAAAGTTTCTATCAAACGAACTGGCGTAGTAATTCACAATCACTGGACTTTTTGCATCCGAATTCAATGCAACATTTTATTGAACATCAACACAGTTATGTGTAGGCAGTGGTACTATGTAGTAATGTTGACTATGAAAGCTTGGGCCTAATTACTTACTTGCACAACATATCTCATTTTGTACATCAGAGAACCTTCAAAAATGCAACCATTTGTGGTTCCAACAAATAGTTTGCCATCTGTACCACTCAAGGTCTGTGGAACAATTGCTTGAATATTACCAGCCACTTCTGGAATCTATAAACACAGTTTGGAAAATAGTCTTATGAAATCTATAGAGTTTTGGAAATACAGTCTTCTAGAATCAATAAATACATCTTGGGAAATACAGTCTTCTGGAATCTATCAAATATAGAGGTTGGGAAATACAGTCTTCTGGAATCTATACAATACAATATAGAGTTTGGGAAATACATTCGTCTGGAATCTATACACTACAGAGTTTGGGAAATACAGTCTTCTGGAATCTATACGATACAATATTGAGTTTGGGAAATACACTCGTCTGGAATCTATACACTACAGAGCTTGGGAAATACAGTTTTCTGGAATCTATACACTATATAACTTGGGAAATACAGTTTTCTGGAATCTATGCAATATAGAGATTGGGAAACAGTCTTCTGGAATCTATCCAATATAGACCTTGGGAAATACAGTCTTCTGGAATCTATACAATATGGAGTTTGGGAAATACAGTCTTCTGGAATCTATACAATACTGAGTTTGGGAAATACATTCTTCTGGAATCTATACACTATAGAGCTTGGGAAATGCAGTTTTCTGGAATCTGTAAAACATAGAGTTTGGGAGATACGGTCTTCTGGAATCTATAACATATAGAGTTTGGGAAATACAGTCTTCTGGAATCTATCAAATATAGAATTTGGTAAATACAGTCTTCTAGAATCTATACAATATAGAGCTTGGGAAATACAGTCTTCTGGAATCTATACAATGTAGAGTTTGGGAAATACAGTCTTCTGGAATCTATACAATATAGAGTTTGGGAAATAAAGTCTTCTGGAATCTATACAATATAGAGTTTGGGAAATGCAGTCTTCTGGAATCTGTCAGATATAGAGTTTGGGAAATGCAGTCTCCTGGAATCTATCAAAAATAGAGTTTGGGAAATACAGTCTTCTGGAATCTATCAAATATAGAGTTTGGGAAATAAAGTCATCATTAAAATAAGAAAACACAATCATACATGAAAGCCTTTTAACGATATAGCCCGTCATGAACAACATTGCTCAAAGTACTAATAAACCTAGCACACAAATATAGACCAATCAGTATTGCTTATCATCAAATGTATGAATCTACTGCCATCATTTAACAATCTCTGTCTGGCACAAATATTCTTCACGAGTGAAATATTTAAATGTATACTTTTAATTATCTGCTCCTCTTTTTATTTTATTTCATCACCATTGTTTCCTTTTCCTATTTTGGTTAAGCCACATACCTGCCTGGATCTACTATCCTGCAGGGAAGCATTAGTGTCCCAGGCCTTGATTTCAGTGCCAGATCCTGAAACTAACGTTCCATCCTCAAGCATGCACAGAGCACCAACAGGGCCCTGAAACAGAAACGGTTTACCTTTCTTATAAAACTACAAATTTATGATTAAGACATGTCTTATTTTGTTTGCATATACAAAATATAAAACAAGCTTACATCGATTTCATTCTTTGGATCTGTTATGTACCACTAAATGTATTATAAAAAAGCATACTATATTCTCTGACTCGAAGTTTTGCATGAACACGCCGAAAATAAATAACAGATTATATTTTGTTTCAAGTATTGAGTCCTTCATATACAACGATCCATGTTTCAGATCATTCCTGGCAAAAGGCTGCGATTTTCTAATCTGAGACTTCTCTGAGGTATAGCATTTCCACAATCTGAGCTTGCTGGAATTGCTTTAATGACACAAATTGGATGGTGATGCAAACATGTCTGATTAGTAAGTACTGTAATGCAAATATGTGTCTGAGTATTAAGCACGGTTATGCAAACATGTGTGAGTAGTAAGCACGGTAATGCAAACATGTATTTGAATAGTTAGCACAGTAATGCAAATAATGCAAACATGTCTGAGTTATAAGCATGGAAATGCAAACATGTCTAATTAGTAAGCAAGGTAGTACAAACACGTGTCTTATTAGTAAGCATAGTCATGCGAACATGTGTCTGAATAGTAAGCATGGTAATGCAAACTTTTGTCTGAATAGTAAACATGGTAATGCAAACATGTCTGAGTAGCAAGAATTGTAATGCAAACACGTCTGATTAGCAAGTACGTTATGCAAACATGTGTCTGAGTAGTAAGCACATCAATGCTAACAAGTGTGTGAGTAGTAAGCATCGTAATGCAAACATGTCTGCTTAGTAAGCACGGCAATGTAAATATGTGTCCGAGTAGCACACATGGTAATGCAGACACGTGCCTGAGCAGTAAGCACTGGAAGGTAAGCATGTTTTTATAGCAAGCACGGTAATGCAAAAAAAATTCTGAATAGTAATTATGGTAATGCAAGCATGTGTCTGAGTAGTAAGCACGGTAATGCAAAGTGAAATATCATCTCAATACTAAGCATGGTAATGCAAAAGCTATCTGACAAAAATCAGTATATGATCATAAATACCATTTTGTCAATGACGCAAGCAATCATTGCAAATAATTTCTTACAGACTACCTTATGAGCTGACTTCTTCAGTCGGCATTTGATTGCATCCATGTCATCTCTGACCCAAACCATTAAGTTTCCTTTGTTGTCTCCAGTGATCACATCACCCCCCTGCGTAAACGCATGGCAGTTTATGTATTTTGGAATTTCCTCCTAAGATAGAAAGACAAAAAACAAAATATGAAAACATGCTTAGATTTTTAAAGCCATATTTCAAGGCTTTACACGACATTAAAACTGGGTTGTATGTAAGACTCCTTAATGTTCCCATGGATGGGATACTCGATGTTGAAGTCTGTCTAGAATTCTACAGTTTCAAACGAATGGCACATCTATTTTGGTCTTTACAATATATATTTGAGCCATGTGACATCAAATGTGCACAGCAGAAACTATACAGTATAATTAACAATAACGTTTTAAAATCTAGAAGTATTGAGAATACTCTGAAGAATAACATTAAAACTTATTGGAATATGGAGATTATATTATAGTACTTACTAATGGGCAAGCAAATATTAGATAACTACCACTGGAACAACCAATTTATTATTGTCAGTTCAAACTTCACTAGTTTTAAAATGTCCAAAACATTTCAAAACTATTTTGCAGCCAGCTGAGTACATGTACATTAGAGCACACAAAGATAGGACTTCACACCAGAGATGTCCTATATATAATCCATAGTGGTCACACATGTCAGGGGTGAGTTACCTTTTCGCTACATTTATATGTTTAAGGGGTCAATTAAAAATGACTATCAGTGTTTTAGAAACTGAAAAGAAAAACAACTTTCTTCTAGTTTCAGTTTATTAAATGTTTTTATACCTATTTTTAATTACAACAATGTAATATAGGTTCTCCAGTTAGTTATAATGAATTACAATCTATTGTTTATACTGTGCTTATTGGAAGTCATATTGCGCAATACAGTGCATATGTTTATGCTTTGTACTTATGAAGTTTAGCAACAATGCAGTCACTGTTTTTAATATCATGCATCAGAAAGCAAGTGACATTTCTATTTACTTGTATCGTGATAGCATCATTTTTTTTTCCTTCTTTACGCATATAAATTTGTTACCTCAGAATCAGGCAAAAACTGGAAATATCTGCATAAATGTGCATTGACATGTCCAAAGATGGTTTTGCCAAAAAGATGGAAATATGACCATTATTTTGCATGGTCATGTCCAAAACTTATTATCTTCAAAAAGGAAGTAATATCCCCTTAATTTGCATGGAAATGTCCAAAACTTAGTATCTTTGAAAAGGAAGTAATATCCCCTTAATTTGCATGGACATGTCCAAAAGATATTATCTTTCAAAAAGATGGTACTATCACAATTATTATGCAATGACATGTCCAAAAAGTTGTATCTTTAAAAAGATAATTAATTTGAATGGGCAAATTCAGAAATTAGTAGAATACCCATTCTTTTGCATGGACATGTACAAATGCAGTATCTTCAGAAACGTGATAATATCCCCATTCATTTCCATGAAAATGCCCAAATGGCCGTATCTTCAAAAAGATGGAAATATTCCCATTACTTTGTATGGACATGTCCAAAAGCCAGTATCTTCAAAAAGATGGGAGCATCCATATTAATTTCCATCAACATGCCTAAAATGTTGTATCTTTATAAAGTTGGAAATATCCCGATTAATTTTCATGGACATATCTAAAAGGTAGCATCTTTAGAAAGATGGGAATATCCCCATTAATTTGAATCCACATGTCCAAATAGTAGTATCGTCAAAAACACGGTAATATCCCCATTAATTGGAATTGATATGTCTAAATGGAAATATCAACAAAAAGATGTAAATGTCACCATTAATTTGCAAAAGGTAGTATTTTCAAAAAGATGGGAAAATCCATTTCAATTTGCATCAACATGTCTAGAAGCTATCATCTTTAGAAAGATGGTATAAAATCCCCATTAATTTTCACTGATATATCCAGATAGTTGTATCTCCATAAGTTGGAAATATCCCGATTAATGTGCATGGACATATACAAATGGCAATATCTTCAGAAAGATGGTATAAAATACCCATTTTTTTCCTTGGACATGTCCAAATAGTAGTATTGTCAAAAAGATGGAAATATGCCAATTAACGTGCATGGACATGTCCAAATGGTTGTATCTTCATAAAGTTGGACATATCCAGATTAATTTGCATGAGCATAATACAACGGTTGTGTCTTCATAAAGATGGAAATATCCCCATTTATTTCCTTGGACATGTCCAAATAGTAGAATCATCAAAAGATGGAAATATCTCCATTTATTTGTGTTGACATGTCCAATAGTAGTATTGTCTCAAAAAAATAGCAAAGCTCTTCACTGACAATTACTATTGTCAGAAAATATTTTAAAGCCATGCTATTGTCTAGAGATAGCTTAAATGTCAGAAAATATTTTAAAGCCATGCTACTGTCTAGAGATAGCTTAAATGTCAGAAAATATTTTAAAGTCATGCTATTGTCTAGAGATAGCTTAAATGTCAGAAAATATTTTAAAGCCATGCTATTGTCTAGAGACAGCTTAAATGTCAGAAAATATTTTAAAGCCATGCTATTGTCTAGAGATAGCTTAAATGTCAGAAAATATCTTAAAGCCATGCTATTGTCTAGAGATAGCTTAAATGTTAGAAAATATCTTAAAGCCATGCTATTGTCTAGAGATAGCTTAAATGTCAGAAAATATCTTAAAGCCATGCTATTGTCTAGAGAGAGCTTAAATGTCAGAAAATATTTTAAACCCATGCTATTGTTTAAAGATAGCTTAAATGTCAGAAAATATCTTAAAGCCATGCTATTGTCTAGAGATAGCTTAAAACTATTACATCCACATTTAGCAAGAGAAAAGAGATGAATAGTCTTGAACACTATCTGCAGTTGACCAAACTTTTCCCTCACATATTTATACAGAGCATAGAAGCTTCAAATCTGCTTGAGAGACTATGTGCCTTATGTTCTTTAACACACAACGAATAATTTTGAGCCTCATGGTAGTTGAGAACACAAGAGTGAATGGACAATACTATGCCGCAATAATCAAACATAATTTAAGCTGTTTAAAAAATGTGCTCAGACCTACCAAGGATAATGCTTAATTTTGTGCCAGGATACCCACACACATACATATCTAATGCAAACCTTACATAAACACGACATTGAAACCCTAATTCACCAACCATAAGGTTCAGATTTAGCTCATGGCGACTTTGTTTTTTCCCTTCAAAATTCAAAGGTTCCTTACGGAAAAACTGTTTCATTTACAGAACTTTCTAATCAATCTTTAATCAAAAATTTATACCGCGAATGGTATATCAAAGATACAGTGTGTGTTCTATACATATATTGTATTTACATTACATATCGAATACAAATACTCGCATTTCCAAAGGACTTAAAACTGACTACAGGCAACTGTGTGTTGACTGAATTAGTCAACTCTTTACATCCCTGTCCAGTGTGTCTGCTATAAAATGTAGTTCTTTATCGTTTGTCTCAATTCACAATCATCCCTGCCAATTGATAAGTCGCTCCTTGTACTTTTTGAGCTCCTAGATTTATTCACATTGATTAAATAAATATAAGACACATTTATACTCTAAACATGAAAGATGGTTTAAATTAAGAAAAGTAGAACACTACAAACACAGCACGGTTCGCTTCTTGAATAGTGAATGCGCAACCAGTCACTAAACCGGTGAGTGTATTTAAACGAGTGGGGAATATCAACTAGGCCAAATGACAAAACTGCAGGAGGTAATTCAAACATTTAAAATGTATGTACAGTTGATTGAAGTCAGTATTTTGCTTTAATTAACATTGCTACCAATCTAAAGATTGTTTATATCCTCAATTTCTCCCTCTCTCCCTCTCTGTTGGCCGGTTTGTCTGTTAATTTAATCATCATTCAAAGTACCAGAGACATCATTACATGACAGTCAAAAATCAGCTAGGCTATTTTATTCATGGATTTTAGCCCCTATCTTGCTACGATGTGTGTTAGTTACAATTTGTATTCTGTAGATTTGAAGAGAGAGAGAGAGAGAGAGAGAGAGAGAGGGGTAAAGTGAGCTTTATCTATTAGAGATGGTCTCGTAGCAGAGGCTAATTTTAAAAGCTCCAAAAGTAATGACTCTCAGAGATGGCAAAAATACAAAGTTCCCACGAGAACTTAACTAGTATTTCACGTTTACAAAGACTTAGTTTAATATGAGACATATGCATCTTCCATATATAACGATCATATAAAGCCCATGCCCAAAGCAAAACATTGTAATGATACAAAAAGTGCCTAAGTTATCTGTATGTGAAAACTATAGTTCTCCCATTGTCATCATTTGTCATAAAGAACGCCATTTTAATGATGACCTAATCCTAGCCTTACAAACAATAATCTTAACTAGGTTAGACTCTGGGATGCCGTGTGCTACGAGCCTTGGAATAATGGTACTGGACTACCGTATAATGAAATCATGTAGCTATGTGGGTCTTGTAAACCGTGTGCCCCAAGCCTGGGAATACTGGTACTGGACTACCGTATGTTAGAATCATTTAGTTAATTTGGTCTAGCAATCTGTGTGTCCCAAGCCTAGGAATAGGTTGTTGTTGTTGTGGGGTTTAACGCCATTTTTCAGCACACGATAGGCTATGCATGGCGGCCAGTATTAATGGTGGAGGAAAAACCCGGGAAAACCCCGGGAAGAACCACCGACCCACGAGAAGCTACTGGCATGCTTTCTCACATATCCACATTTGCCGAATCCTGGACTCGAACCCACGCAGACAGAGGTGAGATGGCAGTGATCCGTAACGGAGAGCGCTTTAGACCACTCGGCCACTCGGGGCCCCGCCTAGGAGTAGGAATACCAATGTTGAAATAATATAGCCAAGTGTACATCGATTTTATATCATGATTTATATTACATTTTCTTGGAATGTAACAATACACATATTTAACAGAGAAGAATAAATATTTAATATTTATTCCAATGAGAAAAAGGAGACTCGTAAAGTTAAGAGCTTTATAATAATGTTGCTTCTCTTTCATTAACTGAAAGAAAATCTGATGTTGAAAGTGTTCGGTCCCTCCAGTGAGAATACAGAATAACCAGATCACGTAATATACACTAGTGTAAAACAATACAAAAAATATTTTTAAAATGAACTCAACAGTCACTTAAAAATATTTCACTGCAATATAAACTGTTAAAAAACTATCACACATTGTTTGTCCATAAAAAAATATATTAAAATAAGTTAACACTGACATATAAATGCATGTGGATTTAAAATATCTATATCAATTATGAAATTGTATAACAGTGCTTACCTTTTCCTTTGTCTCAAGTGAAAAAAGAAATTCATTCAAACAATAAACCATTAGATTTTGCAGATGTCCAAACTACTAAACATTTCAATTTAAAAAAAAAAAAAACACTGGTTAAAGTAAAGATTCAAAGACAAAATGTCAGAAGATAAAAACATACTGGAAAATATACTTCTAAATCTCACACAGAAAAGTAGAAAATATACAAATTTAATAATCACTTACGTAAAATCTACGTCGATTTTGGTACATGATATCGTCCTGAAAATATTTTATCAAACAAGAATAGACAAATTAGTTTGTATCTGAATCAAGCAAGAATTGTGAACAAAAATATTCACAATAATCTATGTTTGCTATTTCAAAATAAATATCTGAGCTAACATAGAAACTTGATTTCCAAGTTATCAAGTGACATACATATTTGTATGCCAACGGTTGCGTCAAAAATATTATCTTACCTCGAAGAATGTCCTTTGATATTGACTGCATTACGTTTACATGGAAGTGATTCTAGTGTCTTATGCAAATTGCTTCTTTTTCAACTGTCTCTTACCTCAAAAATGCCGCTATTCCTGTCCCTGAGTATCCTGCCCTCCTTATGCTTCAGTGGGTCATAGAATATTTTCCAGAAGAAGAGGTGCTGCTTTCCATAGGTCATGATGATGGTGTCATCCTCGGGATAAAAGCATGCGCAAAGCACGGAATCGTTGTTCTTTAAAATGAATTTCAAAGCTGAATATTCAAAAGTCTTGAAAAGTGAGATACAAACAGATTTGAAAAGAAATCTTTATTTTGAAAGATGCGAATCTAATAATGTCAATTTATCCACTCTTTTGTTTGTGTGTATATATATATATATATATATATATATATATATATATATATATATATATATATATATATATATATATATATATTTAATGCTGTCCGGCATTCTGCGCACTTACAATTTCCGTCTCCAATATTGAAACAAAACGCATATTGAATTCGACCGTTTGACGAAAATAAAATACAGCAATGCTTATCATTTGAAAAGAGGCAACTGTCACCAGAATATTATGTTCAAAATAATATTAATTTTGGACACATGGGATAACAGCCCCGTGTTGACCTGACTGGCGATATGTCGGCCTATTCAGTGCACAGCGTTGAAAAGATGTAATGTTTATTAATCGGGCTATATAAATGAAATGCATTACTTTGGACTGTTTCTGTCTACATTTCAGTCAAGTAATCAGGTCAGGTTTATAGCTAGTTTTACAAACTTCAACGTTATTCTACTACTGTAAACTATATAGACAAATTAGGATATATAGTTTTGTCTCAGAGTTTTGTACAGAGTAATATCACAGGTTCGTTACAAAGAAAATGAGGAGTATTCGTCCACGAATCAAGGGATGGGGTATTATATTCTTACAGGTTAGAACCCCCATCCCTTGATTCATGGACGAATACTCCTAATTTTCTTTGTAACGAACACCTTTGGTAAGATATAAGATGTGAGAATGTTTTATATACTGAAATATATTGAACTTTATGCATATGTGGTTGATATCGCAAGATCTGCGCTAGACTGAGGTTTGCCAGTTTGCCACATCTGACTCGTTGGCGATTCTGTCTGCCAGTTCTGATTGCTTCAGTACTATCATGTGGTTAAATACCGAATGTTATATATTGAGTGGCAGACAGTACTTGTCAGATAACTGGAGAGCACAGTCAAATTCAAAACCAGAACTAACACCTATGAAGTCCAACACACCTTTTAGGTAATGACATATACAAATTGCTAAATAATAATAATATAGGTCTGACAAAGTAATAATAATAATAATACTTTAAATTATTTGAACATTTTATTTAGGTGAACAGCTAGTAAAATAAGCAATACTTTGAACATTTGAACGTCACTGTTTTTAATAGTATGCAGAGGCAAGCATTTTGGAAAATTACATAGGAAATGCTTGAGTAAGTAAATTAATCTTCCAAATTATCGTGCAGTTATATCCCACCATATTAGTAACCTGGGTTAAGCGAATACAAAGAAAATCTTCAACTCTCGTCTGTTGGGGTCACCTTATGATTTATAATCATTATTCAATTTATTTAACATTGAAATAGACTATTATGTCATGAGACATTTTATTGAAATGATCCAGGAACAAGACATCGAAAATTAACGTCAGTATCTAATTGTTACAATAAATGGGTGCAAGCAACGAATGTTTCCTTGCAGGAGTATATTTGTCTTATTCCAATAAATATTATGTACTGGTGACAGCTTTCCAGTTTCTTAGTTATGTTACTTTCATTAAACATTTCTGGTTGGCTTTACTGTTGAGTGGAACTTCTTCAATGAACCCTCAAAAGCAGACAGCAAGCATAGGTCGCTTACTATATATATATATATATATATATATATATATATATATATATATATATATATATATATATATATATATATATATATATATATATATATATAATTAAATAATAGAGCACTTCGTGGCCATAATATTGCTTTTCCTTTTCTAGAATGTACACTTTATATGTTTTAATCAGGACTTGCACGCAATAAAATGCTGAATTTGAATTTGAATAGGAACAAAGAGTCTTCCCTCATTTAGTATAATCCAGTTTGTACGATCAAATCTCATTAGGAACATTTACTTCTGTTGTTAATATGCCTCACTTTAGTAAAACATAATCGAATCATCAAACGGAAAAATAAGTGTGAATCCATTCATTTCCACTTTAACACGAACATAATCCAATCATCACGCGTAAAAAAAAGAGTGAATCCATTCTGTCTCACTTTAATACAATCAGAATCCGATCATCACACGTAAATATGAGTAAATCCACTGTCTCATTTTAATACGAACAGAATCCAATCATCACGCGTAAAAATAGGAGTGAATCCATTCTGTCTCACTTTAATACAAACAGAATCCAATCATCACACGTAAATATAAAAGTGAATCTATTCTGCCTCACTTAAATACAAACAGAACCCAATTATCATATATAAAAAATGAATCTTTTATGTAGGTGAGAAGGGATGCTTTCTTGCTGCGATTGGAGTTAGCGATACAAACATAAATAAATAGAGAAAAGGATAATAATGATGCAATTCAAATCATTGCATACAATTTCAGATAAATGTTTTCAATTTGTGCAACATAAAAACATAACATAATCTCTAGGCATAAACACTGCTACAAGCTCTGGCCTCGTTTACATTATTATGACTCTATTGAAACAACTTAGTATTGTACTTACCGCAGGCCCATCTTTCCAAACTTTCTGTAAGTCACAATTTTAATAATAATAATAATAATAATAATAATGATAATAATAATAATAATAATAACTATAAGAAAAATAAAACCAATTTAAATGGTTTGAAAGAAGCCCTGTACAGGATAAACATGTAAAAACATGACACTATTGGTCATTTTGAAATTGATTTAGAGTATAATACAAAATCACAGATATACAAAATACATGTATAAATAGTCTGTGTGAAATGTTTTACAACATATATGAATCACTGTATCAACGATCCTTCATAAAAATAACACATGTTTGGTCAACCTAGAAAGGTTATCAGTTAGAACTTTCACTGCATGCGAAAGAAAAATATGGTCTAGTTTTGTATATTTTGATCAGGGAAAGAACATTGCTGCTTATGGTGTCTTTTTCTCATCAGGAATAAGTAGTATGACATCTTATATACACTTCTCAAATTAAAAGCAATATTTAAAATTGTTATATTTGTTTATACCGTTGTCCTGGCGACGAGTTTTTCTGCTTGCCAATCCCACACACTGAGAATGTTCTTTCCACTGCGGTCAAGGACACACATGAAGTTGCCAGAACTCTGTTTACAACAATAAATACTTTTAGGATAGAAGTAAAAATATATAGTATTCATTATCATATTCAAAGACAAACATCCAAGGCGATTACAAATTACCGAAACGGACTTACCATATGAACTTGCCTTCAAGGTACATACAAGCCAATTACAATAAATTATACTATTACGTATGTATTGTTATTTATACTATTACGTATGTGTTGTTATTTTTTTCAGTAGTGACGATCTAACGTGAACCTTATGCTGAATTCGTATCGTTAGGCAATAAGGAGATTAAAGGCAATCGAGCTCGGCTAACTTGGGTATGCGAGAAAGCTTACCAGTAGCTTTCTGTGGGTCGGTGGTTCTTCCCGGGTTTTCTCCGGGTTCTTCATCCATTATTTATAATTGCCACCATCGTGTGATGGAAAATAGCTTTCAATGAAGAACAATAAGAGCAGTCGGAACAACAAGAACGACAACTACTACTACTTTTAATGCACTGGCAAACCCTAGCAACGAGAAAGCCGATGGAATAAATGCTTTCTGTCTGTGATTTTTAAAGTGCACGGGCCACATTATTACTCCAAAGCTTGCTCAGTTATTTAGCAAATTAATTGATGCTGGTTATTTTCCCAAAAACTGTTCAACAGCGATAATAATCCCAATGTTCAACAAGGGGATACAATTAACGCATATAAATAAAAATGAATACGATTGTTTGCCACTCTAGCCCATCCAACTATAGAGGAATAGGTTTGGTGTCAGTCAAACCCGCCAAACTATAGAATAATACGTTTGTTGAAATTCTAACCCATCCAACAGTCACAATGGAACTTTTGATGAATTTTTATAAAGTGCAATTTTAGGATTGTAATTTATATTTGTATTATTTAAATTAAGATGATGATGTCAGAAGTTTTGTATTGTGTAATTAACAATTGTATAATTTTAATAAAGTTGATGATAATTAGAAGTTTTGTATTGTGTAATTAACAATTGTATAATTTTAATAAAGACTATGATAATCAGAAGTTTTGTATTGTGTAATTAACAATTGTATAATTTTAATAAAGATGATGATAATTAAAAATGTTGTATTGTGTAATTAACAATTGTATAATTTTAATGAAGTTGATGACGGTCAGAATTTTTGTATTGTGTTATTAACAATTGTATAATTTTAATAAAGATGATGATAATTAGAATTTTTGTATTGTGTAATTAACAATTGTATAATTTTAATAAAGATGATAATTAGAATTTTTGTATTGTGTAATTAACAATTGTATAATTTTAATGAAGTTGATGACGGTCAGAATTTTTGTATTGTGTTATTAACAATTGTATAATTTTAATAAAGATGATGATAATTAGAATTTTTACATTGTGTAATTAACAATTGTATAATTTTAATAAAGATGATGATAATTAGAAGTTTTGTTATGTGTAATTAACAATTGTATAATTTTAATAAAGATGATGATAATCAGAATTTTTGTATTGTGTAATTAACAATTGTATAATTGTAATGAAGTTGATGACGGTCAGAATTTTTGTATTGTGTAATTAACAATTGTATAATTTTAATAAAGTTGATGATAATTAGAATTTTTGTATTGTGTAATTAACAATTGTATAATTTTAATAAAGTTGATGATAATTAGAATTGTTGTATTGTGTAATTCACAATTGTGTAATTTTAATAAAGATGATGATAATTAGAATTTGTGTATTGTGTAATTCACAATTGTGTAATTTTAATAAAGTTGATGATAATTAGAATTTTTGTATTGTGTAATTCATAATTATATAATTTTAATGAAGTTGATGACGGTCAGAATTTTTGTATTGTGTAATTCACAATTGTATAATTTTAATGAAGTTGATGACGGTCAGAATTTTTGTATTTTGTAATTCACAATTGTATAATTTTAATAAAGATGATGACAATTAGAATTTTTGTATTGCGTAATTCACAATTGTATAATTTTAATGAAGTTGATGATAATTAGAATTTTGGTATTGTGTGATTCATAATTGTATGATTTTAACAAAGACTATGATTGTCACAATTTTACTATTGTAAAGGAAATTGTATTCCTTTAGTACAGATTATCACAGCTCTTGTGTACACAACTTTTAAAAATTACAACAGAATATATTACTGTGTTTTTCGTATATTCCAATAAAGAAATATTACAATATATGACATACATAGAAAACTATTTAGCGAATTCCACGCCGCTTACGTCAAAGGCATGATGAGATAAATTATACAGACTAAACCTAATGTTTTGCGCGGTGGGCACTCTTTGATGGGGCAAATTATTCATGGAAGTGGAATGCAAATGGAGAACCCATTCGTAGTTTTTCGGAAGTGCAAACTTCTCTCCGAGCTTCAAGAACACGAAGGATGAAGCTAGGTGTTACAAGCCGAAAGCCTATTAAGAAAAAAAGTAAATTTCTGTCAGTATAAGAAAAAAAGAAAAACTGCATATACTTTCCGTTCCCTAAGTCAGAGTTGCTACGTTGCTTGATTCAGGTTCTGACTTCCATTTTACATGCAATAGAAACGTACAACGTCTTAGGTTAGAGATTGCTTCCTAAGTTCCCTAATACATTGACTATTGAGAAAAAACATAGAAATTATTTCATTCGCTTCTAAAGAGTGTGTAATCTTTTATTATTGTATAATATTCATTTTTAAATATAAAATGTCAAGGATTGTTTAATTTTTGTTTATAATTTGCATTAATTTTTAATTATAGAATTTACTTTGGTAAAAATTATTTGCTACCAACATCATGCTAATTTATAATTAATTTGGAAACAAAATACCTTTGGAATTACAGCAAAAATATTTTGGTTTCTTTTTAAAACAAACATTCAATAAAATACTTTGATTGCAAATAATTTTTGTATTAGTTTTGAACATTCAACTCTTAAGCATTTTTGGATTATTGGTAACCTATCCGGCATTATTTCCAAAATACAGAAATTACAGAATTGTGAGAAGTTGGTTAGCTCTAAATAAATATAACAATTCTATATCTTAAATGTATCATTTTATTTGTGTGTATTTCTTTCTATACTGAGTGATGGTTGATTTCAATAAAGAATTGCTACGTTGCAGACATCATGTTTTGACTTCCTTTTTAAAGCTGTAACTCAGCAATCACTAGCAATGTAACACGCACATCAAAAGAGTGACGCCGCCCTCAGAAAGGATACCAGAATATTCTCTCTCTCTCTCTCTCTCTCTCTCTCTATATATATATATATATATATATATATATATATATATATATATATATATATATATATATATATATATATATATACATACATACATACATACATACATACATACATATATATATATATATATATATATATATATATATATATATATATATATATATATATATATATATATATATATATATAGAGTGGGTGTTATCTACGTAAACACGAGAAGTGTCATCTGAAACCTACATTAAAAAATTTGGCTGCATATTCCCCTCAAAAATGCGTTGGTGTCAGAAAAACAGAGCTGTCTAGCAGCAAAAGCTATATATAGATTGGATATTGCCTAGATTTGGCAAATTACCAATACATGCCATGCTTCAAATATTTAACATAAAATTTGTAAATACGAACCAGATATTTGGAACTTTCATGAAGTCCACACTGAGTTTTGTCATTGTACATTGTGTTTGTCATTAAAGACGCCACATGTTATTTTTATCGCGAATGGGGGAAGAATGGAAATGACACACGATCGATCCGTTCGAATTCTTAAGTGCTTATTTCGGATTTTAAATATGTAAAATAGTAGACCACCAAAAGAATGTTACAATCTTCAATTGAAATATATAGTTGTTGGGCAAATAATGTTAAAAAAAATTTTAAAATATGGATATGGTACTATTTGGTTAAGACACTGGGTCACTGACGAACGACTGTTTATATAATTTTTTTTAACAGCAATGTGAAGATATTTTCATGCCAACACTGACTGGTGGGATCAATGGATATTATATTACGGTTGTACGAGTGTATTAAAGGCAGCCTTAGATGGCAATGTGAAGATATTTTCATGCTAACACCGAATGATGGGATCAATGGATATATTACGGTTGTACGAGTGTATTAAAGGCAGCCTTAGATGGCAATGTGAAGATATTTTCATGCCAACACTGACTGGTGGGATCAATGGATATATTACAGTTGTACGAGTGTATTAAAGGCAGCCTTAGATGGCAATGTGAAGATATTTTCATGCTAACACCGACTGATGGGATCAATGGATATATTACAGTTGTACGAGTGTATTAAAGGCAGCCTTAGATGGCAATGTGAAGATATTTTCATGCTAACACCGACTGATGGGATCAATGGATATATTACAGTTGTACGAGTGTATTAAAGGCAGCCTTAGATGGCAATGTGAAGATATTTTCATACCAACAATGACTGGTGGGATCAATGGATATATTACGGTTGTACGAGTGTATTAAAGGCAGCCTTAGATGGCAATGTGAAGATATTTTCATGCCAACACTGACTGGTGGGATCAATGGATATATTACGATTGTACGAGTGTATTAAAGGCAGCCTTAGATGCCAATGTGAAGATATTTTCATGCCAACACTGACTGGTGGGATCAATGGATATATTACGGTTGTACGAGTGTATTAAAAGCAGCCTTAGATGGCAATGTGAAGATATTTTCATGCCAACACTGACTGGTGGGATCAATGGATATATTACAGTTGTACGAGTGTATTAAAGGCAGCCTTAGATGGCAATGTGAAGATATTTTCATGCTAACACCGACTGGTGGGATGAATGGATATATTGCAGTTGTACGAGTGCATTAAAGGCAGCCTTAGATGGCAATGTGAAGATATTTTCATGCTAACACCGACTGATGGGATCAATGGATATATTACAGTTGTACGAGTGTATTAAAGGCAGCCTTAGATGGCAATGTGAAGATATTTTCATGCCAACACTGACTGGTGGGATCAATGGATATATTACGGTTGTACGAGTGTATTAAAGGCAACCTTAGATGGCAATGTGAAGATATTTTCATGCCAACACCGACTGATGGGATCAATAGATATATTACAGTTGTACGAGTGTATTAAAGGCAGCCTTAGACGGTAATGTGAAGATATTTTCATGCTAACACCGACTGGTGGGATCAATGGATATATTACGGTTGTACCAAGGTATTAAAGGTATCTTTACATGGCAAAATATTGAGATGATCTAGGCGAGTCGTCGTACTGAGGTAACCTTATTCTGAGGTAACCTTATTTTGTTGGTTAAGATCGCTAAATTTACCAGTAAGAGCAAATACAGAAAGGTATGAATATATTCGCTTTAGTGATAAACATATCTGATATGTAACACAGAAATAGAAATTGAATATCATTTTGATTGTGCTATGTCCTATTTATGTTGGATAGTGAGAAAATATATACCATAAAAAATTTACACAAATCCAAACTTTTACTCATATATACTTCAGTAACAAGAGTAAGCTAATGCTAGTGTAGCTAAGTTGATTTTTAAAGTTACAAAAATAGAGAAAACGCATTGATGACCTGTCTTTACATATAACTATGTAAGCATTAATCTAGACAGCTGCAAGCAGTGATGCTATTTCAAGTCTCTATTGATGAATATCAAACATTACAGACGATTCATGAACTGAATAGGTCTAGAGTATCTGTGTGGGTTTGCGTGTATATTATATATAATGATGTACTGCATGTTAAACTATACGACTTTTAGGGGCCTGTAGCCTACATTTAATAAAAATGATGATGAAGACGACGGCGACAATGATGATGATGTTGATGATGTTGATATTGTAGGAATGATGAACATAATAAGACAACAGACTCTAGGAAACGTGTCACGACTTGAATCTCTGCAGTATCACTGCTGCAGAAAACTGTTATTAAAGGGGCATGATTTTTCTAATGTTTTGTGTGGCAATATCGACAGGCAAACAAAATTGATTAAACATCTTAGAGTTAATGCTAGTACTCACCATTACTGAAAAACTTATTGAGGCGATTCCTCCAATGAAGAAACCAACGCCAATCACTTTGTATGTGTCCAGGTTGTAAGAGTCCCAGATACGGATGTGCGTCTAATAAAACATTTTAAAAAGATTTACGTAAATCATTTTGAATTAAAATAGCATCAGCCTTTCGTTACCCGAAATTGAGCATAGATGCTTCACATAAGCTGATTTTTATGTACAGGAAAACGTTAAGAAGAAATACAAAGTTGATCGTAATACTGGCCTAGAAGTTTTCACACAAGCGAAACGGAAGCTTTAGCGAAGAATTAAATATGTTCTGCAAAGATGATTTCCATACAGTTACGTAATGTTTATGAACATATCATACGCTACATTTTGTGATGATTGTTTTGGTTCTACAGTCGAAAGAAGATGGTAGTAAGTAAACACGTTTAGTTTTATTCGTCTTTACAAGAAACGAAAGAGATTGATGAAAACAATATACGAAACATGACTTTCTTCAAAACGAAAATACGATATTGAGTATAACATTGTGATAATGATAAAGTTTCTCTTACCGCACTTTCTGGTTTCTTTCCTTGAAGCTGTCCAGAGGCAATGATGTAATTATTGGGATGAAGCGCCAAGCTGAGAGAAGATTGGAGTGTGGGTTTTTTTCTTCAATATTCTCATGTTATTTGTTAACTTGATAAAGTTATGACAAGAACGAGATTCTTATAAAAGATGCATTTCAAAAAATCAAAGATTCGGTTACACGTATCAGTAATTTGGCGTAAAATTCTCATATAAATATTAGAACGTAAAACCTGAATAACATCTTATTGGCTACATGATAGAAAAGTTGCAAGCTTAGGAAAATTACAGCATTGATCGAGTTACTTAGCATGTAAGCATGAATTCATCAAGGTTTTGACAACAAATACATTCCTCACTGAAATGATATGTTGTGCAATGTTTCTCAATAGCTGCTAAGCACTGTTAGAGATGTAAAAAGTTCGTGGCATTTAATCTTCATGAATCTTTTGCTGCCTGTATGCTTAACTTTTATAATGATTTATAATTAACGGGCTATTTGCCCCCATCCCCGACCCACTATAACACGGGGGATGCATATAACTATTAATACGTTCGTCCGTCTGTTCGTAATCTGTGTATCTGTCCATTAACATTTTCGTTTCTGGTGCATACGTATCTAACCGTTCAATGTAAGTTAACCAGACATGGTAATTGCATCATGAAAGTTCTATTGAGATGCCTATTTGCATGCATAATTCTGCGCATTCATTATTTTGTTTATGTTACCATGAACACAAAGTAATGCATAAGCAGTAGAAAATGTGAACACATGGCACAAAAATTGAAAATCATTTACCATAGGTTACTTTTAGTACCAGTATTTTTACATATGCGGGGTATGTAGGAATATATTGTTTCTAGGGAAATAGTGAGAAGTTCGTGACGCAATATTTCCGCCACCTAGGCGAATGTATATGGCCCGCAAAAAATAAAGTTGGTTCAGGGGAACTCACCAGGTGATTTCCTCGTTATGTTCCAGGTAATGTCTCTGAGAAACCTGGTCCTTGTCAAACAGTACCACCACGGCTGCCACGTAATATACCAATTCACCAGTCTTTGGTAGAACTGTCAGATTAAACTTTCTGTCTTTGCCACGATAGCCATAACTTTATAAGTTAGGGAATTATATCTACTCGTGAGTACAAGGTAGCAATAAGTGTAATGCCATTAACAATTAAGGCAATAATTTTATCCGAGTTGACGGCTTATGTTTTTTAAGTTGTGTTTGCCCTTTCTATCGGGATTTTCTACTTCCTAATTATCTTTTAAAATCAAAACCCTAAATGATCATATTTAAATGATTTTTAATTCTTAAAAAGATGTCAACCTGCTATCATGAACTGTAACACAAACTTAAAGATGGAACAAATTAAATGATTCAATATGATATTTATTGTGTTGCATTATCGATACAAATGCATGATAAACATTTATTTTATTATACCGTCGTGGAAATTTTTATTTCTTTTGGTATAACTAGAGCAAGAATTAAAATTCTAATTTTATGTCACGGTGTCAAATAAGACTACTAGGTAAACGAATAAGTCACGGTGTCAAATAAGACTACTAGGTAAATGAATAAGTCACGGTGTCAAATAAGACTACTAGGTAAATGAATAAGTCACGGTGTCAAATAAGACTACTAGGTAAATGAATAAGTCACGGTGTCAAATATGACTGCTAGATAAATGAATAAGTCACGGTGTCAAATAAGACTACTAGGTAAATGAATAAGTCATGGTGTCAAATATGACTGCTAGATAAGAATAAAGAATACATTTCTACTGATAAGTTTATTTCAAATGATATTTCATCAATGACTAAAATTGTCATCGAGGTACATTTCTCACGAATTCGTGAAGGATACACCCATTCCATTCTAAGTATTTTATCTGGCCGATGGCCGTCATCATCTGGGTCAATTTCTGTTGGGGGGTAAAACTCTGAAAGAATGCAAATATATAAGATCTAAAAAATCTGTATAGATGTTCCAAACTGTAAGCGATATGAATGGACAACAGACTTATGCCAATGCATAGCAAATTATGGCAAGTGTGAATGGACAACAGACCAATGCAAAATATATTACAAAGTATGGCCAATGTGAATGGACGACATACCAATGCAAAGTACATCACAAACTTAGACCAATGGACAAAACACCTATACAAAATGTATAGCAAGCCATGGCTAATATGAATGGACAATATAATTATGCAAAGTATATAGCAAGCCATGACTAAATTGAATGGACAATAGACCTATGCAAAGAATATAGCATGCCATGACCAATATGAATGGACAATAGACTTATGCAAAAGATATAGCAAGCCATGGTCAATATGAATGAACAATAGACTTATGCATTGTATAGCACGCCATGATTAATATGACTGGACAATAAGCTTATGCAAAGGATACAGCAAGCCATGCCCACTATGAATAGACAATAGATTTATGCAAAGGATACAGCAAGCCATGCCCACTATGAATAGACAATAGACTTATGCAAAGGATACGGCAAGCCATGCCCACTATGAATGGACAATAGACTTATGCAAAGTATATAGCAAGCCTCAGCTAATATGAATGAACAATATACTTATGTATTATATAGCAAGCCTCAGCTAATATGAATGAACAATAAATATATCGAAAATGCATAGCAGATTGTGAATGGATAACAGAGCAAAGCAAAATAAATAGCAAACAATGACCAACGTGAATGAACTGCAGACCAATGCAAAATGCACAGCAGAAGAACTAAAGAAAGATATGATGGAGGCAAGAAATTCAACAACAAAAACTAGCAGAAAAAAACGTTAAAAAACCCACAAGATACACGACAAGCATCACATTGTTCTTCAGTGTATCAAAATGAATGGGTTGGATGGCATCACAGTACTTTGCAGTTTAATAAAGGAATGGATGGCATGGCATCACAGTACTTTGTAGTTTAGTAAAAAAAATGGATGGCATGGCATCATAGTGCTTTGCAGTTTATTAAAATAATGGGTGGGATGTCATCACATTGCTTTGCAGTTTAGCGAACGAATGGTTGGGATAACATCACAGTGCTTTGCAGTTTTCTAAAAGAATGGGTGGGATGGGATCACAGTGATTTGCATTTTAGTAAAAACAATTCATGGTATTGCATCATAATGTTTTGCATTGTGTTAAAAAGCACGATTGGGGTGACATCACAGTACAGTCTAGTAAAACGAATGGCATCACCAACATAACATAGTTTTGGATATCATTCCATCACTGACCTAAAGCATAAATTATTTTATTCGTAACTTTGAACGAACAATAGAAAATAAACGTCTGGAAATTATAAAAGTGTAACAGACATTTGCAACCAATATCATATTCGTGAAGTGTTTCCGTTTGGTTACATCCATTAATATATACCCATGTAATAGCATTAGTGCTACATCCAGTAACATATACCCCAGTACTATCAATACTGTTACATCCAGTAATATATGCCCAAGTACCATCAATAATGTCACATCCAGAAAGATATACCTAAGTACTATCAATAATGTCACATGCAGTAATATATGCCCAAGTACTATCAATAATGTCACATCCAGAAAGATATACCTAAGTACTATCAATAACGTCACATGCAGTAACATATGCCCATGTACTATCAATAATGTCACATCCAGAAAGATATACCTAAGTACTATCAATAATGTCACATGCAGAAAGATATACCTAAGTACTATCAATAATGTCACATCCAGAAAGATATACCTAAGTACTATCAATAATGTCACATCCAGAAAGATATACCTAAGTACTATCAATAACGTCACATGCAGTAATATATGCCCAAGTACTATCAATAATGTCACATCCAGAAAGATATACCTAAGTACTATCAATAACGTCACATGCAGTAATATACGCCCAAGTACTATCAATAATGTCACATCCAGAAAGATATACCTAAGTACTATCAATAATGTCACATGCAGTAATATATGCCCAAGTACTATCAATAATGTCACATCCAGAAAGATATACCTAAGTACTATCAATAATGTCACATCCAGAAAGATATACCTAAGTACTATCAATAACGTCACATGCAGTAACATATGCCCAAGTACTATCAATAATGTCACATGCAGAAAGATATACCTAAGTACTATCAATAACGTCACATGCAGTAACATATGCCCAAGTACTATCAATAATGTCACATCCAGAAAGATATACCTAAGTACTATCAATAACGTCACATGCAGTAACATATGCCCAAGTACTATCAATAATGTCACATCCAGAAAGATATACCTAAGTACTATCAATCATGTCACATCCAGAAAGATATACCTAAGTACTATCAATAACGTCACATGCAGTAATATATGCCCAAGTACTATCAATAATGTCACATCCAGAAAGATATACCTAAGTACTATCAATAATGTCACATCCAGAAAGATATACCTAAGTACTATCAATAACGTCACATGCAGTAACATATGCCCAAGTACTATCAATAATGTCACATCCAGAAAGATATACCTAAGTACTATCAATAATGTCACATCCAGAAAGATATACCTAAGTACTATCAATAACGTCACATGCAGTAACATATGCCCAAGTACTATCAATAATGTCACATCCAGAAAGATATACCAAAGTACTATCAATAATGTCACATCCAGAAAGATATACCTAAGTGCTATCAATAATGTCCCATCCAGAAAGATATACCTAAGTACTATCAATAACGTCACATGCAGTAACATATGCCCAAGTACTATCAATAATGTCACATCCAGAAAGATATACCTAAGTACTATGAATAATGTCACATCCAGAAAGATATACCTAAGTACTATCAATAACGTCACATGCAGTAATATATGCCCAAGTACTATCAATAATGTCACATCCAGAAAGATATACCTAAGTACTATCAATAATGTCACATCCAGAAAGATATACCTAAGTACTATCAATAACGTCACATGCAGTAACATATGCCCATGTACTATCAATAATGTCACATCCAGAAAGATATACCTAAGTACTATCAATAACGTCACATGCAGTAATATATGCCCAAGTACTATCAATAATGTCACATCCAGAAAGATATACCTAAGTACTATCAATAACGTCACATGCAGTAACATATGCCCAAGTACTATCAATAATGTCACATGCAGAAAGATATACCTAAGTACTATCAATAATGTCACATCCAGAAAGATATACCTAAGTACTATCAATAATGTCACATCCAGAAAGATATACCTAAGTACTATCAATAACGTCACATGCAGTAACATATGCCCAAGTACTATCAATAATGTCACATCCAGAAAGATATACCTAAGTACTATCAATAATGTCACATTCAGAAAGATATACCTAAGTACTATCAATAATGTCACATCCAGAAAGATATACCTAAGTACTATCAATAATGTCACATCCAGAAAGATATACCTAAGTACTATCAATAACGTCACATGCAGTAACATATCCCCATGTACTATCAATAATGTCACATCCAGAAAGATATACCTAAGTACTATCAATAACGTCACATGCAGTAATATATGCCCAAGTACTATCAATAATGTCACATCCAGAAAGATATACCTAAGTACTATCAATAATGTCACATCCAGAAAGATATACCTAAGTGCTATCAATAATGTCCCATCCAGAAAAATATACCTAAGTATTATCAATAACGTCACATGCAGTAACATATGCCCAAGTACTATCAATAATGTCACATGCAGAAAGATATACCTAAGTACTATCAATAATGTCACATCCAGAAAGATATACCTAAGTACTATCAATAATGTCACATCCAGAAAGATATACCTAAGTACTATCAATAATGTCACATCCAGAAAGATATACCTAAGTACTATCAATAATGTCACATCCAGAAAGATATACCTAAGTACTATGAATAATGTCACATCCAGAAAGATATACCTAAGTACTATCAATAACGTCACATGCAGTAATATATGCCCAAGTACTATCAATAATGTCACATGCAGAAAGATATACATAAGTACTATCAATAATGTCACATCCAGAAAGATATACCTAAGTACTATCAATAATGTCACATCCAGAAAGATATACCTAAGTACTATCAATAACGTCACATGCAGTAACATATGCCCAAGTACTATCAATAATGTCACATCCAGAAAGATATACCTAAGTACTATCAATAATGTTACATACATAAATATATACCTAAGTACTATCAATAACGTCACATGCAGTAACATATGCCCAAGTACTATCAATAATGTCACATCCAGAAAGATATACCTAAGTACTATCAATAATGTCACATCCAGAAAGATATACCTAAGTACTATCAATAACGTCACATGCAGTAATATATGCCCAAGTACTATCAATAATGTCACATGCAGAAAGATATACCTAAGTACTATCAATAATGTCACATCCAGAAAGATATACCTAAGTACTATCAATGATGTCACATGCAGTAATATATGCCCAAGTACTATCAATAATGTCACATCCAGAAAGATATACCTAAGTACTATCAATAATGTCACATCCAGAAAGATATACCTAAGTACTATCAATAACGTCACATGCAGTAACATATGCCCAAGTACTATCAATAATGTCACATCCAGAAAGATATACCTAAGTACTATCAATAATGTCACATCCAGACAGATATACCTAAGTACTATCAATAATGTCACATGCAGTAATATATGCCCAAGTACTATCAAAAATGTCACATCCAGAAAGATATACCTAAGTACTATCAATAATGTCACATCCAGAAAGATATACCTAAGTACTATCAATAACGTCACATGCAGTAACATATGCCCAAGTACTATCAATAATGTCACATCCAGAAAGATATACCTAAGTACTATCAATAATGTCACATCCAGAAAGATATACCTAAGTACTATCAATAACGTCACATGCAGTAATATATGCCCAAGTACTATCAATAATGTCACATGCAGAAAGATATACCTAAGTACTATCAATAACGTCACATGCAGAAAGATATACATAACTACTATCAATAATGTCACATCCAGAAAGATATACCTAAGTACTATCAATAATGTCACATGCAGTAATATATGCCCAAGTACTATCAATAATGTCACATCCAGAAAGATATACCTAAGTACTATCAATAATGTCACATCCAGAAAGATATACCTAAGTAATATCAATAACGTCACATGCAGTAATATATGCCCAAGTACTATCAATAATGTCACATGCAGAAAGATATACCTAAGTACTATCAATAATGTCACATCCAGAAAGATATACCTAAGTACTATCAATAACGTCACATGCAGTAATATATGCCCAAGTACTATCAATAATGTCACATCCAGAAAGATATACCTAAGTACTATCAATAATGTTACATACATAAATATATACCTAAGTACTATCAATAACGTCACATGCAGTAACATATGCCCAAGTACTATCAATAATGTCACATCCAGAAAGATATACCTAAGTACTATCAATAATGTCACATCCAGAAAGATATACCTAAGTACTATCAATAACGTCACATGCAGTAACATATGCCCAAGTACTATCAATAATGTCACATCCAGAAAGATATACATAAGTACTATCAATAATGTCACATCCAGAAAGATATACCTAAGTACTATCAATAACGTCACATGCAGTAACATATGCCCAAGTACTATCAATAATGTCACATCCAGAAAGATATACCTAAGTACTATCAATAACGTCACATGCAGTAACATATGCCCAAGTACTATCAATAATGTCACATCCAGAAAGATATACCTAAGTACTATCAATAATGTCACATCCAGAAAGATATACCTAAGTACTATCAATAACGTCACATGCAGTAACATATGCCCAAGTACTATCAATAATGTCACATCCAGAAAGATATACCTAAGTACTATCAATAATGTCACATCCAGAAAGATATACCTAAGTACTATCAATAACGTCACATGCAATAACATATGCCCATGTACTATCAATAATGTCACATCCAGAAAGATATACCTAAGTACTATCAATAACGTCACATGCAGTAATATATGCCCAAGTACTATCAATAATGTCACATCCAGAAAGATATACCTAAGTACTATCAATAATGTCACATCCAGAAAGATATACCTAAGTACTATCAATAACGTCACATGCAGTAACATATGCCCAAGTACTATCAATAATGTCACATGCAGAAAGATATACCTAAGTACTATCAATAATGTCACATCCAGAAAGATATACCTAAGTACTATCAATAATGTCACATCCAGAAAGATATACCTAAGTACTATCAATAACGTCACATGCAGTAACATATGCCCAAGTACTATCAATAATGTCACATCCAGAAAGATATACCTAAGTACTATCAATAATGTCACATCCAGAAAGATATACCTAAGTACTATCAATAACGTCACATGCAGTAACATATGCCCATGTACTATCAATAATGTCACATCCAGAAAGATATACCTAAGTACTATCAATAACGTCACATGCAGTAATATATGTCCAAGTACTATCAATAATGTCACATCCAGAAAGATATACCTAAGTACTATCAATAATGTCACATCCAGAAAGATATACCTAAGTACTATCAATAATGTCACATCCAGAAAGATATACCTAAGTACTATCAATAATGTCACATCCAGAAAGATATACCTAAGTACTATCAATAATGTCACATGCAGTAACATATGCCCAAGTACTATCAATAATGTCACATCCAGAAAAATATACCTAAGTATTATCAATAACGTCACATGCAGTAACATATGCCCAAGTACTATCAATAATGTCACATGCAGAAAGATATACCTAAGTACTATCAATAATGTCACATCCAGAAAGATATACCTAAGTACTATCAATAACGTCACATGCAGTAACATATGCCCAAGTACTATCAATAATGTCACATCCAGAAAGATATACCTAAGTACTATCAATAACGTCACATGCAGTAACATATGCCCAAGTACTATCAATAATGTCACATGCAGAAAGATATACCTAAGTACTATCAATAATGTCACATCCAGAAAGATATACCTAAGTACTATCAATAACGTCACATGCAGTAATATATGCCCAAGTACTATCAATAATGTCACATGCAGAAAGATATACCTAAGTACTATCAATAATGTCACATCCAGAAAGATATACCTAAGTACTATCAATAACGTCACATGCAGTAACATATGCCCAAGTACTATCAATAATCTCACATCCAGAAAGATATACCTAAGTACTATCAATAACGTCACATGCAGTAACATATGCCCAAGTACTATCAATAATCTCACATCCAGAAAGATATACCTAAGTACTATCAATAACGTCACATGCAGTAATATATGCCCAAGTACTATCAATAATGTCACATCCAGAAAGATATACCTAAGTACTATCAATAATGTCACATCCAGAAAGATATACCTAAGTACTATCAATAACGTCACATGCAGTAACATATGCCCAAGTACTATCAATAATGTCACATCCAGAAAGATATACCTAAGTACTATCAATAATGTCACATGCAGAAAGATATACCTAAGTACTATCAATAACGTCATATGCAGTAACATATGCCCATGTACTATCAATAATGTCACATCCAGAAAGATATACCTAAGTACTATCAATAACGTCACATGCAGTAATATATGCCCAAGTACTATCAATAATGTCACATCCAGAAAGATATACCTAAGTACTATGAATAATGTCACATCCAGAAAGATATACCTAAGTACTATCAATAATGTCACATCCAGAAAAATATACCTAAGTATTATCAATAACGTCACATGCAGTAACATATGCCCAAGTACTATCAATAATGTCACATGCAGAAAGATATACCTAAGTACTATCAATAATGTCACATCCAGAATGATATACCTAAGTACTATCAATAATGTCACATCCAGAAAGATATACCTAAGTACTATCAATAATGTCACATCCAGAAAGATATACCTAAGTACTATCAATAATGTCACATGCAGTAACATATGCCCAAGTACTATCAATAATGTCACATCCAGAAAAATATACCTAAGTATTATCAATAACGTCACATGCAGTAACATATGCCCAAGTACTATCAATAATGTCACATGCAGAAAGATATACCTAAGTACTATCAATAATGTCACATCCAGAAAGATATACCTAAGTACTATCAATAACGTCACATGCAGTAACATATGCCCAAGTACTATCAATAATGTCACATCCAGAAAGATATACCTAAGTACTATCAATAATGTTACATGCAGAAAGATATACCTAAGTACTATCAATAACGTCACATGCAGTAACATATGCCCAAGTACTATCAATAATCTCACATCCAGAAAGATATACCTAAGTACTATCAATAACGTCACATGCAGTAATATATGCCCAAGTACTATCAATAATGTCACATCCAGAAAGATATACCTAAGTACTATCAATAATGTCACATCCAGAAAGATATACCTAAGTACTATCAATAATGTCACATCCAGAAAGATATGCCTAAGTACTATCAATAACGTCACATGCAGTAACATATGCCCATGTACTATCAATAATGTCACATCCAGAAAGATATACCTAAGTACTATCAATAACGTCACATGCAGTAACATATGCCCAAGTACTATCAATAATGTCACATCCAGAAAGATATACCTAAGTACTATCAATAACGTCACATGCAGTAATATATGCCTAAGTACTATCAATAATGTCACATCCAGAAAGATATACCTAAGTACTATCAATAATGTCACATCCAGAAAGATATACCTAAGTACTATCAATAATGTCACATCCAGAAAGGTATGCCTAAGTACTATCAATAACGTCACATGCAGTAACATATGCCCATGTACTATCAATAATGTCACATCCAGAAAGATATACCTAAGTACTATCAATAACGTCACATGCAGTAACATATGCCCAAGTACTATCAATAATGTCACATCCAGAAAGATATACCTAAGTACTATCAATAACGTCACATGCAGTAATATATGCCTAAGTACTATCAATAATGTCACATCCAGAAAGATATACCTAAGTACTATCAATAATGTCACATCCAGAAAGATATACCTAAGTACTATCAATAACGTCACATGCAGTAACATATGCCCATGTACTATCAATAATGTCACATCCAGAAAGATATACCTAAGTACTATCAATAACGTCACATGCAGTAACATATGCCCATGTACTATCAATAATGTCACATCCAGAAAGATATACCTAAGTACTATCAATAACGTCACATACATTAATATATGCCTAAGTGCTATCAATAATGTCACATACAGAAAGATATACCTAAGTACTATCAATAATGTCACATCCAGAAAGATATACCTAAGTACTATCAATAACGTCACATGCAGTAACATGTGCCCAAGTACTATCAATAATGTCACATCCAGAAAGATATACCTAAGTACTATCAATAACGTCACATGCAGTAATATATGCCCAAGTACTATCAATAATGTCACATCCAGAAAAATATACCTAAGTATTATCAATAATGTCACATGCAGTAACATATGCCCAAGTACTATCAATAAAGTTACATACAGAAATATATATCCTAGTAGTATCAATAATGTCACATCCAGAAAGATATACCTAAGTACTATCAATAACGTCACATGCAGTAGCATATGCCCAAGTACTATCAATAATGTCACATCCAGAAAGATATACCTAAGTACTATCAATAACGTCACATGCAGTAACATATGCCCAAGTACTATCAATAATGTTACATACAGAAAGATATACCCTAGTAGTATCAATAATGTCACATCCAGAAAAATATACCTAAGTACTATCAATAACGTCACATGCAGTAACATATGCCCAAGTACTATCAATAATGTTACATACAGAAATATATACCCTAGTAGTATCAATAATGTCACATCCAGAAAATATACCCCAATACTATCAATAATGTCACATCCAGAAAGATATACCCCAGGACTATCAATAATGTCGCATGCAGTAACATATGCCCCAGAACTTTCAATAATGTCACTTCCACTAACACTACCCCAGTACTATCAATAAAGCGACGTCCAGTAACATATATCCCAGTACTATAAATAATGCCACATTCAGTAATACATCACCAGTGCCATCAATATTGACACATCCCCAGTAATATCCATAATGCTATATCCATTAACACATTTCCAAATACAACCAATAATGTCACATCTAGTAACACATCCCCCAGTACTATCAGTAATGTCACATCCAGGATCATTCCCAAGTGCAATCAGTAATGTCTTATCCAATATCATATACTCAAATGCTATCAATAATGTCACATCCAGTAACACCAACCCCCAGTACTATCACTAATGTAACATCCAGTAACATATAGCCAAGTGATATCAGTAATGACATATTCAGTATTGCAACCACCAGTACTATCAATAATGTGACATCTACCTAGATATACTCAAGTGCTATCAATAATGTCACATCTAGTAAGATATACCCAGTGTTTTCATAATGTCACATCCAGAAAGATATACCCCAGTCATATCAGTAATGTCATACCCAGTAACATAAACCTAAGTGCTATCAATAATGGCACATCCAGTAACATATATCCAAGTGATATCAATAATGGCACATCCAGTAACATATATCAGAGCAATATCGATAATGGCACATCCAGTAACATATACCCAAGTGCTATCAATAATGGCACATCCAGTAACATATACCCAAGTCCTATCAATAATGGCACATCCAGTAACATATACCGAAGTGCTATCAATAATGGCACATCCAGTAACATATACCCAAGTCCTATCAATAATGGCACATCCACTAACATATACCAGAGTGCTATCAATAATGGCACATCCAGTAACATATACCCGAGTGCTATCAATAATGGCACATCCAGTAACATATACCCAAGTGCTATCAATAAGGGCACATCCAGTATCATATATCCAAGTCCTATCAATAATGGCACATCCAGTAACATATACCCGAGTGCTATCAATAATGGCACATCCAGTAACATATACCCGAGTGCTATCAATAATGGCACATCCAGTAACATATACCCAAATGCTATCAATAAGGGCACATCCAGTATCATATATCCAAGTGCTATCAATAATGGCACATCCAGTAACATATACCAGAGTGCTGTCAATAATGGTACATCCAGTAACATATACCCGAGTGCTATCAATAATGGTACATCCAGTAACATATATCCAAGTGCTATCAATAATGGCACATCCAGTAACATATACCCGAGTACTATCAATAATGGCATATCCATTAACATATAAATAAGTGATATCAATATTGGCACATCCAGTAAAGTAAACCCAATTGCAATGAATAATGGTACTTTTAAACCTTGAACCAAACAAATTTATAGGACATTTTCAAGCCTTGGTTGAAGATAAGATATATAGGAGAAGCACTTAAACACAATGGTAAAAAATCGCTTAATAAGAACTCATTATAGGGATTACCTCTCACCCTTCCCGCCACCTCTACCTGGGCAGACTCATTGGGTGCAGAATATAATTTGCCGTAGGGCATTTTGTATTGAAAGGTCGGCACTACTCCGTAACTAGACATCACACTTGGTCCACTATCATACCTACTGGCTCCCTCATATCGGTATGCATAGGGAACAGACATGGGAGTCTCGAAACCATTGCGTGACTCATTAATTTGACTGAGCTCTGAAAAAGAAGATATATAGTTAATTTTTACCCATTGATACTTTCAGCATATTTTGATGTCCTTATAATTATACGTGTGCAATTGATTGTGGAGGAAGTCTATGGATTACATAATTACTGTTGAAAAGCTAGAAACATGTTTGACAAATACGTATAAAGTAATAAGCATTGGTCTAAGATTTTTTTATATATCTAATCCAATGCCATTCAGAAATGAAAGGTACAGGTGTTGTATGGCACATTTGTATCAAATCACCATTAACTACATTACGGTCAGAATTTGATTACCGTAGTAATATACTGCTGCAAGTACAAAAATGAACAGGCAACGATAATAGTACACAATTTTGCACTCTGGAAAGAATGAGTGAACATTACTGAGAGATCTCGAGGGTTGTAGTTCAAAATCTTGTGTCTCTGGTTCAAATTTTGGCAACAGTTTTATTTTCTTTTGTAATCACGTTTTATTGATATATCGAGTTAGAAGAGCAACAACAACAAACCTAACACTTGCGCATCGGGATTTTCCATTAGAAACAAACCTAACACTAGCGTATATAGTTTTTCCATCAGGAAAATCAAAGTTGTACTTCATCATGCCTGAAATAGTCTTGCTTTATTTTAGCACGAAATTCTCGTATATGAAAAATATGTCTGAGCCCATTCGTTAAATAAATAATGATCCTGAGATGATTATTTTGTTTATACCTAAGTCAGTTTGCCTCTGTGGTCTCTTCTTTATTCCTCTGTCAGCCATTGAGTCATTTCTTGACATTATGGGAATCTCCCTTTTGTTTTTATTGAGAAAATTCAGCGATAAATTATCGTTGGACGCAGCGTAGAATGTTGCCTTGTTTACGTCTAATTCGTGGAACAACTGGGAATAACTTTCCACCTACAACAAACACAATATATTGATCATGTAACTTTGTTTGTTTCCTTGACGTTGAACCAATGGGGAATGACTTTCTTCCTGGAAACAAATGAGAAATGAATTTCTTCCTGGAAACAAATGAGAAATTACTTTCTTTTTGGAAACCAAATGATTTTGTTTCTTTGAAAAAATAGGAAATAACTTTCTTCATGGAAACAAACGGGAAATTAATTTCTTCACGGAAACAAAGAACTACACTTAAAATGTGGAATTTTTATTTCTAATTCTTGGAACAAATATAAAAATATATTTCCATAAAGGAAAAAATTAAAACACTAACAGCCGTGCACTTCTTAAAATATTAGCTTTATATGAGTGACTTTAAAATTGTATAATATTACATAAATATGATCCACAAAAAGGGGCGATAATCCAAGTAAGCAACTAAATTGGGGCACATTTGATATTACGTCTGGACAAAAGATCAGTTTTCAAAATGGATCTTGAACTATCAAGCAAAACAGAATAGTTTACCATTTCATTGCTTAAAAGAGCTAATATTATACCAAAGAAGTGTCATGTCTCCAAAGAAGCGTTGATTGTCCATTCAGGAATAAATCTTTAAGAATAATAGCAATGCAGTTGTATTAAGTGACTTAAAGTGAGCCTTCAAGTCAGAGATAAATTTTTTATCATTGTACTTCTACAGCCCTATTATATCTCTTTTAAATGATGATACTGATCCATTCAGTTTTAAGACAATAAAAGCAGTCAGACTTGTTGATCTGAGGTACTATTGCTCCAGCTGAGGAAAAAAAAAGATAGTTCAACGTAATCCGATTGTTTTTCTCTTAGCACGCATGCAAGAAAATATTACAAATCTGACCACAGAAGATCAAATTATTGTAGGTGAATTCATCCATTGGTTATGAAGGTTGTTGAAGATGGCCAGAGGCGTTTGTGCTCGTTTAATATGTACCAACAATTGCATTCTATCTAAATCTGATATATTATTGTTTGTTTTGGCAATTAATGCGCACAATATTTTTTTTTGGGGGGGGGGCAGTGTTAGTTGTCTACGGTTTGTCATCTAAGTTATATCAAAATTGTATTGACTACTAAGGTAGGTGTACCATTGTTTCATATCAGTTTCAGAACTGTGGATATTGTATTAAATAAAGTTCAGTATTCACTTAATTAAGGAGAAGTTGATAGAAATATAGTTGTCTCTTCATACTGCCAATGATTAAGCACTTTCTTATTTTGATAATATTTCTTATTGTAATAAAAATATCACAAAAAGGAAGACAAATCTACAAGATAAACTGCCCAAACTAAGTGATATATTTCTAATAATAGCATATACATCTATTTTTTTATTTGATCACATCTTCAAAATTGATACAAAACCCTACCTTTGTATGTGGAGGTTTTTGAGTGAACAGACGTGTGATCTCTGGACTGTCACTGCTTATGTCTTTGAGCCATTCTTCGAACGGTTTAGTTGTCTGCGGATTCAGAATTATTCTCATCACTCTCTCAGAGTCCTTGGCCAAATTGATTATTGGCACTATTTTTGGGGTATTGCTGCTTTCCCGTGAGCGTTTGACCTGTGACGTCGTTTTTCCTCCGAAAAGGTTGAGCTCACTTTTCCTGACTTTTCCCGCTGAAAGTCGTCTGTTTGACCACGTGCTTCTTACATTGCCATAGTCCATTCTCTTTAACTGTTTCACACCGGAAGCTACATATTCACGTCCTGCTTGAAACTGCTCAAGTTTTGTAATCCTCTTTCCGTCATCCAGGGCAAAAACAAATCGCACTCCAGATGGTATCTCCATTTTGCTAGTCAATATATTTAACAGAGCGTTAAAATCTTTAATCTGTTTATTAATCACTTGCTCGATTCCTCTGAAATGAGCATCTCCATTTCGATAAAACCGAATCATAATTCCTTGTTTTTTAGCCTTGTTTCCTTCTTGGTTCTGACGATGACTTTTGGTTTGCTCATCCGAACGAACATTGAGCCTCGCATCCCGTTTTCGAATTTGCACAGGTGGTATATTTGGACCACGTAAAATGTTATGGCGAGTAGGAGAGCCTCCATCTATTTCTTCATCACTGTACCGCTCAGTCTAAATAAAGAAAGGAAATCAAATTTATCGTGAAGAGTACAATAACAATAATTAGTTCAGTTTTGAATAATTCAAACTAAAATATTGCAGGGTGTTGTGTGTTGTTTCCTTCAAAATAAATATGGCATTATATCACCCTAAAGAAAATTTAAAACGCAACACACTTAGTAGCACCTTAGACTACGTTAAAATACCAGATTTGTTTCCACGCTATGTAGAGTAAGCGCTTGCAACTAAGAGGTACAGAGGGTTAACATTTAAAATCACAAGGAGTGGGTACTAATCCACAGCGGGATAGTGTGTCTCTGTGTGTGTGTATGTGTGTTGTAAGATTTCTTTCCAAACCATGTGAACAAAAATAGTCACAAAAGCAAACAGAAGAACAAATTCATGTCAATCGGACATGATTGGGCCTTTAATATTGTTCAGAACAGCGAATGGATCGAGCTGATAAACCCTTAGTATAAACATTTCGAACTTCTTTTTCATGCTTGAAGTTACTAAAACAATCTTTCATTTACTGAGCTTTTGAACATAATTCCATAAAGGTATCAAGATGGGGTTTGTTTTGGTTTTTGGGGGAATAAAATGATTCATTGTTTGGCGCTACCCTCCATAGAAGTATGTCAAAAGTGTTATTCAGATAGCAGAAATCAAAACAACCCCGGTCTTTTCTGTCCACTTAAAGCATCGCATCTAATTCGCCGCCATCATTTGTTCACATAGGGTAATATAGAGCCAGAAGGAAACAAAGTAAACATATCGTCAGCATATATATTTCTGTAGAATTGGCGCTCCAAAATAGGTCAAATGTAAATGAATTCCTACATCTACAATAAAGTTATTTAACGAATTAACGGAAAAGGCTGAGCGATATTTTCAGATTGCCACGATAGTTGGGTTTCGGAAACTTTCTTACATAAATTTCTTGTTTTTACTATATTCATCAACAAATTGCAGTCCCGAAACAGAAAAATATAAATTATGAGCACGTAGCCAGCAAACTAGCAACGTTATTTTAACAGTAAACTAAGGGAAGGTAGCACTGTGAAGGAATTGTCGATCGGTGTCGGGGAGTACTTTAATAGAAGGGTAGGTGAGTGGGATACTGCACTAAAAAGGAAGGTTTGATGAGTGGGAACGGGGGTGGGTAGGGGGAGTACAGGATCTAATCTAATATGTCACTGTTACAAAACACAACCCAATTTGCAAAAATAAAAAGTAGATGGATTAATACTGGAATGTATCGAAGATGACTTTGTTGTTGTTGTTGTTGTTTTTAGTAGTTGTAGTAGCAGTAGTTTGATGATTTAATTAAATCTTGTTCTTCTTTCTTTTCCAATTGTTGTTAGTTTGTTGCTGTTCCATTTTTGTTGTCCTTGTTATTGTTCACTTACAAACCGTACTTAGAATGAGTCTTATTCTTCTAATGTCATCCAATAGACTAGCATTTATTTCCTTTGGTGTTTCATTGGCACCCAACATAATATATTCAGAAGAAACAAGAATTCATTATATAGCTATTGAAAGACAAAAAGCTTTGTAAAATTTAACAAATGATTTATATCCCTAGAATACAAAGTCAAAATGAGAAAAGGAACTTACGGTATTGCGATTGAAATACCAAAATAGTCAAAAAAATGACAGACACAAGTCCTAGTATTCTAAAGTCCTGAATAAAATTCATTAAAAGTCCAGAATAAATCTGAAAACTGAAGGCGATGACGTGTCTTTTACAACGTCTTGTGTGTTCATGTGCTAATATTTTTTGTTGAATCACAGAAATATAATGCCTGGTATGAATACATTCTAAATTCCAGTGAATGTCTTTATCCAAGAATTTTATCAGAACACTTTTGTATTTCCAGAGAAAATAATCGATTGAATTCAATAATTTGAAGACAAAAAATATTCCAGCCCAAACAAACAAAAACACTGGAGACAACACATAACTTGATTGTGCTGAAACTGAAAGCTCGAATGACCACGTCCTCCCAGTTACAAGATTATATAGTTCTCTGCTTGACTTCAGGTCAAATTTAGCATTTTCGATATAAAAACCCCATTACCTAATGGAAAATAACTTTCTAGAATGATCCTCATGTTTACAAGACATTAACAAAATAATAGCTCACGTAGAAAATTCTAAAGCCGTGACCTAAATAAACATATTTGTTTCCTCTATTAATAATATTACTGATTTTAAACCCATACACATAGAGAATAATATAGCTATGTATTAGTTGTGTACAATGAATAAAATAAAAAGTCAATCATGCCAAGCAGAAGGTCAAGTACAACATAAAATGTTACATTACACTAGCATGTATTGAAATAAAGGATAAAATAATGTAAAAAGCTAAATAAGAATCCTTGTAAATTAAATATACATACCATTGCCAGCATAATTTTGGAATGCAAATGAAACTGCAATAGTCTTTTTTAAAATTAACTCACGTGATTACCTAAGAATCATCGATAGATGTGAAATTATGGACGCTTCAAGTTCCATTGAAACGATTGCTATATTCCTCTCAATGACTCGCAATAACAGGCTTTGAGATATCTGGTACATATTTATATGCGTATATTTCGCAACTACAACGTACAGCAGTTAAGCATCATTTATTTCATTGTTTAAATATTTCATTAGTAAATTACTTTACTAATTGAGATACCCAAAATAAACTCATTTTGGAATGTCAACATTGTTAAATCACGAATCATGGAAAATTTCATATTTGGATGCATGAGAGAGTTGATGAAGGGATTGAAACAGTATCAATAATTGATATAATTAGGCCCATACGATGTAGTGAGACAAAAATTGATCTAATTAGGCCCATACGATGTACTGAGACAAACATTGATCTAATTAGGCCCATACGATGTATTGAGACAAAACGATCTAATTAGGCCCATACGATGTACTGAGACAAAAATCGATCTAATTAGGTCCATACGATGTACTAAGACAAAAATTGATCTAATTAGGTCCATACGATGCACCGAGAATTTGTTTTATCTAATTAGACCGATACGATGTATTGAGATAACAATTGATTTAATTAGTCCATACCATGTACTGAGATAAAAATTGATCTAATTAGGTCCATAGGATGAATTGAGACAAGAATCGATATAATTAGGCCCATGCGATGTACTGAGACAAACATGTAACCAGTGTTTTCTCCAACGGTATACATGCATGCTCATCTTGAGGAGCGGGGAAAGGGAGGTGCGCAAGGGGAGCAACTAGAAAGGCCTTTTTAAGAGAGGTTTTTAAATTACGTTTCAATATCACCATGATCGATTGCTCAATTAACTAAACTAGCAGGAGACAGTGACTATCAGTAAACCTTTGATCACAAAAAATTATCCGATTAATATAATATAATGGATTCAATTGACATATTGGTTGTCAATTAACCAATGCATAAAATACAATTTTTGGACTCGCTGTTCAGGCGAGTCATCCAGTTCGATCTAAATAGTTTGTCTTGACTACAAGAATGTAGGATGGTCAAGAAGACAGATGGAACTCAGTGGGATACAAATTTAGTTTGCTTTGCTTTTGATGGTTTTAACCTTACTTTGGACACATGATTGGCTATGGTAGCTAAATGCTTTTCACATGGACACACTGAGGCAAGCATACAGGTGGAACTCAGTGGGATACAAATTTAGTTTGCTTTGCTTTTGATGGTTTTAACCTCACTTTGGACACATGATTGGCTATGGTAGCTAAATGCCTTTCACAAGGACACACTGAGGCAGCCGTCGCGGCTGTTCTAGGCTGATATCATATCCGCTGCCCCTAGAGTACGAAAACGACGACCTACCAGCTGAGCTATCGCGTTTCCCGAAAACCGTTTGAATCATACCACAGTTTCAAATCTTTAGCACTTCTTGTCTTATTCTTTTAGCAACATTATCATCTGATGTCAGCTTAAATTTCAAACATAACGAAAGTCTTCAAAATATACCCATTTCAAGCTTTAGTACAACGTTATGTGTTCATCAAAATCCGTTTCTCCTGTGAAATTTGCCTCAAGGGAATTTCAGAAATTTGCAGTTTAATTAGTTAACATGTCCAAGATTATTGACTGCCTTACTTCCTTCCCTATGACTCGTTATGCGGTTATGTGTCACGTCATTACGAAACTGATCAACTATAATGCACTGATTATTTCATGTATTGATTGTACGGATATATCATGTAAAAATAACAAACTGTGCACATTACAAAAGCACAAATTGTGATCACAAACGGAAAAAGAATGATTATTATACTCTTTTATTCTAACCGAAGAAAGACCTAGAAAGTAAAGAGGTACTGATTAAAATATGTAAAGTAGAGAAGTATTGTGGAAACGTGTTTCGAGCAGGGCCCAAAGCTCATTCTAATCTTTTTTCAAGCAATCCATCAATGGAATCATCACAAATCCTTCTAACGAATGATGAAAAAAGGGATTTAGACATATCATTTAAGCATTCGGGTGAGGGGTGATGAGAAAGAGATAGAAAAGAAGATGACAAATATTGACAACTTAACCATCATCTTTCCAAGGGCACAGAATCTGAACAACAAATACGTATCTTCATTACAATTTTGCTTTGTAGATTTATTATGGAAAAATCGAATAAAATATAGTGAAATATATGTTGTAAGGACAAACGGTGTTGCGTGTATAAGGTGTGAAGTACCAAAAGTACAGTTTAAAAGGAATTTAATGATAAGTGAATTTTGCATTTCCTGGGCAAAGTCTGGTGCAATGCATAATCACCTAATCAAGTTACATCCGAAAAATAAATAAAGATTGATACAAAAAAAAACAAATTAGCATGATTTTTTATTTTATTGTTTTGTCATCTCTTTCTATTTTGTTCACGTTCTCTCTGCAGTTCGAACATACAGTTGGGACACATATATCATTAAAGGTAAAATTATATCTCTTAAATATTTTCACTGGGTTGCAGATACCGGTTTTTTGGAAATTGGGCGGAGAAGAGATTAACGTGATTCTTTTTTTATCCTTCTAGCAAACAACCTCATTAAACTAAGTCTCCTTGTTGATCTTAAGTCAGCACCAAAACCAAGCCAACCATGGTTAACAATGTATTTAATTAATCCATATACAATGATTTAGAGAAGTATAGGATTCTGGCAGGGTATTATCATGCATGGGCTACCGACCCACAAGCAGCTAGATGATTAGATACAATCAGTCACTATGTGTCCTACTTATAAATCACTTCTAGCATCATTTATTTGTACTATAGATATACGTTGCCATATGTAACATGTTCTTATTGAAGTATTAAATTACTGTATTTTACCACATATGCTGAAGTCAAAAGTGATTTAGCTACCTGCCACCCCTTTGAGGTGAAGTTAAAAGTCCTTTACCTGCTCGACAACCTCAACCTCAACATTGTCATATTTCATCTTTAAGCAAGCAGCAACGTCTTTGTGTTCTAAATGATTATAATTATTTCGATATTCTATTACGATATTACATACACTATTTTCTTCAAAAATATAATTATTTTGCATCAATGTTTTCAATCCCATGCTTTGATTACTCACGTCAGCCACATCACATAAGCTCGAAATAAACGTAAACAATTTCGATTGCTGCCAAAAAATGCTGTTTAGCCCAATATCTGCACCAACTTTGTGAGTCAAACGTTTAAACACAATTATTCCTCTATGCTGCAAAGGAATAATACCAACTAGTGAAGGTTTTTTAAAAGTATATTAGATTTGAAACAATAAGCTTTAGCAAGACTGCCATTTTCGATTAAAAGACTTTTGACTTTCGCCATTTTATTTTCAAGCAGAGGAATGCCGATCTTACACAGATAGTGATGCTAATTAGTGGTCGAAGAGTTCTCCTATTATTCGAGGTCTCAATTTAAAATTTCAATTCGATTTCCTATCTGATGATAATCCAATCACGTGCATGGCGGGAGAGCGGAAATTAAAATAAAATGTAGTCCGTGATTTACTACATCCCATTTGGCGTCATGTCAAAGAAACAACGTGTTAATTTCTGTTTGATTGCCTTCCTACCAATGGAATTATAGATCTCATGCATTCATATAATATTTACAGGATTACCCTCGTCCTGGAATCATCAAAACAAGTACACGTGTCAGCATTAAATGTAGTCATGCATGCTTGATTCAATTATCCCTAATAAAAAAAATCAATAAATAACTACTAGTATCCCGGTAATTTATTGGCTGTTGGAAACAAAACTTTCCAAGTAAATTATTTAATAGTTGAATTTGAATTGGTAAATCTAATAATTTAAAAAGGAAACAAATTAGTAAATACGTTTGATACACATTGTGCATTTTATTACATTTAAGGTAGAAATTTATATGATTTTTTTAATAGACAACATCATACAACATATGATGAGATATTGCTTCTTTGAAGTCCTATACCTGGAATTGCATTGTGTTCCATATATACAAAACTACACATGTGTTTTGTTCCGATTGGGCGGAAAGAACGAGTTTGATATGTCGAGGCCGACAGACTACATTTCTTAAAAATACAACTTGCTGACATTTTAAATTATTTAAAACTCTGTAGCACTAAATCATTATCGATATTTTATAAGTGGGCTATTATTGGCTATCTAAAGTTGTAAAAGTAGTTCCAGGTTTGGTGTGCAATACGGGAATTTTAGGTGTGCAATACGGAATCACAGAATGAACATTTATATCGAACGACGCCAGATCAGCCATGTATGATTAAACGGATATGTGATAATAAATCAATCTATATCTCTATTTGTCCATCCGTCTGTCTGTCTGCTGCGATTGGTGAAGGCGAAAGTGAGTTATCGGACAAGCATCTTATTATTATATATTTCATATGATAAAATAATTGTTTTGTAATCCCGAAGAACGAAAATCGGAAGATGGAAAATAAAGTAATATCAGTGTATTTGAATTTGATAAATCATCACAACAAGACGTTTATTATTTCGTATGTTTATCGTTTGTGATGGAAAAACTGGAACAAACCCTGCAAACTTACTAATTTAGAACATACAACAATAGTTTCAGAAGTCACTCTGACCATTCTGTTAACTTCCATAAAGTTTTTGCACTTCCCAAAATCATTTTTTGTACATTATTGAACATTCTAATGGTATACGTAGCTAACATAATGTCATAGTATTTTTTTTAAATTTTTGCAACAACAAAAAAAACCAATTCAGGTTTTTATGTCAAGTAGAACATATAAGAGGAAATAGTGACATGCTGGATTTATTTTTCCTTTACATATGTATAATGTTTAAAATCTTATGAATTCATCAATTATTGAAGCTTATAAAAGCAAAAGCATAGAACTGGAACATTTAGATATTTTCCAAATGATGATTCTAATCCCAATGTTCCCTTTAATATAACTAATTTTGAAGTATGCACCTTTGTAAAAAATATTGAACAGATTTACGATGGTACATTTTTATAATATTAAAATTTAAAGTAAAAATAATTATAACTATTTTTATTATTTGTGAAACAATTAGTTCACAAAATGAACATCATAGAAAAAGATCTTTATTATTTCGTTGCACAATACGTTTGTATTGAAATCCTTGTCAGTTTTATACAAATAAAAATATTAAAGTTAGTTTCCAATGTTTTGAGTTTGGCAAATATCTCATATACAATGAAGTAGAGAAACTGAAATGATCAAATATTATGAAATGTACCAATTAAAGAAGTCCATGGTTCGTTTCTTTTAAAAGACGTTTTATTTCCGAATTACCAATATCAATTGGCTACGTGAATAATCTTGTAATTTCCGGAAGTCGTCATTAGAGTGAATGACTACATGAGATGAAAACGACGGATCGAGAGAGTTATTTATGTCAGTTCTATGCTTTTTCATACTTGATGATGGATTTGTCAGCATACTGTATGCCCGTATTAAAACTTATCAAATAAATAGCATATGAAGCAAAATAATTAATCTCATTCTGCGTCCACAGTGTTTTCTTGGTATTACTAATACTGAATTTTCATTAATACAAGAATATGTGCGAACATCTGCGTCTTTTAATTTTAGTTGATGAAACATTTGTAAATGGTTCATTTATCAATTTAAAATAAACATGAAAATCTTTGGGATTATTAGTTCTTTGGAATAAAAGAACATTGAATCAAATTTGTGTGAGGGAAGACACCTTTTCAAACGAAGCATCATAAATTGTTGACATTATTCTGTCAAAGAATTTATTTTAAAGAAAAAGACGTTATCTTCAGAAGTAATCGTTTAATATCACTTCGCCTGACTATAAAGCATTGCAGTTTCACGTGATTTTGAGTGGCATAATGATTATTCAATATGTGTGCTTTTAACATCTACTCTTGTTGTTAAATCGTAAACTTCGTTGCCAGCGACATTTACGTCCAAAGTGAAACTGTATTTTGACACTTTGAAAGTAAATTTATTTGCGAGTGAAATATATTTAAAACTGTCTATGAAATAGCAAAGATCTTACAATAAATGATCATAAAATCTCATATAAAGAAGCCATTTCTACCCCTTGGTATACGTGAATTAGAAATTAGTTCGTATCACATAATTGTAGAGGTTATTTTCCAGCAAAAAGTTTATTAAATCACAAATGTTTTTTCTGAATCTACTTATATCTTCATCCTTACAAAGGTAGTATTTACAAACTTCAATGTCACCAGAGTGTATTATATTTGTGCAGAGAGAAGATACATCAAGTGTAACTATGCTAAATCTTTCCGATAATTTCGGAAGAGATTTAAATTATCTAATGAAACCCGATGTGTCTTGTAAATATGAAGGAAATGATTGTTAGCAAAGTGTTTGGGGACTTGCTTAACCTTTCTTGAGCAGTAGCTTCTTTGTAAAATTCAAGGTATATATCGCGTTCCCTAGCATGACGACATTTGTTTATAATTGCAATGCCAGTAGCTGGTAAAGGAAAGTCACATATCTATTGGTCAGAATGTAACCACGTGAACAAAATGAATTGGGTTTATTTCTGTATGAACTGTAAGGAGAACTACTTTTCTAAGAATACCCACTTCAATAAATAGAGTAACGTGTACGACATAAGATAAACACTGCCAGTAAAGGCAGACGCAAAGTAAGCATTAAAGGAAAAAACATCCTAACAATTTTTTTTTTAAAATTGAATAAATTTGGCTTCCACTGTTGAAGGGCTGGTATTTTGATGACCTTACTACGATCAAGCAGGACAATCCCATGTGCTATTAATAGCTACGTAACAGAAAACCCTAAACATTTATCACTCCGCTCAATTAACTTTTGTTTTTTTAAGGATGCAAACAAAATATATATTAATGATTGCAATTTCAATTATAAGAGTTTAACGGTTTCTTTTTCTGAGTTTATCGTGGTATAAACTGTCAGTTGCTAACTCAGACATCTTTCAAAACGCCCTTTGGCGTTATTTTCTGCATATATATATATATATATATATACATATACATACACACCCACACACACACACCCACACACACACACACACACACACACATATATATATATATATATATATATATATATATATATATATATATATATATATATATATATATATATATATATATATATGCAGAAAAGGGGTCACTATTTGACCCTACTGTCTATAGGAAAAACTAAGAAGAGTGTATAAGAGCACACAGCCAGATGTATCATGGTAAAAAGTATGAAATCATTTCAAGATATAAGGATGAAAACATGAATGTCTCAAATCTGACTGGCTATTAAAGTACTTGAACTCGTTGACAAATTTAGATTGTACTTTAATGGATATTCCATCCTTATTCTGGTTTTCAAACAAACTGCGTTTTCTGCTTCTGTTTAAGAAATAATGCACTGACAATTAGGATTTCTGGCATTACCATAGGTCTTAGAGGAATAAATTAGTTTTGACCATTTTAGAAAATGTGTTCATTGAAATTACTCATTGCAATTATAAAGGTCTTATACTTTCGGACTTACTAGCTGTTTTGAAATTACTGTGAATTCATTCCACGATATTTTTCAGTAAAGCATCACCACTATTGAGACATCAGAACAATTGCCTATTCGGTGTACCACTGGAACTTGTCCGTGTTTTAGGTAAATTAATTATATTTTGCATTATTCAAATCTTTTTAGTTTCCCTCTTACCTGTTGCTTAGTTTAAATCCATATATTCGTAACAGACCAGTTTTATACATACAATATACGTATTAGGAATATATGTGATGACACGTTGTTTTTGTGTAACTGACTATTGTTTATATGCAAGATTTAGAGCTCTGAGCAACAAATACTCCATGCAAATCCTGAAAAAAATGTATTGAACTCAGTACTAATACCATCTAAGTCAGGTGACATGAGATTCTTCTTTTTCTTTCTTCAGTCGAGTCAGGATTTTTGTGAAAGATTTTCTGTTAAATTATGAAGCTATTCAGATATATTAATTCACTTCCATCATGAGCGATGAATCAAATTTTCAATGTGATGCATTTTCTCAATGTTATACAAGAATATAGATCTTCTTTAACTCTCTGCTTTGCATTTTAAGTTTGGTATTAAGGCCATGCCTAACTTTATCATCTCGGAAACTTTTCAAATTCGATTCCAGTATGCCAACTCATGGACCATTTCTTCAAGATTGTCATTACCATATAAAGATATTTTCAAATAGCTAATTCTAGTGAGGAGTTTGAGTCTGTTATTTACACTATCCTATGCAATCCTGGATTGACTGAAGAAAAAAAATATGATGCAGAACCATGTACATCTGATTCATCTGAGAACTGTAAAAAAGATGACTTGGTTCCCAGAGCGATAACTGATTGGGGAGTAGCTCATATTGATACGGTTTGGTGTGAGGCCTTTTTAGCTGTGAAGTCGATAATTAGAAGCGTTTGTCTCCCCTGTGGAAGGATGTGACTTAAATTATACTTGTATAAATAATCGATTATTTGTGACAGCAAACGTATCAAACAGTCTGTCCATTTTTCGCGCGCTGTAGAAGAATTTACCATCGGTATCCGCATAAATATAATGACAATAACAATACATGTGTAGACCTGTCATGATTTGTGCATCTTTCTTTTGAAATATTTCCAATCTTTCCGAATTTTATTGTAGTCTTCACAAGCATACTATATAACTGGACACATCAATACTCAGTACTGTGTCGAGTTTACCTAGAGTTATTCTATTGCAAAAGTGTAAAAAAGCTTTTATGGAGGGCACAGATGCTTCATGAAACATTTCGAAAGTATTTGTTTTCTGATAGGTACAATTTTCCTCAAATATTTAAACTGCATATTTATGAACTATTTCCGTGTCTCTTAAAATTATTCAATTATTTGTTCTAAAGATTGTTCCATGTTACTCAAGTTATCTGCATACCAACCTATCATGTTTTCAAAGTTTATTTTTACATGAAGAATAATACACATATACGTATTAAATATTCTCACAGTATTGTAATGACACATATGTGTGATACGTTAAGTATATACATACTGTTTTAATTCCAAATTGTGTGTTTGACAACACTTATTTTTGGTTAGGGTGTCATTTAAAAGAGTCGTTGCTACCGGACAATCCGAAAATATATGAGATATGGTCTTCATGCAACACATAAAAAGAACAGAGCTCTTTTGGAATAATGTATTTCTTTTGAGAAATACATTTGTAGCCAAAATTCTATGTAATATTTTAAACTGCAAATAGCTTGGTTATTTGGGTTTTTATGGTACCAAAATATGACCACCATTTTCTTTCTTCTAACACTAAATTCAGAATTCCACTTCCTTCTAGAAGTTGATATTTCATTGTTTTTTATAAATGTTTTCATATACACTTCTAGATCAGTGTTTATTTTTAATAATTGGATACGTAACGATATTTATTGAATGTAGCTGTACTTAGAGCCATAATTGACTCTGAGTTTACTTTTGTATGACTCTATTACTGTGAATATGCTTTGATAATCCATCAATTTAATATGAAAAGAAAGCTTATTTTACAAACTATCAAAATTACCAATCTGAGTTAAAAAAAATTGAATGCCTTTTTGAAATCATGCTTAATAATAAACACTTTTTGTACATGTTGTGATATTTGGATAAAACCATACCTGTGTTTCTAACAAATGTTCGACTGTAATCATTTTGTACGATCTAGTTCTAAAATACTTAAACCTGTATCCAGAAGGGATTGAGATTATCGTTTATTAAGTTAAGAAAATCTATTCCAAATAAAGAGAAATTATCAATAATTGATACTGACAATTGTAACGGAGGTTTCCATTCGCATTGATCAGACAATATTCTTCCATGCAAGTCAAATGCAATCGTCTTTCTCCCTCATGAACTAATTAAATACGAAATCCTTCCTGACTTATATTATTCTCGTCGTTGCTTGATATAAGTTTTATTTTTATGAATTATTATAGTCAGTGGTATTATCATTTTCATAATGGGACAGGTTAAGTCATGACTTCACGCATCTTGTGTGCAAGCGCTTTGCCGTTGCGAAACGTGTTTTCAGTTATCGTACACGGTTGCATTAACATGATTAGCAGCAGAGGGGCTGTACAGACCGAAACTTTTTGCACAATAAACCCCTCCAGGAAACTATTCCTCGATAGAGGGCTTATTTCGACGAAATAAACCCTTCTATTCAGAATACAGGACAAAAAAAAATGTCCCCCGAAAACTCGAAGAGTTTCCAGGGACAAACTCGTTGAGTTTGCACTGACAACTTGGGTTACTTCAATAAATCTGAAACAGTTTCCGTGGCGGGGTCGTTATTGAAAAATCCATGGGTCGGGTCCATCCCCTCTGCTGCTCTGGGAAATGAGTTTCCAAGGAAAAACATTTTTATGTTAGCGGAATTAAATCATTGACAAATAAATAATGGCAAATATTGGAGAAGCACATACGACTAGATTAGCTCGAGAACGTCTCGAAGCAATTCAGAAATTTCTTCCTGTCCGTGATAGTGTCAGACAAAAATTACAACTAAGACAGCAAGCACGGGAAGGCTTTGCAGAGACTACGGAGGAATTATTTAAACCCGTGACCAAAGCTACTGAAAAATCCGCAGCTGTTACCAAAGAGGCTTTAATAGAGCAAAGGAAAATTTTACAGGATATTTCAGCTGGACTTAAACCCCCGCCTCCACCCGATGAAGTTGTTGTGTCAGTACCTGCTGGTAAGCGAGTAACAGGGAGAATTACTGACCCCGCCAAAAGATTTACGCCGGATTATATTGAACTTCTTAAAAATGTACCAGAAGAGAAATTACCTGAGACAATACTGTTAGGATTGATTAGAAGAGATGTGTCTTTAAACCCAGAACACGGTTCTATGACAGATGATAATTTTATCAAATATTCGTATCGTATACGTGAAAATAAAAAACAAATCAGCAGGGACGATACAAAATACGATAGACTTGTAGATGCTATACGTAAACTTGAAATTCCACCATCGCAACCTCAAGAAGAAAAATCACCGTTGCAACACACAGAACGACAACAATATCCTTCACGGCGAAGAGCAATAGATCCTGACCTAACTCCGTTAAGTGAATACGAGGCTGCATCTGAAGGAAGTCCGCGGGGCCAAAAATTCAAACAAACTAGGTCGCCGATAATTAGCTTAACAACATCTTCTGAAAGTTTGCCTCAAGACATTTTATCCCCAAGAATTGTACCATCAACAGGGGAGGGTTTAGGATCCGGTTTTATTGCCTGCCCTAATAATATCATCGATGATGTATCACGGTTGGAAGTTCTCATCGGAGGAAGACGTGCCGGAAACAATTCTCCGGAAATTATAAATGAAGCCGCAGATATCTGTCAGAGACTATTTCAGCGTGGCATCATGGATATCAGCATCTACCGGGGGCTCATTGATGAACTCGCAGACGGTTACCACAGCGACTAATAATTAAATTTGCTAGCAAATTCAGTTAGATAAACAATAATTAAATAAAATGATACTACACGATTCTTTTCGCAGACCAAGAAGTGTCAGAGTAGTAAACTCACGATTACCAGTATACGAGGTTGTTTACGGAGATGGAGTCGGTGATGTTGTTAGGGATTTAGTCACAAGAATCGCTCCGAAAGCTGGACCGTTAGCAAAACAATTCGCGATGAAAGCCGCTGATGTTGTCAAGGATAAAGCCATTGGCACTGTTGGTAGTCTTGCCGGGAAAGCATTTCAATCAATCAAGGATCGACTAGCACAGCTGATACGAAAAAAAAACCCAGTCGAGAGGTTGGTGCCAGTAAAACTACCATCCACTGAAGCTATGCCGGCAAATGTTAGTAGCGTAGTAAATAAGGCCGTAAATCAGAAATTAGCTGAGATCGCAACAGCAGGAATTACCTCCAAAGCGTTGCAAGATAGTGTAACTGCTAATTTGATAGCTGGTAGTGGTTTCCGGTGACGATAACATTTTAATTAGATCATCACAAATAATAATAATGTTTGCACGAAAATCCAATGACGCGTTTGATATGTCCAAACCAGTACTTAAAGATGATTCTGTACGTGATTTTCAATATTATTCTTATGAAGCACGTGATCCTAACCAACGCGGAAGAATTGAACTACAGGTCCAGGATACAAGTAGATACTTCTTGCCCGCTGAGGCCTTCATCGAAGTTGAAGGTAGGCTTTTAAAGAATGATAACACTAACTACGGAATCGGCGACCGAGTTGGATTTGTTAACAACGGCATCATGGCGTTATTTAAATCCGCTATTTACATGATAGATGGAAAAGAAATTGAAACAATTCATGATAACGTCGACGTTGCCACAACAATTCTCGGGTTGGCGAGATACTCGGATGATTACACCAGATCAGCCGGACCATCAATGATGTTTGCAAAGGATATAACCGACAGCCCCGAGAACAGGAATGTAACAATGAATAATGCCGGTGACGCAGTTGCATCGATGAACGAAAATTTTAATTTGGGTTTTGCAACACGTAGATCGATGTTAAGTGGAGATGAAGAGTTCTCAGGTGTGATTCCATTGTCTCACATCTTTGGATTCTGCAGAGATGTCCACAAGGTCATATTCGGTGCCAAACACACAGTTGTACTTGTGCGAAAACCTGATGATAATGACGCTATCTGGCGAGATGCTGCTGTTGCCCCTGGTCAGGTAATACTAACTAAACTGTGGTTGTGGATGCCAGTGTTGTCTCCGTCAATCACCGAAGAACAACGACTGTTGTCTTTCATGGACACGGGCGGTAAATCACTGCTATCCTGGAAAACAACAACCACAGACGTTATTCAGGGTGATAATGGTGGGTTGTTTACATGGCATATATCATCGCAACAAGGAGTATCAGCACCACGACATATTTTCATTGCATTTCAATACCGTGCTAGAACAGATAGCCAGGAAAGAAATCCAATGGTATTTGATACACTTGGAGTTTCTGAAGTTTCGTTGAGAATAAATGGGCATCAGGAGCCATCTGAGGATATATTAATAGATTTCGAACATCATCGTGTCGCACGCGCGTATCATCGTCTGATGTCATTTATGGGGCGCGACCTTAATGTAGACACTGGCCTGCAAATATCACAGCGAGACTTTATGAGTTTATATCCGATTTATTACTTTTCGCTGGAACATCTTGATCTGGTTAAACAATCTGTTGTCGACCTACATTTCCGAGCTCGTGTAGGTGTTCCTGCTGGTGGTTACAGAGCGATTGCTGTCATACTCTCCGATAAAGCAATGCTGCTTGAAGGTGTTGGCGGACGAATGAGGGTCATCGACGCTCCAATCGAGAATATGTAACGCAATTAAAATCAAACTTAGGATATAATGTCATACAGTCATGTTAATGTCACCTTGACTTCCGGTCAAACGAAGAAATTGCAATCAAAGAACGCAAGCACGTGCGGGACATCAATAACACTAAAACGAGATCAGATTACTGGTGGTCCAAACAAATTGTCGTTGACTAATACTCAGCTTAAACATTTTAATAAGGCACTAACAGCAAAAACCGGTGTCCGACTTGATTTCTCTGCTGCAGCTATCAAGGACATGACTAAAACCGGTGGAATATTTCCTCTTCTCGCAGCAATACCGGCGTTGATTGCCGCGGCAGCACCAGCCGTAGCAAAAGCCGCAGCACTCGGTGCAGTTGGAACTGCAGCTGGAATGGCACTAAAAAAGGCAACGGGAAAAGGATACAAGAAAAAAAAGGGACGCGGTCTAAGACTACCAGGAACTCCACCATCATGGTATCCAAAAAAATTCTAACGCCGTTGAGCAATTTTGATTTACTCGATGCTGTTAAAAAATTGCGTGTAAAACATTTCAGAGGCGTATTTATGCGAGATCAATTACCGCAACGACCGAATAATCCAGAAACTGGCATTATCAATCTCGACAACAAAGATGGTCCGGGAACTCACTGGGTTGCTTACGCGATCGATCCACGTGGAATTATCTATTTTGATTCGTACGGTTTAGCACCGCCAGTTGAGTTTCTCAAGTATGTCAGCAGATTTTCTAATGTTCCAGTGTGGCAGTCGACGTTACCAACACAAACATTAATTGATCCGCCCATTTGTGGGAGGGAGGTTTTAAATGTTCTTGATGCAATCTCAAGAAATCCAGCAACTATTCCTCATAAAGTAGTGTATGAATATACCGCATCGAGAAATGCTAGCATTTGAAAAACAGCAATAAGAATAATGGTGGATATTTACGGAAGACCTTTCACACGAGGAGGTAAACCAAGCACAGATGCTGATCTCTCAAAATATGCGACCAAAGATGAAGTCGATAATCTTTTGAATATAGCTGGAGTTGACCCAGATGAAGTTGCTATTTTCCAAGACAGGCAAGGAAAACTAAGAACGAGCAACATTAAGTGGAATGATATAATTCGCAGAGTTCTTGGAGCTACCAAGGATAACTTCGTTGCATTTAGTGATGGCGGCCGGATCAAGGACTCGAATATATCAATCGCAAGCATCAAAGACAGTATTGATAAAGGTGTTGATAAATGTGTGAAAAAAGCCGGTGACACGATGACAGGCGAACTCAGCATGAGCGGCAACAAAATAACCGCGTTAGCGAATCCCGAATCCGACCAGGATGCGTCAAACAAACAATACGTGGACATCGTCAACGGTAAACTAAATACGCTGCGTGCAGAGCATGATGTTCACGTGGGCGCGTTTACAAGATTTCGAAGAAACTTCGTAAAAACTGATGAGGTCGTGGATAAGTTCTTTGGGACTCCTCCAGTCGTCGATGTAAAACTCGCTGATGTAAAGACCGACATTAACACGATCAAACAAACACAGCAGGATATCGTATCGGGTATTCCTGATATCGTTAACAAAACCAGTTTGATTAAAGTTCCCACTGGAGTTACTCCGGGGCATATCACCAACATCGTATTCACGGTATCATCGGGATTCGCAACATGGTCACGACAAAATAACACTATCAAATATACAGCAACAGCCACCGGTGTTTACAGGTTGTCTGTGTTTTCAGCCGCTAAATTTGAAATCTTCACAACATATCCTTGGAGACATTCCACCGATAAGTATTCCGGGGTTTGCACTGTAATACTAAACAGCGGAACCGAGGAAACATTTATGCTTGAAGCCGAGGACGATAGTTTAACAGCAACATCTTACTGGTTTTGTTTGGAATTCGTCGCTGCAACGCCTCAATTGGTTACCGCGTAATTGAATAATGTCAACGACGCCAGATGCTCAACAATATCGATACAATCAAGTCCGTGAGTGGCAATCTGAGTTAAAAACTGTCATCGAAGTAACTAGTCAAAAAGTAAAAAAATACAAGCGCCGCATAACAGTGCTGGATATTATGGTTTATTCAGTATCTGCCGTTGTTGCATCTGCCGGAGCAATACTATCAGCGGTCACTCCGGTAACTGCAGCAGTCGCCGCCACGATCTGTGTTTCCGCGGCCACAACAACAGCTGGAGTTTTCGGCATCATAGCAAAAAAAATATCATCATGTGCTAACACAAAATTACACGATTACACGACAAAATTAAATACAGCCACGACCGCATATCAGAAATTATCATCGCTGATATCATCATCGTTAGACGTGCAAAGTAGCGACGCTACGATATCAGATTCTGAATTCAAACTAATGTCAGATGCGTACAATGACTATTTGAAAACTAAACAAATAAATAATGTCAATAGAACTGCTTCAACAAATAGTCACAAACACAACACCGGTAAGGACCACAATGATCTCAGTGTCCTCGACGACACCAGAATTCGGTATTAATTTTCGAACTCCAATTCCAGTGAGTGAAATCGCGTTAGCAAAGCTCAGTGTGTATCACAGCTGGCCCAATGTTAGGTCGGCATCATTTGGTGGTCTGCAGCCAAATAATTCATTCGTGTTCGGGAAAAGCAAAGCCGACTCCGGCGAACAGGGTGAACTTGACTGGAATACAATTACACTTCCCACTGGGAGTTATCAGATCGAAGAAATCAATAATGAGATACAACGCCAAATAAAACGAATCACCGGCAAGGAAGCCAAAATATCTATAACAGCTCATGAACCAACGCTGTCTGCGGTCATTGAAATCTCAACGCCAGGATACGCCGTGGATATTTATAACAGCTCAATCCGAACATTATTAGGATGGCCAAAGGCCCCCGAGGTTAAACCTCGTCCACCAAAACCTGAAAAATCGGATTTTATGACCTATAAAGAAGCACTACACGACCTCGAGTACAATTATTATTTACTCCTTGCAGATCAATTACTAGCAAGAAAAAGTACTTTAATGCCCGATACTTGGAGTATAGAAGCTCCACGTGTTAAGGGGGGGCAGGAGCTCCGTGTTTACCGTCTAGATGATATAGAATCTGAATTATTTATTCCGATCAATCTAGTACATAAACAACAGCTACAACTCCTGCGAGTATATTTCCAAGATTATATTTCTGATTTAACAAGTCCGCGTGATAATATTATCACAACCATAGAAAAACTAAACAAACTCGCATCGGCCATGGAAACTATAAATCTAAGAATAATTCAGGCTTTACTGGATCTTAAAGACTATATCGATGATAATTATAGACAGATAGCCAGAGCAGATTTTGCAATTAAATATGGTATTCAAGTGAATGATATTTCAGATTTTAAATTTCCTGGATATAACGTGCCCGAGCTGAGAAAATCAGTCTCTGATCTCATCGATCAATCTTTCGAAGATATTCTTGCCGCGTACGAACGAATAAAACCACAACCTGTTATTCTCAAGCACGACAACAGTACAGCATCCGATGGCAGACACATCTCACCCGGGATCGTAAATATCACAGATGTTATTGCGGTCAATCTTGTATGTGACGTCATCGATGGCAGTTACAGCGCATCAGATACTACGACGGCACAACAGGGGTTTATCCTGTATACGTTCACACCAAGAGACCCCCCTGGTTTTCTGATTGTGCAAGAACCAATCAATCCGGTCTATCTACGGTGTCATAACCCGTGGTTGTCAACGATAAATTTCAAACTCACCGACCAGAGGGGGAATTTGTTGGACCTGCGTGACGAGACTGTTAGTATAAACTTACTGGTGAAGTCCTAAGTCAAGGGATCCATAATATTTATAATAGTTTTTTTTTCTGCACTGATCCATTTTCGTCATTTTATCGTGCAAATACCCTATCAAAACCAGCATAAGTTATCGTTGAAAGTGCTAGCACGCATTTAAAAAAAAACGGTTGTGTATAATGTATCAACCCGAGTACATTCATGCACGAGTTCATATTCATGATAAGCAAATTCTTTACGAGGCAATAAAAACCGCATTTCAAATACAGACATTCCCAGAACAGTATTTCCCCGTTAAAATAGTTATTGACGTGTATGGTGACGAAGACTTCTTGTTAACTCCGTCACAATTAACAGAGCTACAGCAAAATCATATGATCATTGTTTGGTGTCAACGAGAACAGATTATGAACTATTCTCATTCCTGTATTGATGTTGAAACGCTTAAGCAAATCCTGAAAATCTGAAAGCGCCCTTCACTTGAGAAACTCTTTGAGTTTCCAAGGGCAAAAAAAATAATACACTTTTTTTTTTACCCGTGGAAATGTGCTTTACACTCCAAGCGGGGGGGGGGGGGGCGCTAGCGTTCTCAGGTTCTACTTTCACTTTGTGCTGTGAGTCACACGCTATGCGGTTTATACTTCCTTGTCGGCCTCGTAGTCAGAAACACTAGTATTTTTGTCAGAAATGCAAGGCATTTCCGTGTCTAGATTCTTTATATAACCTTTTAACCGTCTCACCCTGGTGCTAATTAATTTTCGAGTCTCATACTCTTGTGACAATCCAAGACGAATCTTCTCAACTGCACGGCACAGTGGAATAAATTCAGATACCTGATTTTCAGTTATCCCGGCAAGTGATCTGTAAACACGATCTTGCAAACCCTTAATGAACCTATAACGAGCAGGGAGATTGTTCTTCCCCAAGCGTGATAGCTCATTCAAGGATTCAAAATCTGACATAATTGTTTCAGTGTCTAGTAAAATATTAAAACCTCGCTGTTGTAATTCTTTAATTTCAACAAGTATGGTATTTATATTTTCGTGATTCATATTATTATATATTTTTATATTTTTAATAGAAACACTTTGCATGAGAAACGCTAGCTTTCCAAAACAAAACGAGACAGTCGGAAACATTTATCCCCTGCAAGGGCCTAGATCGTCAAATAACGTTCTAGAACCCCAAGAGGACTGCTTCCGACATGACAATACAACATGTAACACGAAACACTTTATCCCCTGCAAGAGCCTCTAGATCGTCAAATAACGTTCTATAGGCTCAAGAGGACGTGTTTAGTGAATTGACAAGGACAAACATATAACACGTAACTTATCCTAAGGACGGACCCCTCTGACTGCCAAGTGACTCAGAGGCACATTTATTTACAAGACGAGACAGCCCTGGCTTCTAGGATCGAGTTCTCTAGCAGGCCCGGCAAACATTTATTTGACAACACAAACAACCTTTACCTCTGATTCGAGTATCACAGCAAGCAAAGGTACAATGAACATGTAATCTTATCCTAAGAGACGGTACAGAACAGACAACCTTTACCTCTGATTCGAGTATCACAGCAAGCAAAGGTACAATGAACATGTAATCTTATCCTAAGAGACGGTACAGAACAGACAACCTTTAACCTCTGATTCGAGTATGACAGCAAGTAAAGGCACAATGAACATGTAATCTTATCCTAACTTATCCTAAGACCTTATCCTATGACGACACAAACATACACAGGTGGGTCATTTTCTACGGTCAGCAGCAGAGCAAAACCATCCATTGAATCGACCATTGGATGGTGCACAAAAGACACCCGCCATTGGCGGATTAAATTTATGGTTTTGCTTGCGCGTGCTGACTTTCGATCGACCCAAAGGTCTTAGGGAGCGATTTCGTATATAACCCAACTGTTACTTGCGAGTTGGAAATTCGCTCTAGCAGTGGGCGGGACTTGTTTAAAATATTTTAATTGTATGTTTTCTTAAGCGCGGTCATATAACAAGCACAGAAGAGCAAAACAGTCGGATATATTCAGTAAAACGAGGATATTGTTTGTAAAAAAATATATATTCTACGGTAAATAAATGATTACATGTTATGAACTCGATAAAATATTTTATCAAGGTGGCTTTCTTAGGGGGAGCAAATCCTCTGACCAGCAACGACAACTCTGCAAAGCGTTACACACTCTCGGAGGAGTTATCGTCGTTTGTGTCAACGATAAGAGTTATATAACAGAATGAAATCTTCTGTTTGAGCTTCTTTGAAAATGCTGTTTTGTAGATCCCATCTGCGACATGCTGTACAGAAGGTGGACAAATACCGAAATACCTACCGGCTGCGCTCATTGATTGAAATATTATTTCTTCACGAGTCTCAACATTCACAGATTTCACTGCTCTTCTTATAGCTGTTTTACATTTAACTCTTCCTCGTATGGTATTCTTGCTCTGAGTGATCGCTTGAAGGTTTTCAATACTGTTATCAAGTCTGTTCCCGTTAATATGATCAATGACAAGGCCTTTAGGGATCTCTCCGTTAAAAACCTCATAGACGAAACGATGACATAAATACCTCCCTTTCCTAACAGTAAATCTTAAATAACCAGCATTATCAACTGTACCAACTTGTTTCCTCAGCCTGTAGTTTCTCACTATGCCATCTCGGTTTGCCTCATAATTTGGAATAGTTGGATGTCGGACGAATTCTTGATTCATTATACTATAAGCAAATCATTGTCTAATTCATAATTTGTCTGAAAACTTATTTATGTAATCACGCTCGCATTTGAGAGCGTTATCACAGTCTGGATTTTTTTTATCATAATACCGTTTTAGTTCTCGATAGCGTTTTCCACCACACGCTGAACATAATTGCGTTTTTCCTCGTACTCCAATGCCGCATCTGATACACGGTATCGGTCCTAGACTCCCACCGCGGACCTGTTGAGCATGTTGTCCACAGTATTCGCCTCTGCAGGGTTTGCTACACGGCGCTGATGAATTTAGTTTGATCCACTTGCATTGGTTCATCATATAATATATTTGTCTATTTAAATATTTGTCTTAATTATAATAATGGGTTTTGAAAGACTATCCAGAATAAAACCCATATCAGGTTCTAGATTCGATCTTGACCGGTTAACCGCTGATCCACGACGAAGAGAGTTAGCAGAGGTAATTGGTGTTATCAAGAATGCCAAAGAAGAGTTTCGTCGTGATGGTGCCGCACACACGTGGTCTTCGTATAAAATTATCCTCGGAAACGCGAGCATTTCTCGTGACCGTATCATTGATGCTACCATGAACGATACAATCGCGCGTAACATAATTGGGTATCTCGACGATAGAAGATATTTCGTACAGATAAAATTTATTGTTGGAGTCGGCGAGGGAACGTGGATTATCAGAGACAAACTAGACCCTGTTCTTGATGCCAGAGGCGTTCGTGGAAAAACCGTTCTGTTAAGTAAAGACTCAAAACCGGGAGTACTTGTTGGGATTGATATACCATATTATGCCAGAGCGTATCCTGTGACCGCAGTTGTTTATGGAATTTATCCGATGAAGAAACCACGCGTTGATAAACTCAAACCGATGAAGGTGTCGGTGTTGAATTGTGTAGCTGAGCGAGTAATGGAACATTTTAAAAATGCAATGCGAGGAAACGGCCTAACACCGCTAAGACAAACTAAAATAACAGCGTGGGCGACACGAGTAGCGGATAAAGGAGCGTCAATAAATGATGTTGCTGAGCTAGAGCGATTACTAAAATTTCCTATAACGGTTTCATCGTTAACCGGTGAGGTATTGTATGAGTGTAAATACAATTCCCGTGGAACACCAATAACTATTATCGATCATAACAGTCACGCCTGGACTGACTCGGTTAGGATATTTCCGCAAGACCGTGTTGTGAAGTATTATCCGGAATTGCAAAGCAATTCTGGGAGCATGTTTGATTTTATTTATCAGATAAGTAAAACCGATCCAGTGTCTGTGTGGTTATTCAGAAGTAGCGAAGATGGAGAATATGATCAGTTTGTGAGACCCAACGGGGAAATATACAGAACAATGGCGTTACAGCAGGAAATGAAAAAACTCGCAGAAAAATATCATGCTGGCAACACTGATACGTTACTGACACACTGTTTTACTGTCCCGGGTGTTGTCGCGCATGTAGCCCGGGAACGAAATTCATGGAGACCAACTCCGAAAAGTTTTCTTGCTGATATCCAGCAGAGCTGTGTCGAATACGGACACGGCGGTTTGTGGAATACTCAGTATGATCACCGCGGTATGATATCCGTGGACATGACGGCGTGTTATCCAGGAAGTTTCCTTGGGCGTGGAGAATGCAGCGAATATTTTAAACGGTTTGGCCACGCTGGCAATACCATGACAAGAGTAGCTGTCAACGGTGTTTTACCCGATTTTGACTTGACCGGATTTTCTTGTGTGTCGTCGTTTAAATTCGCTAAGGATTTACATCCTGTGTGTTATGTTTGGTTTGGCAGACATTTCGTTGAGAAGCGATGGGCACCGATAGTGTTATTGCGATACATGCTTGACAGTCGAATACTGTTGTCGCTGACGGTCAGCGAAGCGATTATATGTTATTGTCGTCAAACCGAAGTTTGGTTGCCAACTCCAACGCCGGTTACGTTAGAAGAAGTCATCGAAGATTGGTCACGAGAATATCCAGAAACTTCTATCGACGCTATCATCAAGAAAGCTCCTGAAGTACTTAAAAGCAAACTCAGAAATGATGAAAGCACAGCAAAAGATCTAGGACGAAGAATAATAGGGAAATTCACTCAAGGTGGAGCGTATGATCATAAACAACATCACAGTCGATTAATCATGGACAAGACTGAATTGGATCTTATTGTCGCTGATGCAGCCACGAACAACATGTTCTGTAACCGCAAAGATGTGTTTCTGTCAAACGGGGAAAAACTAGGGACTGTTTTTAGTTATATTGACGGAGAATCATCTCAGTACATACATTTGAGATCTTCGATGCTGGCTTATGTATCCATAAATTTGTTGTCGATGATCAATAGATTCCCTGTTGCCGCAGTGAGAGTTGCAACGGATTCATTTTATATTGATAAAAAACACTCAGCGCTGTTGGATAATGTTATATCGGATGATCCATCGTGGGGCTCGTGGAGAATAAAGAATGAAATGTTACACGGATATTGTAAATCGGCTGATGTTGAAATCGAGGATGAGTATCGCAGCGCAGAAATATCTTCGATGGTTTCGTCGGGGGCAACTTCGTTGTTGCCGCCGGTGCACGATCCTGTTACAAGACACAAAACAGTTTATCTGAACGGTCCTGGTGGTTCTGGTAAAACAACTCGAGCGATTGAATTATTTAGAAACTCTGACATGATTGTGCTAACACCCACACACAGACTTGCCAGGGAGATGAGACAACGGGATGTTAACGCGTGCACGTATCACAGTTTTTTCAAATACAGCGGCGGCACGTGGACACCTGAACGAATGGGAACGAAATATATTCCCGAGAAAATCATCTGGGATGAGATAGACACTGTGCCGTTGGATACATTAAAACAGTTTCTGGATTGGCTGCTAAAGAAAAATACCGCAGTGGTGATGTGCGGCGATCATGGTCAACCACCCCCATTTACAGGTGAATCTCCACACGAGTGGCTGAAAACTTTTGTAGATTATTATGAGGAAATAACTAACGATGTTAGAGCACTCGATGAAACGCTGAAAGAGTTTAAGGCACTGATCAGGCTACAAACCAATAAAGTCCAGTGTGAGATAATGCGTGAAATAATTCCAGAGACTTCGCTGAGCGACTTTTGGGAAACGTGGAAACCAGGTGATTTAATTGTGGCAAGTAGAAAGATAGTCAGGGACACACTTCAGCAGCGGTTATTTCAGTTACATCAGAAGAAATTTCCCATGTTGCCAGTGCCGTTGTGTTATAGACCAGCTGATACGCGATTGCAGAATATTGATGTTGATATTCCAGGGCGCCTGACTGCGTCGGGTCCGGAGAAACAGAATTTAGTATTAAATGATATTGTCACAGTTGATGTTGATGCTGTTGAACAGGCACTGAAAATGAGCAAATCCCCGTGGACGCTAGGATACGCTATGACCATCCACAGTTCGCAGGGACTAACTATTTCAGATACAACAGTTTGGATTGTTGATGATCGCATCGAGTGGTCAAATTTAGTTTATTTAGCCGTGTCAAGAGTAAGAAGGATAGGTCAGTTACGAAGAATTGTATTAGATGATGTTGTCAACGACAGCTCAATCGCTGATGACACAATAAGAAAGAAATTAGCCGGTTACAAACAGAGCGACAAAAAAAATGGTAGAGAGTTTGATCCCAAACAAAGTTTGGATGTTGAATTTGTAATACAATTACAACAACAGCAGAATAATCACTGTGCGAGTTGTAATTGTTTATTGCTGTGGCAGTATTCGAAAAACGACCCAAGGCAATTCACCGTAGATAGAATAGATAGCAGTCGCGGTCATACACGTGAAAATGTGATGTTGACCTGTCTTGAGTGTAACCGACGCAGAGGTGTTGCTGCAGTTATTTAAATGATTGAATCACTTCAGTGCGGATCACTTTAGTGATCGGGGTGGTAATTGTGTATCCTCGGGAATCACCTGAAGTTGCTCGCGTTTAAATCCGCGTTGAGGAGCAGTCGAATCTAATCTGTAGATTGCGTTTCTCCCAGTTGATCTGGTTATGCTGGATATCTTATGTGTAGTAACACTCCATGTGGGATCGGTTGCTCTTTTTTTTCCTCCTTCTAGTTCGCCTGGTTCGTATAAATACCTAACGGTGACATTACCCAGCAGTGGGGACGCTAGCGTCCCTGGCTGCGTTGAAACATTTTGTTGCTGTTGTCCGCGTTCACTGACGCGGGGTATATATTTTTTTGTGATTGCATTTACAGGTCTCATGTTTGTTGTTCTGGTAATTTCATTATTCAGTGCGGCTATCACGTTTGGCAGTCTTGCAACCCATTCACGAGATCTCGTATCGTAAATGAATTCCCTCGCGTACTGGTATCCGAATAATCTCTCAGCGAGTGTTCTATTAAATCGCTCAACAATTGCCTGATCCCGATGAATTTCAGTATGTCCTCGTCGTATGGTAACGTTATGCTGCTTTGTCAGTGATGACACCGCGCCCTGAAATTCCTTGCCAGGATCAACTTGTAATAATCGTGGCCAGTTTAGAGGTCCTCGTTGATAAATTCGTTTAAACGCAGAGGCGACTTCGGACGCTGTTTTAGTCGCTAACGGTTCTGCTTCTTTGTATCTACTGGCAACATCAACTACTGTTAGCGCGTATTTGTATATTTTTCTACGGACAGTATCATGAGGCAGGAATAGTATGTCAGCCTGATGAACTTCATTGGGCACACTAACATCAAAATGTGCAAAGTTGATTTGTCGAGGTGGTGGTAAGTAGATTTGCCATATTGCTTGTTTTGATAGCCAATTTTTGGCAACCTCGCGTGTTACTGATGCCGCGTTGGCGAGTTTATTAATTGCTGAGTTACCTCTCCAGTATCCGATTGGGGAATAATAAATCGCTTGCATTTTTATTTAATTATCCAGCGCCTAATACTAATTTAGATTTCATCGCTGATCTTACTAACCAATTAGCGAGTGACTCCTTAAATGATTTATTTTTTATGGCGCTTAGTGCATGAATTAATTTCACATCCGCGATATGCCTGTCTTGTAGATCTTTACTTCGATAAGCAACATCATGTATGTGACACGCTGCGTCGATAGCGTTTATCGGATACTCTCCCGGTTTTGGTTTAGATTGTTCATCAAGTCTGATATCTAGTCGGGTCCCTGGACCGCAGTAATTGTATCCTGGGAGATGTTTTTCTCCGGGATACTTTGCCCAGGGAGTTCCGGGGAGCTTTCCAAGTTTGGCTGCAATGTCACCTCCGCTAAATTCTCGCTTTTTTTTTGAAATCTAAATTTTTTTGTGCCACATCGCGTACACTTACCAGAAAGTGCTTGTCTGTTATTTTTTGTTGTAATGGTTGTTAGATCATTCGTAGGGGTTCGTGCCTTACACTTCACACAATATAGATCCATAATTATTATTCTTTATATACAAATGGAAATTACAGATTTTTCTGCGACAAAAAAGAAAGAGCCAGTTAAGCATAATTCAGTGCTACCAAACTCTATCCGCGCGATTATAATTGGGCCATCCGGTTCAGGTAAAACACAGCTGTTGCTGAACTTGATAATGAAGTGGATGAAATGGGATAAACTGTATTTGATAGCTCCATCTGTAGATGATCAACGATGCTATAACGTTATAAAAGATTTTAATGAGAGTGCAAGCGCGCTGAGTAAAGACGGTGAGGATGTTGTTGAATTTATCACTGATATCGAAGAAGCCCCCAGCGTCGAGGATCTTGATGAATCAATTAACAACCTAGTAGTGTATGATGATGTTATGTTGGACAAGCAAAAAAATCCCGCAAGAATATTTTCCCGGGGACGTCACAAAAACACTGATGTGATTTATGTTACTCAGCGTTATACACAAATTCCTAAAGTAATCAGGGATAATTGTAATCTTCTTGCGATATTCAATGGAGTTGATACACATACACTGAGAAATATTCATCAAACCTGGTGTGGTGGCGATATGGATTTAAATAAATTTAAAAATTTCTTCAGTCATGCTCAAAGAAAACCTCACGGATTTGTGACAATAAATTTACACGATCCCAGAACAAGATACCGTATTGGACTTGATACACTATTTGCAACATAAAAATGTTTTTCCTTGGAAACTCATTTCCCAGAGCAGCAGAGGGGATGGACCCGACCCATGGATTTTTCAATAACGACCCCGCCACGGAAACTGTTTCAGATTTATTGAAGTAACCCAAGTTGTCAGTGCAAACTCAACGAGTTTGTCCCTGGAAACTCTTCGAGTTTTCGGGGGACATTTTTTTTTGTCCTGTATTCTGAATAGAAGGGTTTATTTCGTCGAAATAAGCCCTCTATCGAGGAATAGTTTCCTGGAGGGGTTTATTGTGCAAAAAGTTTCGGTCTGTACAGCCCCTCTGCTGCTTGATTCCTCCCTCACAGATGTAACATGCATTTGTTGAATTAAATGTTTTCATCTTTTCTATTTCTTTTTTTTATGTCCGAATTGTTCTTACGCTAGTTTTTAATGCTTTACCCAACACATCGTAAACGAATTCGGTGCAATCTGTTTCCTCAGAAAGCTATTGCTTTGAATCTCCATTAGATTGATCTAACATGCAAACTGAACTCTGATGGAGTGTGTTTGTGTGTTTGTTGTCCAGCTCTGTGCTTTGGGCACATTTTGCCTATGGATTGATCTAACATGCAAACTGAACTCTGATGGAGAGTGTTTGTGTATTGTCCAGGACTGCACTTTTGGCAATGTTGCCCGTGGCGCGATAATATACTATTCTGACTCTTTTTGACTTTGCTGTGTATTAGTTTCATGGTGGTGGTTTTAAAATCACAATAACTGGCATACGGAAATTTGTACTGGTACTGATAGTCTTTCTAATTTTACAGTGAAACTGAGCTTCACACGTTGTATCTGTTATGTTATCTACGTTGTAACATAATCGTTTGTGGTATGAGAACTTGTTTCCGTTTATTAAAAATGACTCAAGCATTTATATTATCCGTTTTTTTTTTATCAATATATATACATGTTTATAGATTGATTTCGCTCTGTCTCCCTGGTGAGTTGCTTTTTATCATTAAGTCTGAGTTTCACAAAACCAAATTGGCAAACGTTTTATGCTGATGATTTTTTTCAATTATGGTTCAAAATCACTAAATAATTAATATAAATCGTTGTAAAATGTGTATACGTTTAATTTGACTTACATTAATATTGTAATAGACCTGGGGCTCTAAAGCTGTAATAGGATGGATGGGAAGGGTGGTTTTTCTGTGTCATAAATTTAACATGTTGCTCATGTGAATGAATATATAAACTGCTGAAAGAATGAATTTAAACATTGTAATGTATCAGAAGTGTATAGATCGCGACTTACCTTGATATCTATATTAAACCGTTCATGTTTATGTCAAGTGTGATTGCCTGTCATGTGGTAACATGCGTCATCAAATTCAAACTCGCACATCGTTAAATACTCACAACAATCTTCTGGAATCTTACTTCATATGAATTTGTCACACCAAGAAATATGTTTATCACCCTTAAATTCACATGTCAACTGATCATTTGAATAGCACTAAGCTTGATGTTCTCCAACAGCTGACATCACGAAAATACGTCTGCAGGTAAGATGGCCGACACTAGATCACATGACCGGTTCCACACAGCAAATTTGTCAAGTTCACATTTTTCATTAAATTTCACTTGTTGATTGTAAATGCTGGCCTTCTTTTATACTAGACATAGTATGTTTTGAATATTTAATGGTGTATTCTTCGTTTGTATGCTGGTCAATATATTGTCAGTGTTATCAACGCTCATCGGTAGTTGTGTACTCTCCACCCAAGCTTAACTGTCTTGGTTACGATTTCAAGTACGTTGACGTTTGACTGACACGACAAAATATGTAATGTTTATATATTTGCTAATGACAGAGTGTGAACGGACAAGTGATGATAGTTAAATTGTATACTAACCCTCAGTTTGTGTCGCTGGTTGTAGAGTATCTGTTCGGCCCCATCAGACCTGTTCGACCGACAAGCAATGATTGGTTTAATTTACATCACATGACTACTTTCCGAAGAGTATAAATAAGAGTGAAATTCGAAATTCGGGTGATAGCTGTCAACATTAGCGCTTTTATCAGCATTTCTTCACCATATAAAAGAGCACTGCATTGAGGTAGTTATAATTGCAACTTTATTGGATGGCATTAAAAGACTCATATATACTTATAAAAATAAGACTCGTCTACCAATTTTAATTTCTTTATTCTCAAAAACAGAATGGAATTATATATAGTACAACAATAGGATTCAAATCAATTCAAACAAATTCAATTCACTGCTATTGATTCAAGCTTAATATAAAAGTAATATTGTGCCACATAAATAATCAGCTATCTCCCGCCACACTAAGAATTTAGGGATAACTTTCAAAATAATTACTCCGTGGGTCGTCCATTTCTCGCCAGCATATTATAGCATTTGTGTATTGCATACGTTACACGTAATCAAACACATACATTCATGTTTTAGTCATATTTCTTGTATTAAGCATCTTATCACAATTTCATAGTCAAAAATAAAAAGGTCCTGACTTTGAGCATTCTTGAAATTTATTATTACGTTTACACGAGTTAGCCCATACTCCCCACACAATCTGTTACAATATCTAAGTCCTTTTTGGGATAATCCTCTTTAATTTTAATATTCATGCGTAACAGTTCTTTTATAGTACGAGCGTGTATTAGGGGGCTCGAGTGGTTTCTTATTACTTTTCTATTTAGTTGTGGTATTGGTTCATATAGTGTGTAAGTTTCTGTTTGACTATATTTACTTCACTAGAATTTTGGCTCGGTATATATTTTACTAGTTTACATGTGTATTTCAACATGAAACCTCTGACCTTAATCATATTTTTAAACGACTACCTCAATGTTTGTACATTTCTTTTTCTTCAAGTAGTTGCGTCGCTGCTGCAATTCACGCAATGGGAAGATCATGTTTATACCAAGTAATAATAGACTATATCGTAGCTCAGCCTAATAAAGTATCAAGAAAGCATTTAATTAAATATATTTTGTCAAATAGATTTTTGGTCAGAAGCAGAATTCTATGAAGTTCGGGTAGCTCAAGGTGTCTGTAACACTGACATGTTTTTTTCCACAGAGTTTTAAGTTAAGATTATCGGAAAATTTTAATCAACATTGGAGGGCTCGTCTTAAGAACAGTAATCGAACATTGCAAATATCGGAAAATTGCAACCAACATTGGAGGGCTTGTCTTAAGAACAGTAATCGAACATTGCAAATATCGGAAAATTTAAACCAATATTGTACGGCTCGTCTTAAGAACAGTAATCGAATATTGCAAATATCGGGATTTTTTTATTTTCACAGCATCTATTCTTTGAAATATTTAAATTCAATGGCTAAATTCAGAATATCCTCCCAAAGGCTAGAAGCTGAAGCCGGTAGATGGGCGAAACCGTATAAATTAGCTCATGCTAAACTTTGTTATATTTTGTAATAACCTTGAAGCTGACGATCAATTTAAACTTGAATTGTTTTTGTATAATCTAAGAGCCAACTTCAAAAATAAATATTTCAGAAAAAGATCAGATATGTTTAAATTCTATAATTTATGAATACTCGGAACACTATAAGTGTGAATAACTTGGCCACTTACATTTATATGACTTTTCAGAACAGAAATTGCGTCCTATTTCCAGCTATCTTGTAAATATCTATGACCGACTGTTCTATGAATTCAAACAAAATAACTTCTGTTTATTTTTCTTCAAAGTTTTACTTAACATGGTGAAATCTTGTGAATTAACCTTTTTATTCGATTTGCATTGATTTGCATAGATATCTAATTTGGTATTTTGTTATATTTTCTTTGCTATTGTAATTGTACTATCCGTCATTCCAAAATATAGCCACATACTCCTTTGGGTTTCTTGAGATGAATAGTCCCTATCAGCGACACTTTTAAAATGGTAACACAGTAATACATAACGTCGTCTAGTTCATTACCAGCATAACATTTTGCTAGTGGAGAGTGAAAAATTTGGACCCGATCTGAATTACATAACTCCGATCTGTTATCGTTTCATTGGTTTTTTTCCCCGTGAACCGAAATGCATGTTTTTCATGAAATTGAAACTCTTATTTACTGGTAATTTGTATCAGTACATTATTTATCGTTAAAGGTAGTATTGTGTTTTTTGTTTTGTTTTTAAATTTCCAGTCGCTAATATACTCTAGAGACAAAGCATACGGAAACGATTCCATTCATTATTAACGAACTTCATATTGATTTTGTGTTTACAATACAATATGCATGTCCCGTCTACTCTATTTACTTAAATATACACAATCTCTAACAACATGATGGTCTTTGATACAGTAGCGTACTAACGGGGGGGGGGGGGGGTACCCCAAGCGACTGAGGTCTTTGAGCGCTAAAACCCTTTTGGGCTTTCATCATTACACTGAATGCAATTTTGGGTTAGTACGCAACTGACTTGATAATACGTTCTAATTAATATTAATATCTTCAGACAGGCATATTGTAAACGATTGTTATGTAATGGTACGGTGTTTGATGTAGGCAGGCGTTTAATAAACGGTGTTAGAACTTTAATCAGGGTATTTGTGACTCAGAATTAAGACTGTAGTTCTGAATACACCCACCATCTTGTATCATGTATACACATGTGCATTCAAATTCAATTACTCTCAGTCCTTGATTGATTTTGGGAAAATGATTAATACACAACTAATACAGTAAGCGGGAATCAAACTCAAATGTAAGCGCGCGACACCGTACCTAATTAATCGACGTTTGCAACCTGAATGAACATTTCGAGGGGAAAGGTTGTCTTTTAAAGCGAGACAAGACAAAAGGAATTTTTATCTTGCCAATTATATCTACAACAAAATATGTGCTGGATTCCTCGAGTAAATGTTTCTTTCACGATCTTTGACAGAAAATAGAATAGAAAATGGATAGAAAATAAATGGATACCAATGTTCATACTTAATATATTCATTTTTCCTTTCTGTTATTTCGCATTATAATATCCGCTTGAACACACTAAAAGTGTTCATTTATATTTTAAATTGTTTGAGGTAGATGATTTTGAGTACTGTAGTTCAAGTTAACACACCATTTTGATAATTATAAAGTTGTTTTTTTTTTCGTAACAGCCATTGGCCACAGACACGTGAAACTTGAACTTCCAATTTCTTAGAAACTAAATTGAAAACGGTATCAAGGTATAATTAGTTATTGTGGGTTCACATTTCCGCTGTCGATTATTTTAAAGAGGTCCGATCCACAAATCTCGTCCTAATTAAATAGATGTTTGATTTGCAGAATTTCACTGCTTTCTTAAAGTTTTGAGCACTGTACCTGATAAAACTGTTAAAAGTGAGCAATTAAGAAAAACAATGTAATTTTGCTCTACACGATCCAAAATCTATAGAGCCTAATATAGACAAACTTAATAAATTCGTGAATGAAAGGGTACCCAATCATGTTGGTTTCAACATTCCTTTAATAACCGTAAATGACACTTTTGATATTCTCAATAAAATTGACACAAACAAATCAGCTTGGCTAGATGGAATTCGCCCCAAAACTCTGACAATGTTGGCTTTATCAATCTCAAAGTCGTAGAAAGAAATAATTAAATGTAGTATTACTTCCTGTAAATTCCCGGAGTCTTTGAAGTTAGAAAAAGTATTCGCAATTTATGAAGGACTTTACATCAACAGTGTTTGTCACAACAATATCAACTTTGGATAATATTCAGCGTCTTGTTTGTCTAAATGCCAAAATACAAAATTGTAATACACTATATTATGGTGAAATTAATTATTTTATTGAAATCCTTGATTATACTAATAGCTAAATTTATTAGATAGACTGTAACACATTCTGATATAGTAGTGTGATCTCAATGAAAAAGTAATTTTAGTACTAGTGTACTTGAGCAGTGTGGTGGGAGATACAGCGGCTTTATACAAAATTATTCAATAGATGTAAAACATTTAAATGCAATAGCAATCATGTAATAAATCTATATAAAATGTCTTGTAACAATTTGATTAACTTTTGGAATTTTTAAAATGTCAAAGCTAATGTCGGTTATGTAAAACAAATATAATTTATGGTTTTTGATTGGATTTGGAATGTATCGTCGAAATTCTTTTCTACTTAGATGTTCATACTTTGCCGCTCTGACAGCTATCTGCCAGGCCATTGTCTGCACTAGTATTTATAGACTCTTATTCATGTCACATGACCTTAGTTAGCCAATCAATACTTGTCCTTCTCGGGGCTAGCCATGGCGGGAACCAAGTTAACTGTTAAAACTGCATGGAAAAATCTCTTTGAACACAAAACTGAGACAGAAATAAGTTGTCCTCTCAATGTCTGTGGTGTGCGGTTTTATTTTTAATCTTATTTGTGTATTCATACATATGATAAAGTAGAACTGAACGAATGGACAAGTGGATTTCGATGCGAGTAGGGCGAGATTACAACGTACTGATGATGCAATGAGTCGTAATGCGGTTAGAAATAGTCCCAGTCAAATGCATACTATTTTGCACATTAAGTTAAAATAATAAGTTCTACATAACCAAGAACTTATAATAATGAACAGTAAAATTAGCTCTGACTTAATGTTCAACAAAAGTCTAACAAGAGAAATGTGATTCTTCGGCCGGGCACATTGATTCCATCACTATCCTGCATCTCCACTCTTTCGGCAACAAACCTCTACCGGATGGTTGAAGTTACTACTTAATGGACTAACATCATATTTCTGGCTTTGATATTCCAAAATCATGGAAGGTAAGATAATTGAATTCCTACACTATTCGTGAGAAATTCCTGCACGACACAAGCATGGTCCAACATGAAAATGAATGAGGCACAATAACTGCTAACATGCGAACTTCTTTCCACTAATGTTGATGTCCCAGGGCTTGTAGAACTGTTGATGTATTTAAATGAATTCCTTGACGGACTCATTAATACTCACGACAACAGCGTGACATTACGAGGACCAGAGCAAGGTTTTATACTCCCATTTAGTATATAACACAGAGTACATATTTATAAGAGATGCAGACGGCGATTTAAACAATAGTGGGTGGGTGATATACGTTCAGGAATGGAAGTAATTCACAAGTGGCAGATGTTTTCAGTGACAGATAATAATGACATGATCAAATATGCCAAAGTTTCGTCGGTCAAACATCATCTCACATGTCAACGTTTAACATCAAATAATCTTCACACATTAAATGGACAATGCTTGTGCATGCAAAACTCCATTCACAATACCATTTAGGTATTACAACATAGTGAACTGTCGCATGTTTTTATAACTTTGTTTCATGTTTTTGCATTATCATTATTAGTATTATTATTGGAAAAGGAATGTGGTTCTTAATAGTGCCTAGTATTTTGGTTTGTTGAGTTAGGTATAACAACATCAAAGTAATGTTAAATATGTATGAATGAATGTGCAACGATAACTAAGTATGTGTATGATTTTGTAAAAATAGTTTTTATCCATAACCATTAACAAACATTTAGGGCCACGTGGCAGATGGGTCAGTCATGACCAAACGTGTTATCCTCGTTAAAAAAAAGTTTATTATTATTATTATTATTATTTCTCGCTCAATTCGTCCCGACTACGTACGAAATTCAGCTATTACAACTCTTGCTCTACGAGCCATATCACCATATGTAACTAGTTGAAATCAGAGCGTTTTTGAGAGAAATGGGGAACGAAAGAGAGTGAGGGAGATAGAGAGAGAAACAAACTTCTGACATTATCAGGGTAGGCAGATGTTTTATAAGAACTTCCAAATAAATAAGTTTAAAATTGGACTGGACGAACACGGACAACTGTTGTATATTGCTTTGTACAGTTTTAACTATATCACGATCACGCTGATGACTTCGTCCTCGAAAAAGATAGTGTGTTACCATCTTGACTATATGTATCAGCTAATACTCGGAACCTAATTCCAGATCATTTGTAAAAGTCATTCAGTTTGTTTGTTATAACCTTAGACATTATAATTTAAATTTATGCCAGCAGTGGCCAAGTACCAACCATTCTGAAATTTACTTTAACTACTTAACTGTGCGGCAGTGACTATTGATTGTTTTTAGATTGTACTATCGTGTCTTAGTGCCAAAGCATTTTCATGTTCTTAAATATCTTTTTTGTGTTTTTAGCATTGTCATATAGCTATGAGTCATCTGGTATGTGCAAGTAGTATTCATTACTTTGTCTTGCTTGCGCTTTCGTTTCGTTTTAGTCACGTCTATCAGATCATCGTAACAAACATTTCAAAACTATGTTCTATAGGAAACTTGACTGGATATAGCTGTGATAATAGTCTATAAGTTCACAACAATGTTTAATATTGATATTACTGTCGTCATTCTATCGTAGATGCCATATTTGTTTTGGCATAATAATGAAGTGTCACGACATTTGTACATACAATTAAAATAACAAAAATCAACGTCAACAGAAACGTGGAAGGAAATTTTTATTCTTTTTGTAACAGGTCTTCATTAAATTTTTAATGGATCAGGTTATAGTAATATCCTCGACATAAAAGTCCCTTCGAAGAATCTTTTACGGCTTTCGGAAGCGACATAAAAGCCCCTTCGAAGAATCCTTTACGGCTTTCGGAAGCGCACGGAGAATTAAAAGCAGAGTTATGTGTAACGAACTGATTCGTAAACATATGGCACAATAGTCTTGGGCTTCGAGACAGTAGAATTGGCAAGAACCAATTGTTCATCCGACTTTTGATATTGGAAAGATCAAGAAACAATCATATTTGATAATCTCAAGCCATTTTGTAAATTCAATAATGATTCATTATTATTGTGAACAATTTTCCTTCTGACTGCAGTATAATATCTTCTCTCAATTTCTCTGTTCGATATGAGACAAAAGATTATTCAGCCATTGGAAAGATGAGATGAAGAGGTCATAGTTTCTTGTCTTCATTTTGACATAATGCTCACACAAATAAGGATGACAAATCTAAATCAGGAAAGACTATGAAAAAGACTAATTTCTAATATAAATTAAACGACTTTCGAGTAAAAGATGAGTTTAAGTACTTCATCACTTGATTCTGAAAAACTGAGTATACATATGAATTCGCAACAAATTTAATTTCTGAGGCGAAGTGGAATGAGTGGGTCTGAAGAACTCTGTCGATTGTATTGTTTATGCAAATATTCAGGCATTATGCATTTTTGCTTCTCATGTCAAATGTTCACTTACCTCATTTTATGTATTGTTTGTGTTTTTGTGTCGATTATTGTTTGAGGTGTCATATTCGCAATTGCATACAAAGTCAATCATTTTAATCAACGCTCAATTGCTGATCCTATATAAGTATTCTTCCTAATTGTACGTCGAATGTCATCTTTGAGCTGTGGACGAAACGTAATTTGTAATATTTGGGCCATTTCTGCTTAAAATGATATATAACACGACAAAGTAAAAAACACACTAAGACAAAAAAAGACATGAATTATATTTACATGACTTACCTCGTTCCCACGTCCATCTTCATCTCGCGCTCTGGCCACCCTGGTGCTGTTCACACCATTGGAAGGCTCTGGATAATTATATTCTTGTTCCTCAAAATTCTGACTAAGCGGCTCGCCATCTACCCTTTCAAATGACCGATTGTTTTGCGTCTCTCCTTTCTGTTCTCCTTGATTTTCCTTGTTGACCCCTTCTGCCACATCTATTTCTTCCTTGGTGTCTTCTTGGTCTTTAGATAAAGTTATCGTCTCTTCACTAAGTTCTCTTTCAACTTCACTCAGTTCTTTTGAACCTCCTTTCTCAACAGATTTGCTTCCTGTATTTTCACTCATTTTGAATAATCTTGTGAATCAATTTTGATTTCTTTTCAATAAAAATGTATAAGAACATGATTTATATGGATCGACCTAGGGTCATTCCAATACACCGGTCTCATCGATTACATACCATTTCATCCCCTTAGCTTTTCAAAGAAGGTATTTCTTTTATAACCAGAGGTTCAATTTTAAACATCTTGGCTTGTCTCTATCTCAAAAGCTGCTTGACTGTGCTGTCTATGCAATGCTGCCTGATAAGTTCATAAGTTCATAAAACATGAGTATAGCTAATATACCATTCTGCTCTGCGCTTGTTTGCTTATGAACGCAACCATGACAACGAAATAATGTTCCCTTCTGCACAGTGAATATGCTTCACACATAAATAATATTGACAGAGCATGAAAATTCCCAGTCTCAGATTTCTTGTAGGGATATCCTCATGGTGGAAAACAATAACGTATTTGTGGCTCAGAGTTTGTTTGTACCTTATAGATCGGCACTCCTCTTGATGCTGAACGGGATGATAAAGCCATAGGAGCATGATTTGGGACAAATGCTATCAATTACTATCACATCCCATGACAAGATGTTGTCAATTTATATGCCCCCTTAATCATTTACTGGGACTCAATTTATATCGATCGCCATGTAATGTTTGTAGCAGGTCTCACACTACTGCTTTATATCCAAGCAAGGCTGAGTTTACCTGGGCGAGTGGTGATCATAGCAACGATGAATAATACATGATGGAGGGTTTCAAGGGCGTGTTTGTTGGATTTTAGAGCTGATTTTACGACTAAACAAAGTAAAATTGCATATTATATGAATTGTGCTTTTGTTTTCAATCGTAGTAAATGTAATGATCCAAACAGACTATTTTACAATTCATGAATCTAGTGTGGAACTGATTCGCCTGTCCATCGTTGAAATTTCTTTCTATCAAAGAATTTGGTTGCGGAAGTGGGTGCGGTTCCATCGCTATTTTTCATTTTAGATCACCATAAGGAGAAGCATTTACTATTTGGGAATAAATGCTTTAGTCTGGTAATAATTTTATGACTTACTTTCTGAAGCATGTTGTGAATGATGTTTTTTGTATGAGCAAACGCTAATGAGACAATACAAATATTCAAGTTGGGCTTGAAAGGATATATAAGTATGTCCATCGAATGCTTGCACCATGACCCCGTACGTACAGTCCAAAGATATTCAGATAGGTTTGCATTCTTTCGCTACAGATTACGTCAGTCAATTCATTTTAATTTTATTTTTTGCTTCTTGATGACATGTTTAAATGATGAATTATCAAAATAATTTACAACTGCCTTTTCTTGCATCAGTTACATTTTTGTTTGATAACCTTTTAACCTGTATTTGATCACCATGAACTGAGAGGGCAAAAGGGTGAATAGAAAGATAATGTAAAACTTGTGGGGGATATAAATGACATTTAGTACGAAAAAGAATTAGATCTATACAACAAACAATGTGACATAGACATAAATGAAGAAGAACAAAATTGAAAACCAAAAGAACTAATGATAAAAATATGTAATTGTAAAACGAAATGATAGGATAAACGGTTAACATTTGGTAACTGGCTTAAATTAATTTTGGCTTTAAATAAATGATGTGAGAAATTCCACCATTCTCTGAGATGACTGAATATGATTACAAAGATAAAATTATTTAAAAGCTTTACAACTTTGTCTGGATGAAGATAATGGCTTTTAGAAAGTGATAAATGGGTTTTTAGAGTGTGAAAAATGTCTCAAGACCTGTGTATTAGAGAATAAGGAAAAGAATGCATGTTCGTCATTTAAATATATATTCATAATAAGCCAGACGGAAAAGAGAAGCAAAACCACAAATCGTCACTAGTAAATATTAAATGATACACCATATTTCGACTCTAATGTGGATAGTTTCCGATCATAGTAATAAACGAAATTGTTGAAGAAATGAAAAAAGGTATTAAAAAATACGAAGTTTATTCTAAATACATCTCAAACATGTTGAAAGAACAATTATAATTGTGGATCACCACAAGCTTGTCCTTGAAACGTTTAAAACTAATGAAATGAAATTGAAATCACATTGATTCCATTAAAAAGACGTATAAACCGCATTCGAAGAAGGTATATCAATCCCGTCCGCTACAACATAAACTACTCATTATTCTTTGATAAGAACAATTTTAACAACCTATAAAAACGTCTGTTTATTAGAACTGAGAAACCACGAACCAAAATCAAAATCAGAAAATATGGTAACGTTTTGAAAACGCATAGTTTAAGAAGTTTCATTTGAAATCTATTAGAAATTGAAAATAAACTGAACAGGTAAACTGAATACTTGCTATTTGATATCCTCTCACCTGTAAAATGTTAGAAATGAAAATCAAACATTAAAATGTATTTTACTGTTCATGAAAGGGCACAATAAAGTTCGCACCGATGGTGCAAACATTCTGCTTTGCAGAGGGTATGATATTTGCCTGGTTGTGATATTTTGTTGGAGTAATTGTACGCCTCAAAAGCCTTAAAAGCATTTTCTAAAGCACGCTGTATAAATACAGAAATTGGATAAAGGAAATACAAAATACGAGAGATAATGAAGAATGATCTATTTAAACCTAAAATCATATTCTTAGACGATTTGTCCAAATTGAAAAAACATAATGATGAATTAATGGATGACAGGTTTCAAAATATGATAGGCAGTACTCTGTATCCCTATCATAAAGCACAGTTTGATTTACCTAGACGTAACATACATGCTTAAGTTTGCATTTGAATCGAAAAAATAATTACCGCCATGAAACGATTTCGCATTAGAAACATTAAACCTTAATTATAGCTACATTACACTTTACCTAGAGCCAATCTTAGAAATGATACAGAGCACAGTGTAAAATGAAGTTTTGGCGAATTGAACTAAATGGGGGAGAGGATGGCTACATCCGCTTGTGGTACATCGTACTGGCATGTGGCATACAATCAATAAAAGAGTTCTGGCGTTAATACAATTTGTTTACAGATTTTGCGTTTATTGCCGTATAATGAAATGTACGTGTGCCTGTGCAGTACCTTGCCTGATGACGTTTTAAAGCCACTAACAGCATAGATATGAAACATTGTAACTTAAATTGCAAGAATGTTAAATAAATTTCACCACGGCGTGAATTAGATACCTTAAAGTAAAATCTATAATTTGTGGTTAATAATGTATGAGCGAAATCTTGATTTTTCTGGCTAATAAATAAAAAGATATCGAATGCAACGAAGAATAATATCAACGACATTTGCAATGGCAACATTACGCTCTTTTCTTTCTGCTACTTACAGCGTGCTTTAGAAAATGCTTTTAAGGCTTTTGAGGCGTACAATTACTCCAGCAAAATATCAGAACCAGGCAAATATCATACCCTCTGCAAAGCAGAATGTTTGCACCATTGGTGCGAACTTTATTGTGCTCTTTCATGAACAGTAAACGAATATTAACGGGTCAAAACACTATTGTATTTCTACTTTAAAAAGCGAACCAAAAGCAAATATGATCAAAACTTACAATGAAATATCGTGTCGAAGACAACATGTATGTACTTCTGCATCTGGTCTGGTTTAGTTGGAGCTGTTACTTCCTTAGTTGTTCCTTTAGCCTGTGATAACGTTGGTACTAACCTATATATATACTGTTACAAAAAACCGTTAAGGGAAAATTGATTTACAATAATTATTTCAAAGATTATGAAATGTTGAACAAAACGGATGGTATGGTATGAAAGGTCACCAGTTAAAACCAAACTTGAAAGTTTTTATTTCAGGCATCATGTAGTAAAAGGGTGCAAATACATAATATTAAGGGAAAAATAAAAACAATAAAGAGACAAAATCGTAAAGATTTTGATAAAAAAGAGAAAGAGATGCTTGCATCGAAAGGACATAAATTGAACCATAAAATTATAGATTTATGTACTTCGATTTCCTGTATGAGTGGAGAAAATATATTACAGCCGATAGACTTCTTAAGGCATAAATTTCAACAATCCAATTGGTCACAGGAATTGTAAACTATCCTCTTCATTATAAGGAATGTTTATAAGGAATGTATTTTTGCTAGTAACAACACTATTTCTGATTAACTCAAAATAACTCTTTTTCTTATTTAAATGTCAGAAATAAACAATTTATGTTTAAAACTTCTCATGCTTTTTAAGACAATGAGGTGCAAGTAAATGAAGTCAAAGAAGGAATGACTGTAAAAAGGTGATAATTAAGGAAGCTAAATTGTCAGCAATCAATGGCCAGACAATAAAGTCAAAGAAGGAATCAGTGCAAATGGTGACTATTAAGGGAGCTAAATTGCCATTAGTCATTGTTCACAAAATAAATCAGACACCTAATGTAACTGATACAGTTTGTGGTTTTTCAAAGCAAAACATGTATTCAATTGTTTCAACGAAATCAATAACACAACAAATTGTTTCAATGCTAACTATTCTACTGTTAGAGCATTTGCCCAGCGAAATATTTTCCATTGCCTTTGCTTCATACAGTATTAATAGCCACAACTTGCACTTAAAAAGAGATTCCATAAAAGACTAATTTAAGCATAACATACGAACATGGAAAAGTAATAGATCTTCCCGGCAGGCCTGTAGCATATGTTTTTCATGATAAGTAAATACTGTAAGATGAAGATATCTCTCTGGGACAAACCATAGCACTGAGACATTCTGGAAGCAACATGCACCACCGATGCGGCAATAACGGCGTGTATATAGTGCTTACCTAGCAACCAAATGTATTTTGAAGCAACCGAGCAGAGCATAAACAGTGACATAAATTTGTGAGAAAGCGATACAGGGAAACTAATGTTTTAATTATTTGGAAACGTATAACACTTTTACAATCTCAATTGCAACTAAAAAGGATGGAATTACTTCATAAATAATGATCGTTCTTTCTAGAGGTTCGAAATGAACAGAACAATTGTACTGCAAAATAGTTGACCTAAACAAAAAACAGATAATTAGTAATATTAGAAGGAGAATGATTTCAGCGGAACAATCAAAACCATAGAAGAGAAGATAAACAAAATCAAACTGTTAGTGATATGTAAAACCAAATTACGCTTGATCTGTTTGGGTGAGACCATAAAAGGGTAAAAGATGATACATTTGCTAAAGTTTGCAATGCGTTACATGCGAGCTGAATACTATATATGAAAACTGAAAGAAATGTAGTATTGGCGATAAAGACAAGAGGACAAAAATGAATACTAACATATGTCAATGATTTGAAACAAAGGTTCCAATGGACGTATATAAATTCAAAAATGAAATGGGTAAAATCACTGTGATTTTGATCACATGATCCGTTTCAAATAAAGATGCCATTAAAATAGAAGAACATGCTTATAAGCAGTCTTTTTTTCCAAATGAACTGTTATTATTTAAGACTTTCTAGGCCATTCCACTGATTTTACCCGTATAATAAAATTAGGCAACAAACATAAGCCTTACTTATAACAATATAGGTACGAATATTTTTATCCTCATCTTAGAAAAGAAACTTATATATACTGTCTGTAGGAGGGCAATATTTTAATAATTGGATTGACACTCGAATATCAAGCTATCAATCAGCGTGCACAATAAATGACGTTAGTATCACAATGTGTTGTTCTTCAATAACCTGTTTTGCGGATGTAAGCCTTTACTGTGTTGTCCCTAACAACACATTGCCAAAAGCGACGTTGTTTCAAGCACATTAAATAACCACATAATCAGTTCTGATAAAAGGAGTACTGACTGCATGTCTATCATTTGCAGGAAGCAACCGTCATTTCGGTGATCTGAGTGAGACAGAACAAGAAAGGATGGGGCATGCTACAATTAAAGACGATCTACAGAGTTCAGTGAAAGCAGAGATAAGACGTTTGTCGACTTGAGTGAAAAGTAAGGAAAAATGGATTAAGTATACAGTATTGAAAAATCCAAGATGACGCTTTGGTTCTGTACGTTTATATCAGCCCAGAAAATAATGTAAAACTGGAAAAACCGAAGCAAACTAAGCTTAATGATTTGCCTACCTTTTAATTATGAATAAATATGGTAAAATGCATAATACGTATACGTAAAATTAACAGCACTTAAGTTGGGTATTGATGTTTATGTTGCTTACAAAATTCTTTTAAAAGAATGTTTCCTACGTCATGATGGGGTGACAAAGCTACACATGAGGTGCAAGACTCTTTTATGACAGATAAATAGCATTCCCTTTTTGAGCTAGAGGACCGGCTTAAGCTTATATTCTTTGAGGTCTTTCCATCAATGTCCTAAACGTAAAGTTATTTTAAACAAACATGAATAGTGTATTTCTTTCCAAGGTCCGTCTGTAATTCTTTTCTATTTTCCAGTAAATCAACTAGTTGGGTGTTCATTTGGACTTATTTAGCCAAGAATAGTTCCAATGTGTATTTATATAAATACCTATCTGCGTAAGTATTTTATTATGTAAAGTTCGAAAATCCCATCTTCGCTCTCTAGTCTGCCAAACAATGGGGGCAACCATCTTTGGAGTTCAGATGTACCTACCCGTTTACTGAACGAGATTCATCACAGTTTCTCAATGTGCATTGGGAGGGTTGTCAGCGCAGGTTTCTCACGTAAAATCAGGCGGAACATCGACGAATAAAATAAGAATAGTATGGCGTGTGACGTTTAAGGTGAACCGCAGTTCAAACAACATACGATTCAAGTTATGTCAATTCAAATCCCTTGATACCAATCTTATAGACTCCGCCCGACTGAGAAACGATTAATACTTTTCAACTACCATACATGAACGAGTGAATGAATGAATGATAGGCAATTATTGTTCATTTTTTACATAGTGTTATGGTTACCCTTAATTCTTTGACGTCAAGTGCTAATTTAAATTCGAATCGTTTGTCTAATATCTTTAAAAGCATGAAAATCTTTAATTAGATTAATTTAAACAATAGTAAATCTAATTGAAATCATTCATTCTTTACATCTGGGAGCAGGTGCTGGACGAGATTGGATGAGAGCATTCTATATATTAAAACCTTGACTTTTTCATTTTGAAGATTCTACACTTTGTATCTATACCATTGTTTCGTGTACTTTTTTGGGTACATCTAAACCTACTCGTCAATGTATAACAAGTATTATACTGATATGCCGTTAGATACACACACAAAAACCCAGGGGCGAAGTATAAGACATTTTGGTTCTCGATATTTCGATGACCTTTAATATCCTTGTCTGAAGATGAATTTTTCACAAGTAGAGACACTGTTTTGCCAGGCTTCATAAATGAGTAACATTTTTTTTGTGCAATAAACAAACTAATGTAGGTGTTTAATCCAATAGATTTTCGCTATTACTTTCCGCCATAATATCGCTGTAGCATTTCACGGGTATATGCATTATTTAGAGATAGATACAAATCAATATCCTAACTTCAACTCTCTGGTGGATGTTGTCATGGAATACCTGATTGACATGGCAAATTCGAATAACTCTTGACATGGTTTCTTAGTGTAATTTGCGTCTCGAATACCCAGAGATAGATTCGTGTCTGATCGTTTAGTATAATGATGTTTCTCTCACGCGATGTCTCAGAAGTTAATTTCACTGTATTTTGCCACATTTTACGGCTATAGGCAAAAACTTCAAATGAATCACCTGCTAGCTAACTGATTAAATTTTGATACTAATACTAATACTAATACCTTCGCTATGCTTTGTATAGTTCGTTGACTGTAATTAACGATGAAGCTTGCCATGATTTTCACCATGGGAAGCGATTGTACGGTAGTGTACTACTGTGTAGCAGGATCTGCTTGCCACGATTGATGAACCTGTGAGGAAGTGGCGTGAATTGGATTTTCCATGGGTTTTTTCCTCGTGAATAAATTAAGTAATAAAAGTTAGGTCATGCTAGGAGGTTTGCTTTGGACTTACCACATGGAGCGTTTACAGGTGGATAAAGAAGTCCTCATATTTGCGACCAGTCCTAAACATGGGGTTTCCCGTTAAATGAGTCATCGAATATTTTTTAATTAAAATTTCCAGAAGGATATGGCTAAATGTAATCATTGTCAAACATATTGCTGAATTCTTTAACAACAATCTAAGTTCTTCGTTCATTAAAACGACTATGCTTCTATAAGTACAGCATTAACCCGTTTTTTTTAACACAAATCTTTTGATAAGTCGACAGAACGTGTAATATTATATATTCTTATGTGGGAATGACGTATATATCAGTGTAGGTATTGTCTTTTCCTTGTGGCCTTAACAGAGATGTCTTTTCTAGAGGTATAAGAAATATGTGTATATTGTACATTTGTCGACAATATTTTGGCTTCAAAGTGTATTTGTTGGCAAAGTGGAGAGTGTACTGATTGAGTTCACATGTAAGTATTCTTTGTCATTCAGCTAACAGAAGAAACTGTGATCAGTTACAGATATATCTGATATCGTTAGCTTATCCCGGTATACAACCACAGGTATGTACAAATTAAGAAATGTCACCCCAATATGAGATATGAACCCAGCCAGATCCTAACAAATTCATAATACTGAATCGCCCATGCGACCTTTACACATGCAGTTTTCTTGAAGATTAACAGATTCACCAGTTGTTGATCATTTGGTCCTCTAGAATAAAAAAAAAAATCTCATACAGCTCTTTCTCATTTGATCATCTAGCATAAGGAGAAGCTCATATATGTGTTGGTCGTTTGGTCATCTAGCATAACGATGAACTCACACATTTGACAATTATACAGATGTGACAGCGGCCACAAAAAAAATAATTTCTTTTGACGGAGGGGGGGGAGAATAAATAATGGAAAATAGCAACTTGCTATTTAATTAACTAATTTTCAGAGAGATGAAAGAAATATGTCGTCACTTATCATGAAATTAAGAATAGTATCAAAACGAATTAATGCCTTTTTGTTTATTTGTTTGGACGGAATATAGGTGCGCTTAAAGCTATTTCTGTTGAACATAAGCATTCAGGAGAATAATAGTGTAAAGTTTATTATTTCAAAGATCAAAGAAGAAAACTTTGAATGTTTTGCAACGTAAAGGTTTAACAAAACTGTAACACTTGAAAAATGAAATGTGTAGCCTCCAAAAAATGACAATATAAGTTTCCATTTGACCTAAGCTAATTTAATGAGACAATAACACTCATCAAACATCGGTAGATAATAAAGGATAAGAAACAGATCAAAATGTGGGAATATTTGGCTACCTGACATCTAAAACTTTCAAACAGCAGTTTGAAATGGAACTCAATCTTTGTAAAGGGTAACCTTAATACCATTACCTAGGAAGTATTTAATTTCAGAAAAGTAATTCTAAGCGAAACTGGAATCTAAGAGAAGACGACACAGATCGTGTTTTACTGACCCGTTTCATCTGTACACATGTACCACAAACGAGATGACATATTATGCTTTGAAGATTTTAAGGAGTTAGCGGCATAATGTTTCCGTTTATAAAATATAAAGAATAAATTGAATCGTTGAACGTTTGGTTGCCGAATAAAAATAATATGCCATCAGTCAAATGATAAATTCTCAATTGAAATTTACTGATTAAAGGTACATTGATAGAAGATTAGAGAGCATAAAATATTGGAGCATAATGTAATAGATGTTGAAAACGCGGTGCATTGGAATATGGAAAAGTTATAACATGGAAGACATTACAATTTTAACTGATCACCAAATCAAATATGAAAATAAAAGCACATACAAAAGCACTACTATTGAATAACATGGAAAGTGTGATAGGATTAATCACTGTAGATAATGTCCTAGAAGGGTGATATATCAAATTTTAAAAAAATATAAGAATAATAACATTAAAAACATGAAGCTAACTCAAACAATTTCTAACAAAAGCTGAAATTAAATGCAATGTTACGTACTGCCTGTTTGTCTCGAAGATTGTTTAAAAAAAATGAAACGTAAATACTGAATGAGTCGTGAGGATCTTGAAACTTTTTATTTAATGTTATTCAAAGAATGAATATCAATAATGTCAGCTATACTATCAAAGATACATATTTAGGATACATTTTATCATGTCCAATTTCAACATATATATATATATATATATATATATATATATATATATATATATATATATATATATATATATATATATATAAACTTTTTGCCACAGATCTAATTGCTCCTGCGATTGTTAAATCTTTTGACTTCATATTTACTTCTAAATAAAAGAAAAATGGACGTGTTATTATCTTATTCCTGCTGTCTCCTCTACTGATGAGATTCGCTTTTTTTGACCTTCAGATGACACATAGAAATTTAGAAAGATAGAAAAGCAGCAGTGTCAATGAGCACAACAAATAACCAATTATATTGCTACTCATGCTTGCGAGAGTTGACATCGTGTACGTTTTGCAGAAGAATGGCATATACAGACAATTTAAACATCTAATTTATTCACATTGATGTTCTTTCAAGAAAGGACCCCACCTGTTTGATATGCTTGAAAAAATAAAAACCTAACTCCATTGACGAGCTTCGTTTACACATGTAATAAAGATGGAAATAAAAACCAACAAATAATGCCAAAATAAGCTATTAGAATAATAAATAATAAATAAATAAATAAAACTACCAAAATATCAGGTAAGGCTGATACTACCTACTTTGTTGACTCAAAGCAATTTTAAGCCCTTTTAATGTTGCACACTGAATGAATAGTCTATATGTCCTAATAGAGCTATTCCGCCACACAGTGTTCCTCGACAACCTACGTTTCTCAACATTTGCTGTATGCAGAAAGCACTTGCAATAGTTATTTTATTTTGCAGCTGCAGTAATTATTGAACTCATGTTTCAGCTTTTCATCAAATTGTACATTTGTTTATTTATCTTTCGAATTTGTTTATGTTTGTGTGTAAACCTTTCTCTAAATGCCCAGGTGTTCTATTGTGCTAGATGTCCAGCTGTGCTAGATGCCATACTGTGCTCCATGTTCAACTGTGTTAGATGTCCATCTTCGCTAGATGTCAAACTGTGCTAGATGCCCTACTGTGTTCGATGTTCAGCTGTGTTAAATGTCCAACTTTGATAGATGTCGAACTGTGCTAAATGTTCAGCCGTGGTATATGTCCATCTCATCATGTTTTTCTCATTTCAAAGCTTTCCATCTGCTCTTCCATAAAGTTTTTGTGCTTATGTTTGTATTTTTACTAATGCTTTTGTTGACGTCTTCGATCTGTTTCTTTGTTTCCATTTTCTAGCTCTTTTTATATAAAAAAAATGTAACCGATTTTTTAGGTTGAGTCCTATAATTGACAACTTCGACATCATTTTCTTAACTTTATACTCCTTCCGCTTTTGTAAAGAACAAAGTGGATCTAAACTTCTCTTACGTGTTAACCAAACTACTCAGCTGCGTCTTATTTGACGACTGTTTTTTGCTGTTATTATCATTCAGTGTCTTTGTACAACATTAGGTTCTTGAGGATATTTAGGTTGTGTTTATACCGTTTCTCCAATAGCTATCCAACATATCTATTTACATAAACTATGCTTAAAGGTTTAATATGTTAGAAGCAAGAACATTATATACATATTTATTGCATCTTCAGTACCTAATTCTTTGAAACAATTGGAGTCTTCGTGTTATTTTCATTGAAATAGGTGCTAAATGGTTTGTACCAACATCTTGGATAATCTTCAATTCAACTGAACACTATATATATATATATATATATATATATATATATATATATATATATATATATATATATATATATATATATATATATATATATATATATAATTGTGATCCGCCCATGGCGCAAAAATAAGTATATATTAACTTTCTCGCGAGCGTCTGCAGTTGATTCTAAATCAATTATCAATTTCCACACATTAATAATTAGTGACGTATGAAAAAACGATATAAGTATTAATAATCCCCGTTTTCTAAAGGAATTTAATATGGTACACATATGCGTCACAATCCTTCTGCTTTCTCTTCCAAATCCCCTATCATGCATAACGGACAGATTACGCAGTGAGAGAGAAAACGAATTAGGGCTGGATTAAAACATTGAAGTAGAAATTACTCCAGTTGACCAAGTTACTCGTCGTAGCCGTGTGTGTACACTTTCCTTGGGATTTATCTTCAGTGTTTATCAATGATACAAAGTTGCAAATCATGTCGACATTATACTGTAAATTTCTCGGTTACGTGGTACACATACTGTGATGTATTTAATGTTTTATCGTCGTTGTTGTTTTTTAAACATACTATAATGTTCTAAAAATCGAGAGAGAGAGAGAGTAGATTTTATCCTTATAATAAAGAGTGACAAGACAGTAAGTGCCCGTCACACACAGGCTTGGTGATGTACCAGTACTGAAGCTTGGTGGCACTGAATCTAGCAAAATTACTAATCAATTAAATGAAAGACACATATATGCATAACGATTAAATCTGATACCTTACTCATGCGCATGAACAGTGGATACAACAAAAATAAAACAGAACCGATTAAAGCATGGGATTTCAACAACTAATTCAAACGATTCCGTACATAGTACCGGTAGCTTCTCGTAGCTCGGTGGTTCTTTCCAGGGTTTTCCCGGGTTCTTCCTCCACCATTAATACTGGACACCATGTATAGCATATCTTGTGCTGAAAAATGGCGTTAAACCCCATTACAACAACAACAACAATACCGTAAATATATGGATATCATCCGTGTATTGAAATATCGCCAAGATGAATATCTGGAACTATAAAAACATGATTGACAGGTGGATATATCAATACAGGATTACTGTTAAATTTATATCCAAGAATGAAAGTGTGTGAGTGTCTGTGCGTGAGTGGTGTGGATTTTAACGTAGTTTGAACAAATTCAGTCATATCGCTATGATGTCTGCAGCGTGGCAGTTTATAGTGAGTTCTAGCACTGAGCATCATGCCGCAGACAAGTAGTATGATATCCCACCCAGTCACAATATCCTGACACCAGGCCCACCAGTCGTATCACTAACCCCTTAATGCTGAGCGCCAAAAGAGGCAGCTGTAAGTACCATTTTTTATATTCAAGTCTTTGGTTTGACTCAGCCGGGGTTCGAACCCGAAACCTCATGCATCTGAGGCTGACGCTCTAACCACTAGGCCACCGAAGCAGTCCCCCAAGAATGAATAATATATGGTTCATCAATAAATATGCTATTTAGTTTGTGGCATCCAGGCGATGAACATGACATTTCCGATTTTACAGCTCTCGTCCATTGGGAAAGAACAACCTTATTGGGTCCATTCCTTCCATTCTGCCGAAGGATCACTCGAGAGCATCATTATCCCGTAGACCCTCTGGCCCAGAACCTGTTGCCGAGAAAACCAGATACATTCTTCGAACAAATTTCACCATCGACTTCAGCACCCTGGTTACACAAAACCAGAGAATTAAACGATTCCCCTTGTAAGCTAATATATAATGGTCAAGTTGTGTGATACACCAGACACGGTTAAACACGAATACAACGATATAGGTTACACGTGCTCGCATGTGAATTAACTTCATCATGCATCAACTTATTTCAAAAGAAATACTGCACAATATTATTTTTAAAATAACCACGTTCGTGTACGATTCCCTCTCTGGCAAAAATATTCACATTGGATTATAGAATCTCTAAAACTACTAATCGTCGAATGCATGTAATATATACTTGATGTCATCTTGTGTGTTCAGATGTAAAAATAGACAACTTGAAACATACTGATCTATCTCAAATCATGACATTACTGCGATACAAGTCTGACTCTGTACAGAACGGATAGCAAGAAAGAAAACATTTTCAGTTTAGCACACTACTGTGGCTGAAGATCGCCTGCTTTAAAGGTTATTAGCGTATGTATTTTTCACAATACAATCAATACCTGGTTTGGTGGGGCAGAGACCGCTGTAAGATAATTGTTTTTGTTCTGTTCAGGAAGACATCCGTAAAAGTGGACAGCGTCCTGACAATGTTCACCTGTATTGTGACTATACAGAGAACTCGAGGCAATTGGGTTTATCACCGTCAGCAATTTGTACGTGCAACAACAAATGAGCCGAACCAGGTATTTTGAAATAGCTGAAGCTGAAACTAATCACACAGGGCAATTCCGTACGCGGAAACAAAAGCTATGTACATTTTCGTTCATATATTATACAAAGGTATTTTAGTACTCACAATTTTGTGACATGCAACATTAGTAAGTTCCATGTACCAAATGAAAATATCATTAATTTTATACTGCAAACATTTCAGAACATTAAAAAGGATTTGGTGAAAGGGATTGAACATTATAGCGGTTTTAGAAACATATACGATGTAGAGTATATAGAGTTAAATTTGAATGCAGAATGTATCATATGTCAAGGATAACGAGGCTCGATTGCCTGCAGCGTGAAAGACTACAGTATCAGTTGTTCCCATACCTTTTCCTCGGGATGTTTCATTAGTAATAGTGCAACGTACTCAAGCAAAAACGTGTTCTGAGTAAATTTTTTAAAAATAAAACAGTAACGTCTGAGCAAGGTAATAAGTGATAATTATAGCAAATACAACAGATCCAGTGCAATACAAAATGATATATGGCAACAAAAGAACAGCAGAGGAACGCTGGAGACCGCAACTCCATCAAAATAAAGAAAAAAGGGACAAATTAAAAGAGAAGTTGAAACTGGACACTTGCTTGAAGTATCATAATTTGTTACTCTTAACATACAAAAAAACCCCAAATATCTGCTAGATCAGTAATAAAACTGACGCTGTTATAATAATGAATGAAGGAGAAAAAAACGGTGAAGCAATTGCACGAAGCAACCGTCGGTACTATTTATTTTGAGCAAAAAGGATCGGAACAAGGCAACAATAGGGATGCAATATTTAGTAGTACTACAGACGAAACATGCAGATTGAACGAAAACAGTGCTAAGAAACATGACTACTGAAATAAAAGATAAACTAAGCGAGTTTTGGTTACTCAAAATGTAAAAAGTAACAACATGGATGATATTTTGGTCTATGCACTTCATATCATCGCATTATTAAACAACCACTTCCGAAAATGAACTAATTGTATTAGCCTTCCAAAGAACAGTTAAAACGAAAATACATATCGATTGTTTATGTGATAATTGCCAGCGTGTTTATTGTTTGCATAATTTTGTAACAACCTCTCAGACTGACTGAAAGCGCATGCTTTAAAAAAAATACTGATCGTAAACTTTGTAATATTTAAATAATAATAACATCGATATACGGCAAATAAGCAACACAGTCCAAAAAGGATACCGCTAATCCGCTACATCAACGTACTGTGTACATCCTGAGTAGCATTAAACAAGAATAAATTTTAGAAGTTTCTATACCAAAACTGTGATAAAAATATGTTAACTGTATAAGTTAGTTTCTTTGTCTCGTTTCATGTAAAGATAAACGGAGATGCTGATAAACACGCTCTGGTAAACAATCTGGTCACACTACTTGTGAAAGACTTCACCATATATTATTTCATCGATGATCTTTCCTAGCTGAATTATTGCAATACCTTTATACCAAATACAATTTTGTCGATAAATGATTATTTAGAACATATCAAATCGAGGAAGGTAACATTAAAGAAAACATTTTGATGGGTACAATCAGGGACAGGTAATTCATGAAGCAATGCCAAAGAGCAGCTTATTCCGCTGTCTAAACGTAAAAACCTTTACAATACTATTCAGCTTGAAAATTGTATACTGCACCAATTTGCTCTTCCTCTGGATTGCAGATTTAATATCACACTTATCAAAGACTGTGAATTGCTAGGAAATGTAAACCAAACAATGATGTGGAAAATGTTTACTAAAATAATGATGTGGGAAATGTTTGTTACAATCCAGTATGATCACTTCAGAATTAACAGCAAAGTGATTTGGATGACAAGGACAGAACTGGAACTGATTTTACATGACTGCATCATTTTTTAGAAATCTATAGCTCTACCAGCCAGTATGGTTTTAACAAACCTCTCGAATCTGAAAGTATATTTTTACATGGTAAATATAGTTAAGAAAGTAACCATATAATGTTTTTCGTCTCAGCAATATAACAAATCTCAGCGGCTACGGAAAGCCTGGAAAATATTATTTATTTCCAGGGTTTCCAAATGAATCAACAGTTAACTTAAGCTACAACATATTTCTTTGATGAGTAACAAAAGTACACTAGGATAAGTAACACAAGTGTTAACCATTTTTACATTGATATCCATTGCATCTTCCCTGATTTTGAGAAAGTATACATGATAAATTGCATGGTCATGCTCACAAGTTAAAGTTCAACAAGGGATTTTCTTTGGAACCAACAGAAAAGAAACTGTAGATGCTCACAAATATATATATATATATATATATATATATATATATATATATATATATATATATATATATATATATATATATATATATATATATATATATATATATATATATATATATATTCTTGTCTCTGATGCTTATCCCAACAGCTAATACTCAAGTAAAAAATATATTTGTACTTGAAACAGCCTCATTACTTGATAAATTTCTGGAGTGACAGATGCGAATAGTTATGTTTGCAACTAATCTGAGACTAAATACAGACACTTTTTCAATTACATCATCATTATCTGTCTACATTTTCTTAATCTGGAAAGGGGGAGCCACGGTAGCTCAGATGCTTGCGATTCAGACTCGTAATCCAAGGGTCGAGTGTTTGATACCTGCCAGATCAGACCATCTCAGCTGCCTTAGCGTGTTCTTGGATAAGGGCACATATACCGCATGATATAGAAAATAACGTGCTGAAAAAGGCACTTAAAACCAAACATTCTTCGGCAGACTAACGACAGAAAGCGAAGAAAAGAGACAGTAGTTGATTGGTACATACCAATGTATAAATAATTCATGACTTGTGACAAAAGCAACGTTGATGATGCAAAAAAATATTTCTTAAGTCATCTTTGCATATCTCTGTCGGTAATATCAAAAATGTACAATGTTCGTTAAATCCAAAAGAACTAAAGTTTTTGTTATATTTTACAGTCAAAACAAAAAAGTTAATTTTGAAAAAAAATCTTTAATGTATGATGAAAAAGGAACAAATATTAATTGCATTTCATAGCTCCCTTTGCTTATACAGATCGTTCTATATTATTTAGGTATCGTTATGTTTTATGAATCTAAGATGCCTACAAATCGGATGGTCGATTATTTCTTTTTCCTCTTTTATGAAGCCATGCTGAATGAAATATTTTTGCTGCCATAATGTTCGGTATGATTTTTACATCTGGATAACTTTTACATGTGTCTTTATGAAAAGATGCCCGTTATAATCAGGTCACTAATAAATGAAAAATGGCATATATCATGGATATTTACATTTCAAATTGTAACTATGTCCTTGATCTCTATTTTTACCTGTTAAATCTGTGTATTTTCAGTTATTTTCCTCCCACAAAGGAAACATATATGCTTTTCATCATTAGACAACTCGGGATCTACATTTTTCAATTTACAATCTTACTCAATGCATCTTTAAACACTTGAATACAATCTGCACTCATCTGAAGTACAAAGAAACACCAGATGGAAGGGAGTGTGGTTATCTGTTTAGATTGTTTCGGATATGGCATCACCATACATACTGTGTCCTTGGCATACTCGTTGGATGCTAAGTGTCACTTTATCTTCTTCAGTCGACCTTCAGTAACTAGATTTTTAAAATAGATATATAATGATGACTGCAAATTTCTGCACAATAGTACTTTCGAAGTCACAATAAATAGCATATGGAACTTTATATATATATATATTTGTTCTCTGTGCTACATTTCACTGTCGGACTCTAGTCCAACATACCTGTCTGACCTCACCCATGTGTACACACCAGCAAGATACTTACGCTCCTCTTCTGACAATCGTATCCTCATTATTCCCACTATGAAAACAAAGTCATATGGACAGCGTTCTTTTGCATACCAGTGTCCAGCAACGTGGAATGAATTGCCCACTGAACTTAGACACAAAGACACAGTGATCACATTCAAGAGGGCTCTCAAAACTCACTTATTTCGACAGCAAGAACAAACTTAAAGACCTAATGTTTCCTACCTGAAATATTCTCAGCATGTTTTTTTTTATTTTTTAATGTTTTTCTAATTTCATGTTGTTTGTTTTTGTATTAATATTATGTTTCGTATCTTATAGATGTTGTCTAATGTTGGAAAGCGCTTAGAGCTTCTAAAGATTAGGCGCTATACAAAGTCCTCATTATTATTATTATTATTGTTATTATTATTATTATATATATATATATATATATATATATATATATATATATATATATATATATATATATATATATTGATAGTTTTTGTTACAACGTAAGTTCATAGTTATCTATATAACATTGAATTGGTAGTAAAAAGAATTAATACTCACTAAAACTTTCAATGTAATTTATTTTAACTGTATACTTTATGGAGTTCTTCGTGTAAGACAAGTCACTAAACTAAAATATGGCCGACTTGCTAGAAGAATCTAGTTATAACCACACAGCAACAAATAACAAAGTTTCGATGAACAAAAGTTTTGGTATTCTTGTTGACAATAATTTACTTTGGTCTGATCATAAAAGTCTCATTACAAAAGTAAATATTTTTAAAAAATTAATTAAAACAAATACCTGTCTTTGGCTATTAAGAAAAATAAATTATTTCATTCGAAAACAGTACTGTGTCACTTTTTACAAGAACTGCATTCAGCCTCAATTTGACTATTGTAATAACATATGGGGAAATACTTCCGATGTTAATATTAAGAGATATTTCAACAGTAAAAAATGAGCCTGTACAATAATCCTTGAAGTGAATCCAGGAAACATTTTAGAGATGATAGGCAAACATCCAACTTTTTCAAGAACAACTTCACGTACAAAAAGCCAAACTGATGTATAACGTTTTTGTTATGTCCACACGTTCACTTGAGAAATGATTTTAAATGCAATAAACCAGCAACAACCCGAACCTTAAATCAATGCAGAGAAGTACCAGCAACACTCCAAACCTCAGATAAATGCAGAAGTACCAGCAACAGCCCAAATGCAATGAAGTACCAGCAACACCCCAAACCTCAAACTAAGGAGGTAGTAGCCTACTGCCGAGCTCTGTAGCGTCATGGTCATACATGATACACTAAAGTGGGTGGTATTATAGAAGGGTAGACAGATGTAACTCTACAATGAATGATACCAAATAATCTGGAATATCTAGTTGCACTATAAAATACAGATAGAAAAACCTGATTTTGTGGACCCGACTTTTTATTCACACAAAATTCGCCCGTGGTCGGAATCCGATTTTGTGTCTAGATTTTAGACTTTTTGGTCTCAAATCTAAGGCAAACGGGTATGAACTGCAAACAGACATATGAGCCTTTGAAAAAGTAGGATAAGATGGGCATTTGGAATAAAGAGTGGTCTCCGTACAAAAATAATGACTCCGTTTAGCACAAAAGATAATAAATTTAAAAAATCCAACTTTTACCCTTCTGCTCATGCGCGAGTCAAATAGCCAACGAAAAACGATGTTTCTAACACAACTAGGCAATATGTTATTGAAAGATGAATGGGGATTTGGTGTTTTCGAGTCTATTCAGAAATAGCTTTCAAAATGTGCTTCCTACTCGATTTTCAGGCAAAAATGACAAAAAGCTCCAGGGGTTAGTGTGTTAATAAAGCGCCCAAGATTTTATGTGTATGAAGAGTCACTATCATCCTGTGGCCCAAATCAAGTGTCATCCAACTAACCTTCTCCCGAAACAAAGAGAGAGAAAAATGAAGAAAACTTCATTGTTGGGTCACATGAGGAGGTAACCGGTGTTGACAACATCAATGGAAATGTAATAATCAACATACCAAAAGTAAATATGATATTGGAAACATTGCGCATAATGCATGACAAAGTTGGAAGTTGCGATCGATACAGTCCACAGATGTATGCAAGCAAAACTCAAGGACTGTATCTTTTTAAGTTAAATGTACAAACTGCAATCTCCAGGAAGAAGAACAGGCAGTTTTTCAAGAAAAGTGCCAAGGACAGAGAAAGAGAGGCACAGTCACAGGAAATTTAAATGAGATGTTGGCACTTTCTTGCTACAAGACCAAAGTTGGAGTGACTGACCTAAGATTTATATCATGTCTGAACATTCAACCTCCTTCTTCTGGCTAGTTATATAAGAAACGTAATGAACTGTCTAGTACTATAATAACTGTCAATGAATCTGCTTTAGTGGAAAATCAGAAATTTGTTCATGAGGTTAATCAGTTAACATACAAAGGCATTCATGTACAGACAGACACTGCATACAACCACAGACCACAGAGTGGAGGGGAGTCTGCCACACAGTCTGTGGCTATAGTCATGGAACATTCCACAAGCAGAAAACTTCCCCTCTGTGTGTCCATTGCAAACAAACTATGTGGAAATAAAACGTGCATAAACTTAAACTGCAAAATAAATTGTCTCACAGAAGACTCTTATGTCCTTCACAGAAACTAAGTTAGCAAAGGAAAATTTAAATAAGCTTGAACTGTTAAACATACTAAAGATTGATTCTTACACTTGCGATGCAAGCGCTTAGCTTGAAAGAACTGTCAGGGAACATGCGCACACTTCAAAAATGTAAAAAATGTACATTTAATTGGTCCCTTCCCTGGTAAGGACAAAGATCTCTTTCAACAAAAATTGGCAACTGCTATCAGGAGAAGAGTACATTTTGAGCTTGTACGCATACAACTTCAGTTCTGAGGAAGCATTTTTGGCAATGACGAAGGCAGCAGTCCAAAAGTTTATCCATTGTTTCAGTAATAAGCATGGAAATTGTCGAAAAACTTCCTTAGTCTGCCTTGCCCATTTAGCATCCTATTCATCAAAATTTCTGCCATATGGTAAACATTTAAATCTTTCTTATGATAATACTGAAAAGCTTGAATTGGTACTAAGACATTTTGTCTCAGATGTCAAGCTAAGTAAAATTTCACGCCTTCCAAACACAAATAAATGTGAAAGCTTGTACAATAGGATTTTTACACATGCACCTAAGACATCAGTATGGAGCAGAAATTTTGATGCATTGTCATTCAACCCTTCATAGCTCTGTGTATGGTACAGGAAAGTCTACACTCCTACTGGCCAAGTCTCGTGAAATTGTTTCTTATAAATCTAATCCAGTATTTCAGCACATGGTAGAACAAGATCAAAGAACAGTAAAAGATAGGGAGAGGAAATCGAGTCTTCAATATAAGTATAGACGCTACATCAAATGCAAAAAAAAAATGCAACAGAAAACTTGTACAAAATTGAATATTGCCAATTAAATAAATAATTTTGTAACCAGTAAACATTCATACAGTTTAAATCCATCAAATTAACACCATTTAACAAATATTAAATTTACCTATCACAGTACACACCTCCCATAGGCCCTATGGCCTTTGCATTCATCATTGGCTTTACATGATTTTCTAGCCATATTTGCTCTTTTTGGTTCAAGTGATAAATGATTAGGATTTATACATGTTTTTGTATGGCATCTTTGCAATACCTCACACTGAGATGGTAGTGAGTTTACGTAGTTTCTACATAAAACTTTAGTCGGTGATCCAAAACAATCTTTCTTTTCCCATGAAAGGTTACATAAATTATTCCATAACCATGTCGGTCATGTGAGCCTGTCCAAATGTGACACTTGCTGGTGACTTGTGTACGTCGAGCTAAATCTCTTTTAAATGTCATTAATTCTTGAGCTGTTAATTTGCTTTGAAATATATCTGACATATCTTAATAAACCAAAACCATATGATACTATAGAATTTTTTTTCTGAAAATAAAAAAATATTGAACTTCATGATAATGAATTTTGTTGTGGTTTTTTTTACATCTTTGTCCATATGGTTTTATTTGACAATTAAAAAAAATAAAAAATACCCATATTATTACCAGTTCAAAGAGGAACTGATATCATCTTCCTTGAGAAAGGTGAAATTAATGCAACATTTTTAAGAACAAGTACACACAGAGGTTTCTAATTGCCATTAGTCGATGCAAACTTGTGTACAATGACAAGGGACCTAACTTTTCTCAAGCCTACCTGCAACCTCTTAATTAAAGCAGATTTTGGAATGAAAGACACATTTAAGTTCTAAAATGTAGTGAATATAAACTAAATGAGCCAATATTAATACAAAGAGCATTAAATATAACTCTATGGGTATACACCCTAATGCTCTTTATGGGGGGCACTCACCAGTTATTTTGTACTTTTGAGAGAGTGACGTAGGTAAGGTGAAGTTATTTGCATTTGTAACATGCACAATAGAGCTAATGTTGGCATAACTCTATGCTACTTTTATGTAAAGTGGCTGACATTTCTTTGGATACTGTACTTGTGGAAACTGTACATGATCTAAGCACATGGTACAACAAAATGGATGCTCCCCTGTGCTTAACAAATTAACCAGAATTAATCAAAAGTACATTAACTTTAGCAGTTATTAAAATAGGGAAAACGAATTTTGCTGAAGTAGACAATAGCAGCTACTGAAAGTGCAATGAACCAATTACAAAATATCTGAAAAGTAAAAAAAGTTATCAGCTCTTTCTTCTACAGTTTACCTCTCAAGTCCAGTTTTTTATACGAGCACATCTTAAGTGAGCCCTAGCCGTATACTCTAGAACCTAAATTGCACCCATCAATCATATATCAAAATAAAGAGAATTCAAAGTTCTTTTAACAACACCTAGGATGTACAAAGTCTTTATTATATAGTCAGTATAACCAGTGAAGAAATCCTGGGAAATTTTTTTCCTTAAAATTCTAACCAGATGCAAAATACGAAACTGTAGAACACCACCTAAGTAAATATTTTCCATACTAAATTTTTGTCTGTTTCCCCTACCACCACTAATTTCTTCTTTTCATTTAAGCAACTTTGTCACTAAAGGTTTTTGTCTGCCCCACACACACACGCACACAAACACGATTTCTTCTTTTCATGTGAGCAAGTTTATCACTAAAGGTCTCCTGATCAAGAGATTGAGTTGATGCATTAATTTATAAACAGTACCTTTATCATATAAGTTTCTTTATGTTTAGAACCAATCATATTAAGCCACCAGCATTGAGAGATATTCCTAACATCTGATTCCAATTATTGGAGTGTTTTAAAATTAAAATGTTTGAAGAATAAACATATAAAAAGAAATAGAATGGCAAACCATAAATGCTTATTCATAATAAAGAAATGTTTACTAGGTAAAGAAAATATGTTCAGTAAGAGTACAAAACCATTTATGTATCCATTACATTTTTCCTTCATCAAGAAATATTTGTGTGTGTATAATAGTATGTTCTTTTTTTATGTGTAAATAATGGTTTAATAAGAACTAAATGATTCTGGGCATAGATATTAAAGAAAATATCAACATGTAAGTTGTAGAGTTTAATAGTTCCAAAGATTACAGACATGGCAGTATGCTGCATACACTAAATGTACATAACAGTTTTCAGTTATACAAATAATCTTAGAAACAAACAATTACATTGAATTTATTTACAACATAATTATGGTAAATTGCTTTATCATAACTACTTTGCATTTTAAATAGATTTTTAATAAAATTGGTTCAGAAAATGAGTCTCAGTCAACAGCTAAAAATTAACTCTATTCCAGCTGAATTTTCAAAACCAAAATCCCAAAGAACTTAGGCTTACTAAAAAACAGGAAATACAAAACAAAACATAATTTAATGGTATGAAAATAATGCAGACATCTTTCAATTAAATTCATTGTGTTGGGAGTCAATGACTCGGCAACTTGCCAGTGTAAATGTCAATGGGAATAAACAATAATTGATAAAAATATGTGGTTGACAAATCTACATTTCCTTTGCTGTTTAGTAAAGAACAAACAAGTTCAAGGACAAGTCATTGATACAACAAATGAAAATAGATTTTAAAAACCTGCAAATGGTAATAAAAATGCTAGTTTACATACCAGTAATATAACTTAAAAAAGAAACGAATCCATTAAATATTATATAATTGAAATATAAAATAGTAGTATTATTTGTACAGTGTGTCAGACACTTGAGTATCCGAAAGAAATGCAATAAATCATACATATAAAACTAGAAAATATTAGATTTTAATTATTTTCAAAAACTGAAAGAGAGATCCACAAACTTTTATTCATTTACTCAGATTTTTCCAGGTATATGGGTTGATAAATTGAATTGATATTTAGTTTGCTGCAGATGCTAATGTTGAACTTATGTAATCATTCTCCATAACTGTAGCTGTACAAACAATAAGAAGTTTTCTTTCAAAAAGATAAAACGCCAACCCATCTGGGTTGATTTAAAATTTCTTCACTCACAGAATAATTTCAATTTTCTGAAGATTTTGTGAAACATTTTTTCACATATTCCTCCTTTCAGTGTGAATTTTCAATGATTCCAAATAGATACTCAATCTTGTTGAGGGAAACAAGCAGGGTTTAAACAGACAGAAGTTTTGATAATCCAGTCTGTACTGGTCTAAAAGTATATACATGTAGAGTTAAACTTTCCTAAGCTTGGCACTACGGACAACAAATTTTGGCCACTTCCCTAAGCCTGGCACTATGGACAATAAATTTTGGCCATTTTAAGGAAGTGGTCAGTATTGGGAAAATTTGACTGGTATAAGATTGATTTTAATGATACCAAAATAGTCTGTCAGGTTGCAGAGGGGGCCAGTCTACAGAAGATGCAAGGTTACAGAGGGGACCAGTGTACAAAGGAAGTCAGGTTACAGAGGAGACCAGTCTACAGGGGAGGTTGGAGTACAGAGGGAGCAAGTCTGGTTACAGAAGGGGTCAATCTACAGCAGAGGTCAGGTTACAGATGAAACTAGTCTACAGAGATGGCTAGGATAGAGGGGACCTGTCTACAGTAGGTCAGGTTACAAATGGGACCAGTTTACAGAGTGCGGGTTGCAGAGTGGGTCAATCTACATAGGTCAAATTACAAACAAAAAAAGCCAGTTTTCAGACTAGACCAGGTTACCAAGGAGGCCAGTCATTTGAGGAGGATAGTCAACAAAGGGGGTAAGGTTACAAAGGAGATCAGGTTACACAGAAGACTAGGTTACAAAGGAGGTCAGGTTACACAGGAGACTAGGTTACAGAAGGTATTAGTTACAAATCAGATCAAGTTACAGAGGAGGAAAATGTACCAAGAATCCAGATTACTGGTAGCAAATGGGGCCAGATTATGAACAGTTCTGTTTAGGGAAATTTTACTCCTATAAAATGAGAGAGAGGGCTGTTGGCTAAAATAAGCCAGGTATTTTATATTAATTACCATACCTTTAATCTAGGCTTTAGTATATGTAAAGCAAGATGGTCTCAGAGTTCATTGCCACTCTATTTGGCTTTTACATATGTCTGACAGGTTGTTTATATTGATTTATAATATATCATCCAGACCCTGTGTATGTTGTGAGAATTGCACTAATTGATTCACTTTATGTAATGTAATAATTGGAAATTAAAATTCTATTATTATAGAAAATCACATGTTCAAGTAACAGCCTTATATTTCTTCTTTTCTAACTTTATTTAAACATGCTGATGTATTTTTATCTTGACATCCTAAACCAAAAATGTATGGATAATTCAAGCCCATCGAGTATAACTCTGTCAACATCTATCCTGCCCCACTCAGGCATCAACTTTCTGTTACAGGTTTTAGATTCCATGATAGGAATAGGTTGTCAAGTTGTTTCATTGAATTCATTTAAATAAATTGTTGTTACTTTACATCCTAAAGAGAACTGTATCCAGCATTCTTATATACATCTCATAATCAAATTCATGTTTATTATAAATGCCATAATCAATAGGAAAGACATAAAGGGGAGACAACTGTAACGTTATGTATAATATTATAATGCTTATTTTTATAAAAGTATCAAATTCAGTGATAATTCTTACATTTCTGAAGTCAGTAAACTTCAGATGGTAAAGCACAGAACGATGACTATGGACTGATTAATAGCAATTATCATTCTATATATCTCTAATACAAAATAAGACTAGTCTGTAATTATGACAAGTGACAGTATAGTAATTAAGGACGTAACATGTGCCTACTGATTACACATGCAAAAAGGATGTTTCCAGAATAGCACTGTATATGTACACATCTAAAATGCATCTTACGGAATTTATATATATTCGAAATCTAACATGACTTAAAAGTGCTCTACTTAAATAATTGTTATTAATATGCCTAATGCTAAAATAAATAAATGAACTATATGGATATTTTCTTCAGCTAAATGCATATGGGGATATTCTTGTTTGGCACAAAATGGAATATTGAGAGATTAAACTTTACGCAAACAAGATTATTCAACTGAGACACTACCATATAGATAATTATAAATATTCAAGCTTATGATATATGCATGTTTATTTAGGGATACACTATCCCTAAATGGTCACTATACTAAAATGGAAGAAATTTAAATCCTAGATCTTTAATATCCTTGAATTATTAAATAAGTCAGTTTACTGTAGATTCTAGTTTTGATTTCCCAGAAAAGTGAGTTTTGGGGCTTTTTCTTTGTTCTTTTTGTTTCTTTATTGGGGTGGGGTGGAGGGCCTTTTCATTAGGTAAAAATGCTTTCCAAACAGTTCGTAACAATGTTCTTCTCTGTCATATCTACACTATCCCTACTATTTGTAATATTTATCCAGTACAATTTTAAGAGTTTTTCTTATGTACATTATACATCAGAGTGTCTTTTTTTTATAAAAGTTGTAACATGTCATACACAAACTGATGCATTGGGAAATACTCAGAAAGGGGAACAAATAGAGTTTAAAACCTGATAACGTTACAATCCAGTCTTTACTTACAATCTTTAACCATCACCCATCTCACAAATCTAGCAAGTCTCAAATTCCATCTCCATTATTTAATCATTTATAATTCACATACAAACAAAATTCTCCCATTCATTCCATGTCTGTTTAAAGGAAATTGTACAGTATTATTTCAAAGAATAGCACAATATTTAGCAGGCAAACTTTGCATGAGGCAGGAATTTTTATTTCAAGCACTTTTACGAAATATTGCCCTTGTCAAGCAAAAAAGTCAGGTCTATTCTACTAAGAGGAAATAAGGGATGGGATGGCTAGTTTCTTTTAAATACCAAAAGGCATAACTCTGACTATGGTACTCATTATATACAAAAATAAAACATTTCTGTATACCAAAATCGACCCACAGACATCCTTTCAGCTTGCTTTCAGACCCTGGTACATCCTTTTAAGTGCTAAATACCTCAAATATTACTAACAGATGCGGGGCCCTGAGTGGCTGAGTGGTCTAAAGCGCTCTCCGTTACGGATCACTGCCATCTCACCTCTGTCTGTGTGGGTTCGAGTCTAGGATTCGGCCAATGTGGGTATGTGAGAAAGCTTGCCAGTAGCTTCTCGTGGGTCGGTGGTTCTTACCGGGGTTTTCCCAGGTTCTTCCTCCACCATTAATACTGGCCGCCATGCATAGTCTATCGTGTGTTGAAAAATGGCGTTAAACCCCACAACAACAACAATTAACAAATGCCACAAAAGAAAGTCATGTTCATTCTGTGGTAGAAGAGTTTTGTAGTTGTTCATTGTTAGCATGCATCTAAATGTGACCAGATCTAAGTATTATTGAAATTCTCAAGGTTTTGCTTTAATTGAAATTTTTGTAATCTGACACACTTCACAATACTGACATTTATCTGGGGATATCAGGGAAACTTTTATACTTCAAGATTACGTGATTACTGTTCATAACTCAGCACAATATACAGGCCATGGCCTGTACACTGACCCCTATATAGATCTATATCCCAAATCCTAAGATATTCTTGGGTATGGATGGAGCTATGGATGGAAATAGGGGCCTGTGCATAAACTCCAATGTGAACATTACATTTACCAAGGTGGGCTTGACAATAGGTCAAAGTGACACAGTTTTGGCAGATGGTGTTCAACTCACCTAATGTGTGTTTGCAAAAAGTTGCATGAAGCTATGACTAATGGTGGTTGAGACTGACAAAAGCCAAAAAAGCATGAAATATATGTCATATTGACCTACAATTGATGGGAAAATGTTGCACCCACAAAAACACACAGATACATCAATTTCTATGACTCTGTGGCAAATAATATTCAAGAAACTAACAAAAATGCAAAAAGGTCAATAAAGTCAAACTGACTGACTTTGCCAAATTTGGTATTTTACTCAACAAGATGTATCTAAGAACTAAGACTCCCTAACTAAGTATACCTAATAAACCGAGGTAAATATAGCAGTGAAGTGTCAAATGTAGTTCACTCTGACCTACTTTGGTAAACTGGTGTTAAAACGCATCAAGCTGTATTCACATGTCAAGTAGCATGACTCTGTGGCCAACTGTACTAGACAGACTGATTACAATATTCAAGTATAAGCAACTTTTAAAAAAATCAAGATAAATGTTAATATCAAGGTTAATATGCCTACACTTAAAGAAAAGGAACTTTAATCACCCCATGGGATGACTCGATCATGAACTATACTTCACAGTGACCTATTTTTTAAAAAGGAGAATATATGGTATTTGATATAGAACATCTACTAGAGTGATCATTATATACAAAACTAATTATAGGACTTCATTAATTGTTATACCATGCTTAGTCTTGCACAGCAAAACACTGAAATAGTTCAATAGGTTTTCCTAACTGTGGATGAAAGGATACAAATATAAAATTCTATTTATCACATGACAAAATATGCTGACATTTCTCAAAATTTAGTGGACTGAAAGGAACTGCCTCTGATGTACGCTATAATCCTGTGCGATACCATGTTGTGATAGTACACTTTTGTCATATAAAAACATAAAGCGAGTTTATGGAATGTCCTTCAGTGATGTCATATGACATGCAAATAAGATTATTGTGATTAAAAGAATTAGATAAGTAAATTGATATACTGCTTAGGATTAAATGCAACACTGAGTTATGATAAAATTAAGTCCATTTAAGTCCATATACTAGACTATAGTAAAAAGGAAACGTATCAAATACCACAATGTCGGCCAATTCTGCACGTCGGGTAATTCTGCGCAACAATACGTCATTTCTGTAAACATTGTATTGCGTGCTAGTTTGGGTCAAAAATCCATTTTGTATCCAGAAAGAACAATGGTACATTAATTAGGAAAAGTGATATTCATAAAGTGTACAAAAATATCCCACATTTAGACTCAAAATGCACATACAAATGTGATTTCTAAATGGCAACGTGAAGACCCACTCCATGACCTTCGTGAACTTGTAACCCAGAAAATTCAATTTACTGTGCATCCTTTAGAATCATACAAATAAATACATTATATAAAAGATGGAAATGTGTACCTTAAAACAAAACTGTATTTTAATCCAAGTTTCCAATTTTGCAAGAAGTTGTCCCACACATACAAAATCGTCTGCTACCCAACGTGTCTACTTGCCGCTAGAACATAAATTATCAACAAATTCCCCGGCATATAGTCTCTTTCTAAATTCTGTAGTAATGTTTCCCCATCAACAAGATGTTGTAATCACATTACATCCTATTCATTGTTGTTTCTCTTCCACATAATAGGTTATTTTTCATAAAATGTTGAACTTTACTAACTTTTTTACAAGATCGGTTTAGTTTGTTTAATATCTCTTGCCATTTACTGGCATTTTTACATTTAAGTTTGTAAAACTAGCTATAAACCTGACCTAATTACTCGACTGAACTGGTGACAGAAACAGTCCAAAGTAATATATTTCATTTCTGTAGCCCAATGGATAAACATTACATCTTTTCAAAGCTATGCGCAGAATAGGCCAACATATCGCGAGTCAGGAAAACAGAGCTGTATCCTCTGTGTCCAAAATTAATATTATTTTGAACAGAATATTCTGGTGACAACTGCATCTTTTCAAATGGTAAGCATTGCTGTATTTTATTTTTGTCAATCGCTCGAATTCGGTATGCGTGTTGCTTCAATATTGGAAACGAAACCTTAAGTGCGCAGAAATGTCCGACAGCAGTGTAATAATAATAATTTATAGAGGGTGACTCTGTAGTCAAGGACTATTCGCCCTTGAGGCCCTCTTAACCCTTTACCTCATAGAGCATAGTGACAAAGTGCAGCACGCTATAAATAGAACACCTGTTACCTAGTCGACAGCATATGCATAGGCCTGCCTGTGAACTGTTAAGCAATGTAGTGTATGTTACGTTTAACAGCAGTTTTAACCATTTTACATTTGTGGTACACATCTATTATATGTGGAAAAATTTAAGAGTAAAGTCCGATTGTTATAGCTGTGTAATTATTTTTCAAGGAAGAATTTTTTATGTGCTTTAAAATCGAGAGAGAACTTGTTCACCGTCAGGTCAGTCAGGCCACGTGACCAACCGTAGCTGCCATTTCCGATACTCGAAATTTACAAGGTTTTCGTGTGCATCTACATCACTGAGTCATCTGAATTTGATAATTTATAAAAACTAATTGCTGCCTACATCAATATCAGAGCCTTTACCTAAGTTATTGAATCTTTCATAGTTGTGATTCTAATCGTGAAAATTCGTACGTAATGAATGAAATCCGCGATCGCCATTTTGGAGAGTGGAGATTATGACCCAGTTACTTTAAATAGCAGATTTCAACCAGTGCATAAATAGCTACCATGTGATCTGACGTAATTGTCATTCACAGAAATGAATGTAGTATCTAATAGGGGGGTTTTCCCCGAAGGTGGCGCTACGAAAACCAGCTCAAAATGGCTGATGTTTACAGCAGGCATCAAAAGGCGCTTCCATGCGAATCTTGTAGAAGCGTCAAAAGGCACTTCCATGCGAATGGAGTAGAGGCATCCAAAGATGCTTGCATGAGGTAAAGGGTTAAGAATCGTGTAATAAAGTACATTATATGAAAGATAGCAGTAATTACTGTATATTTTAATGTGTTCAGTATTAAAATAATCATATCTACTCATGATAAACCCATATCAGCTGTCACATGCCATATCTACCCAGGACAGACCCATATCAGCTGTCACGTAATGTGCCAGCAATTAGGAAACATATTCTCAAACCTTTTCAGCATGAGACTCAACTTCAATATTAAAACCCTATATTAAAATTTAGGTCAGTAAAATTTCACAGTCTAGCAGAGGATATCATGAAAATCCTTTATTCTAATTTAATTTATAGAGCATCACAGTTTTTGGACTTTGAGTCTGAGTTTTTACTCAAAATTAATGAGTAGGTTGGTGTACATATAATGATCTACTGACTGTAACATGCCCAGGAAATGGAAATGTTGTGCCTTTCACATCAAAAGACCTAGATTGCTCACTTCACTACTGACTGTACCATGCCCAGGAAATGGAACTGTTGTGCCTTTCACATCGGTAGACCTAGGTAGTTCACTTCACTACTAACTGTACCATGCCCAGGAAATGGAACTTTTGTGCCTTTCACATCAATAGACCTAGGTGGCTCAATTCACTACTGACTGTACCATGCCCAGGAAATGGAACTGTTGTGCCTTTCACATCAACAGACCTAGGTGACTCACTTCAGCTAGCCAGGACAGGTATGCGACCTTTGGAATAAGATCAAGTGGAAAATACAGACCTGCCAAAACTTTATCAAGCAACTCTGGGACTGATATTATTAACTTTTCATCTCCTTTCACCAAAATTCAATGAAAAATTTACTGAAATGACAAATTAAAAGGTAGGCTGATCCCGAGTCAAAAAGTATGTGCAGGTCGTGGCCTTGTTTATCTTGTGGTAAGCAGTTCAGAAGTTTGACCTTGTCATAAATGCATTAAATTTCCAGATCCTGATTGGTTTTAATATTTTTCCTCTTTTCTCCTTATCTTCATGTATTCCCTCATTTTCACTGTTGCTTAATAACTGTATGGAAGAGTGGTTCACTGTCCACTTGATGCATCCACCACATTCCACTGGATGAGTGAAGTATCCATTCCACCACATGAGATCACTGTTGTATCATCAAATGAGAAAGTCAAGGCAACCATGTCTCCAGAGTAGGGTTTGACACTGAGATGTTCAGCCTAAGAAAGAATAGGAAACAAGTATAAAAAAAAGAATTGAATGAAATTTCAAGTTTTAGTGACCATACACTCAAAGACTTATAAAAGTGGTACTAACAGCTGCCTCACTAGGCACTCAACATTAAGAGGTTAGTGTTAGGACTGGTCAGCCTGGTGTCAGGATAATATGACAGGGTGGGGTATCATGCTACATGTCTGCGGCATGATGACCCAGTGCTAGACATCACTATAAACTGTCACAGACATCGTAGCAATATGACTGAATTTTTTAAAAACCTATGTTAAAAATCCAAATCACACACACATTATGACTATGCATAGAAATGTCACAGAAACTGCACTAAATGCAATCTTTTAATACTGACACCAATGACACATATTACAATACCAATGGCAAGATAATACTGGCCTATGATTTACCACGGAAGGAAATTAAAACAGAATAGCATTATAAGAACAACTATTACAGGCGACATACTGTTTCTCTAATTACATGGTTAAACTGGGGTAGAGGGGACATTAATGCATCCATTTCGTGTTGCATCTACTTGAATCTGAAATTATTAGAAAGATTATGTAGAAACAAACCTAAATCTAAAAAACAGGATGATTTAAAAATGTGTACATTGTACCAGTAATAAACATGTGCAACATTAAATTTTCAGAAGAATAAAGTAGAGTACAGCTCACTTGTATTTTCGTTACCCTATGCATCATGGTGGGGGACTTGATCCCTCCACTTTCGCTCTGTGACAGAGCAATAAAATACCTACAAATCACCACCACGCCTAAGGCTCACAGACACACAAATGGTCTATCCACGATGGAGTGGCTGATTAGCATTACTGATTGACATTTGAAGAGCCAATCAATGATGACCAAACATGGAAAAACTGGGATGTCATGAGTGATTTACAATTAAATACCATTTCACCAATCATTGGTCTCTATTTCCATCATATATATGGACAATAGAAATTAATATTTAAAAAAAGTCTTGTATATTCCATACATTTAGAAAACGTATGGGCTGATTTGAGTCCCCCAGTTTTGAACAGTGGAAATTTATCCTAGTGTCTGAACATTAATCGTTTAAGGTATGGACAATTAAATTCAGATAACAGCAGCTTCTGTTTAAAAATACAAACAACGAGAAAGAAAACACTGAATTTACACCCATGGGATACCAAGATGTCGTGCATTATTTACAATCAGATATCTTTTTATGAATCAAGTGATGTTAATTCAAGAAAACATCTTCACCTGTCTAATTTATAATATATACACTGAAAAGCAGTATATGGGGAATAACATGAAAGCTATTTTATTAGAAATTTTATCATAATATCATACTAGCAAATAATCCAGTGGCCTGAGTGGTTAGAGCATCCGCTTCAGATGCAGGAGGTCACAGTTTCAAACCCCAGTTGAGTCATACCATAGACATAAAAATGGTACTAACAGCTGCCTCACTTGGTGCTCAGCATTAAGAGGTTAGTGTTAGGACTGGTCGGTCTGGTGTCAGGATAATGTAACTTGGTGAGACATGATGCTACATGTCTGCAGCATGATGCCCCAGTGTTAGACATCACTATAAACTGCCACACTGCAGACATCATAGTGATATGGCTGAAAAATTGTTAAAGCGATGTTAAAAACACAGATGTGATTTATGTTACTCATGGTATATATTACTTTTTGATCGCATTGATTGGTTTCATAGAAATTCCAAGAGTAATTTCAATATTTAATGCAGCTATCACACTTTGTAGTCTTGCAAGCCATTCAAAAGATCTCCTGTCTGCCTGAACTTTGTTAAGGGATATTTCCTGTGTGTATTGATACCCAAACAATCGCTCAGCAAGTGTTTGATTTAATCATTCAAGGATTACCTGATCATGATGAATTTGGTGTGTTGTCTGATTCTGATGTTGTTTCATCAGAGATGTTACAGCACAATGAAATTCTTTGCCAGGATCAACCTGTAGCAACTATGGCCATCGTAGACCACCTTGTAGGCCTCAAAGATAAATTTGTTAAAATGCAAATGCAACTTCAGTTGTTGTCTTTGTTGGTAGTGGCTCTGCTTCTTTATATCTACTTGCAACATCAACAACAGTCAACACGTATTTGTATGTGTGCGATTGACATCTACCAGTTTTAATAGTATCATGTGATAAAAGCAAAATATCTGCCTGATGAACCTCATCGGGAGTTCTAACATCAAAATGTGTGTACTGAATTATTTTAGGTGGTGGTAGATAAATTTTCCATATTGCCTGTCGTGCTAAACAATCTGCAGCAACAGAACATGCAACACCTTCTGCATCAACAAGTTAACTAATTGCTGCTCTACCCCTCCAATATCATCTTGGGCTACAATAAATTGATTCCATAATAATAATAATAATAATCGGCTGAATAATTACCAGCCCCTAGCAGTAGTCTACCTTTCATTGCAGATCTTACCAAAATATTAGCAAGAAAATCTCTGAGATTTATTTTTTACAGACTTTAACATGTGTATCAACTTCACGTCTGCAATATGTCACTGTTGCAAACTGGATTTTTATATGCGACATCATGAACTTGGCACGCCTGATCAATTGCATTTACTGGATACTCTCCAGGTCTTGGTTGATTTAGCTCATCGAGTCGGATATCAAGTCGGGTTCCAGGACCACAATAATTATATCCCAGAAGATGCTTTTTGCCAGAATAATTAGCCCATGGAGCCCCTTGTAAGTTTCCCATTGAAAAAGCAATACCTCCACCTGTTTTATTAGAGATAAATTTGTATTTTTTTGGTACCATATTTTTACACACTTGCCTTAAGTGCACACTTTTTATTCCTCATTGTTACTGTTGTTAATCCAAGTGGGGGCTCTATATCGAGCACAATATAAATTCATATTATTTTTTATATTTGTACAACATGGCTATCAATGATTTCTCAGCGACATGAAAGCAAGAGACAGTCAAGCATCATCCATCGCTACCAAATTTTATCAGAGCAATTATCATAGGTGCATCTGAGTCTGGAAAGACGCCACTGTTGCTTAACCTGATGATGAGATGGCTCAAGTGGGATAAGCTGTATTTAGCGGCACCATCTGTATATGATCAGTGATGCTACAACATGCTTAAAGATTTTAATGAAAATGCGAAATTGTTGGATTAGGACGGAAATGATATTATTAACTTTATTACCGAACTGATGAAGCTCTATCTATGGATGATCTAAATGGACATAGTAATAATATAGTAGTATATGACGATGTTATGCTGAACAAACAATCAAATCCAGCTCAGATATTTTCTTGTGGCAGGCACATAAACACAGATGTGATTTATGTTACTCAGCGATATACACAAATACCTCAAGTGATCAGAGATAACTACAATCTTTTGATTATCTTTAATGCAGTTGATACACATACTCTGCTAAACATTTATCAGACTTGGTGTTCAGTGGGTTGGAAATGATTAAATTCAGAAATTTCTTCTCGTGCGCTCAAATGATTCCTCATGGATTTATCAAGATAAATTAACATGATCATCAGTCATGAGACCTGTCACTGTTTTTTACACCCTTGACTCTCTCAGGTCACACACACATGGGGGGGGCCTCCTCAGGTAAATGTATTTGACGCACACAAAAATAACCCTGTTAGAGGCCTCAGTGACGCTTGTACATTTTCACTCGTGGTAGGAAGGCTTTATCGCACAAATAAATCTGGTCTATTTACCCTCCCTACTTCAGCATTATTGATGCTCGCCCCCTTCATACACTGATTGATTACTTGCTCACTCACGCACTCACTCATGACAAACACGCTCCTGGGTCACATTAAGATTCGCAATATGTTGTAGAAGGCACTAAACAAATTTGAGATAAATGTATCAACTAAATTTGGTATTACTGCTACTGAAAGTTTTTTTTATTTGCGTATAGTCATTACATCATGTTAGAGAATTGTAAATTTAACATCCATCATTTTAATGAGAGAGAGAGAGAGAGAATGTTTGTTATAGGTTCTAATGACATTTTTCAGCACAAGATAGGCTAAACATGGCAGCCAGGTAGAGGAAGAACCTGGGAAAACTCTGGGAAAGAACCACCGACCCACAAGAAGCTACTGGAAAGCTTTCTCATGTGCCCACATTGGACAAGCTCAAGACTCAAACCCACGCAAACAGAGGTGAGATGGCAGTGATCCGTAATGGTAAGCACTTTAGACCACTCGGCCACGAGAGAGAGAAAGAGAGATAAAGAGAGAATCCCATGTCTTCCATTGAATCTAGTTTAGCTGCAAAGCAGTATAGAGAATACAGAAATCAACTAAATACTATTAAAAGAAATTGGTTTGCTTTTATTTTATTGTCTCAAATGCCAAATGCTCCAATAGTTGTTGTTGTTGTTGTAGGGTTTAACACCATTTTTCAGCACACATGGTGGCCAGTATTAATGGTGGAGGAAAAACCCGGGAAAATACCTCAAAGAACCCCGACCCATGAGAATCTACTGGCAAGCTTTCTCACATACCCACATCCGAGACTCTCCTCCAATAGTCACAAACAAGGAACTGCATTCAAATATTTAAATGTCTTAGATCTATATTATGATTAGGTTACTGACACATCATTTCCATCTGACAGATTAGTTTTTTTCCATTATCATAAAAACGTTTTTATATTTTCCTCACATGAACAAACAAATAAAAGGATGTGTATAAAACCATGCAGAACAACTTAAATTTGTTTAACATTTAAGATTTGGCAGTTTGCCACATTATTATTCATTTCAAGAAAATGTTGAGATTAATTCCAAACAATTATCAAACTTCCGCTGTTAATCACAGGACCATAATTTGGGCTGTAAAGTATTACATCAAGTCAGATGGCTTGGTGTTAAAAGCGCACTTTTTCCATGTTGAAATTGACATGATCTTGTGGTGGTAACATTGTATAACAGTATTTACAATGGTCACTGCCTTTATTTCTGCAGAACATCTGCTCAAACAGACTTTATTAGGGAGAGACCATTTAAGTTTCTATTGGACCATTTAAGTTTCTACTGGACCATTTAAGCTACTATTGGATTATTTTATCAGACACAAACTTATCTTGTGATGAATGAAAAACAAAACAGTAGGAAAGAACAATATAGTCCCATAAATTAAATGGCCAGTACAGAACCTTACAGTACAAATAAATTAAAAATTGAATTAACTCTTTACCTTCTGCTAACGCAAATATGTGACCATAAAAATAACCTTGTAACCCCAGAGATGCATATACAAGCTGCTAATAATACTCTCTCTGTCCCGGCTGGCTCATACATGCATTTCCGGCCAAGGGAATCGTCGTCAGAATACATGAATGTTGACATTTTGTTTTACTGTCACCATTGACCCTGTTTTCAATAGAATTTCCCACTTATATGCTGTAAAACTACCAACAGAATACGTTCATCATTTTATGTAAGGACTATTTTCATTGGCTAAATATTATAAAAGAGAATGGATGTTTGTAATTTCATCCAGTACAAAGCTTTAATATAAAAGGTGTATATGTGTATCTGGGGTTTCCCAACCCTTGGCCGGAAATGCATGTATGAGCCAGCCGGGACAGACAGAGTATTATTAGTAGCTTGCGTCTCTGGGGTTACAAGGCTATTTTTATGGTCGCATGTATGTGTTAGCAGAAGGTAAAGAGTTAAGAACTAATGAACAAAATAAATATTTTCGTCATGTCAAAGACAAGACAAAAACTTGGTTACAGTAACATACACCTTTTATACCATGTTAGGAAAATATGAAGAAAATTTACCGCAGTTGTAAATATGGTAATTCTCACATTCATTTTACATGAAGCAGTTCAAAGAAAACTGAAGGGATTCTTGAATGTGAAACCACTTGTCATAGAATCATTCTATTTTGATAAAACATACATAGCAGACCAGTCTAAATTGAAAATTAATGGTTACAAATATCTGAAAGAAATAAAAAAGGGATTTATCGATGTGACTTTTGGATGCTGTATAACTGGAAAATGTTAGAGGAGAGGGATTTTGTTAGACTTAAAAACATGTTGCACCGGACTGTTTTTAATGGATGAACCATATCAGGTTGAGGATAGCACAACAGTCATCATTTGTAGACTTTTTACAACCAGATGCAGGAAAATAGCAAACATAAATGTACGCTAAATAAAATAAATATGTAGGTTTTTCCTACAGTTTTCTGTAATTATGGCATGTAACATATAGATTGCTCTTTTTATGCTCAGATTACGCTTTTTTGCTACTTATATTAGTAATAAATTATGCCTGCACCTCTCTTGGCGGGGTTGGCAGGGGCGTATTAACCATTAAGCAGACTAAGCACGTGCTTAGGGCACCTGGGCCAAAGGGGGCAGCACAAAGTTGAGAAAAGGGTGAAAAGAAAAAAAACGAATGAAGATTTGTAAAAAAAATTGATAAAACTAGTGCCAATTCATCATAATGTTCTGTTTCTTGATCATGGTGCACCCTAGGGTTATTTTCCCAGGTGTACGTGGAAAATAGTGGGGGGCACCAAGATTTGTCAGTGCTTAGGGCACCAGTGAGCCTTAATCCGCCCCTGGGGGTTGGCATGTGTGAACCTGCAACAAAGCATTTCAGGTTCACATTTAATAAATTTCCCTTTGATCGGGTACCCAGGTAACAGATCATTTGGATTGATGGGTACCCATTAGAAATTTTCCAAAATGTTGATATATCTAACACACTAGGATAACTTGAAACTGTTGAAGAGAAGCTCAGCATGGTTTTATTAAATCAGGGTGTTCCGATTGTTTTTAATCAAGTAAAAGCATAAGCTTGTTGTAAAAGGTGTCTAAATAAAAAAATACAGTAGTATCAGTAGTTTCTGAGTTGTGTCCATGCTAATTAGAACTAGGAATTGTGCATAATTATCTGAAAACAATGTAGATAGATTGGAACCCCTCTCTCCCCAATAACTTCTAAAGAGCATGCTTGCAGCGATCATACACAGTAAACCAGGCCCATTTGATAGAGACCACATCCACTCCGTTGTGGTCATCCTTGACAGCTCCATGAGAAAGTGTGGTTTGCAATTCTCCACAAGCTGCTGTGACAACTCCATCAGAATGCACAGAGAGGTGGTGGCAGGGGTTTTTCTTAATCCTCTCCACTCTCTCTCCACACCCACTGCATTGCATGGAGTTCCAAAAGTACATGTGAGCTATATTGTATTACAAAATTAATGAAGGTATTAAAGACAAATATCTTTTACATCCTTTTTTTTGCTAATTTAAGCATATTTGTTAATGTAAATTAATAAGAGCATACCTTTGACCTTGAGGCAGGGTATTTGTACAGTCTAATTCTGCCGAAATCATCACCAGTCAGAACAAGGTCTCGGAAATTTGAGCGACTGACTGTGTTCACCTGTTCACCATTCACCAGAACTGTCCAGGTTCCTGCATTACCAATACATTGCTTCATTCAAACATCTATTTGTATGTCTTATTTTTCATTCTACCTACTTATCTATCTGCAATTGATGTTGCTGTTATCTACAAATTGAAATTTCTAATAAACCTATTTCATTTTGGAAATTGTTGGCATGAACTAAGAATTGCCTTTTGTCCTGTGAGAGAATATTTGTTAATACTGTTATTCTATAAGTCATCAATGCTAGTTACTGTGTTTTCTAAGTCATAAACTAGTTATGGTATTTTCATAAATGCTGGGTCAGATGCAAGTATCATATAAGACAAATGTCATCAAGAAAATAAAAACACTGAAACAATTTTCCTTGTAAAAATAGGTGAAAATTTCAATATACAAGAAATCTAAAACCACTGCTGATAAGAACATTCTGTTAAATTGGCTTGATCTCATGGCCAATGTAGATACATATTTCAGAGACATAATGAAAGAGATATATACAAAGTTCAAAACTAAAATACTCTGATCAGTTACTCTCAGACTGGCATTCTTGAACAGAATGAACTGTTCATTTGAAAACTTTGTTAATAACTAACATCTAAATATTTTATGATAAAAATGGACTAGCTGTGATGACATATATATTTAGTAAATTACATACAGGTTCTTGGTTAACTATGCTAGCAGAAACATTGATATATACAGGGCTCGAATTTAACACAAATTTCTTTGTAGCCAGAAGGACTAGTATATTGAGAAATTTACTAGTCCTGCCAAATCTTTACTAGTCCTGTTCACATTCAATTTTAAAGTTCAAACAACCCGCAACAAAACTGGATGTTTTCTGTGTGTTTGTTTTTGCAAATTGCGTACACCAGTTACACCACATAACGTTCCATTCCTTGTCATAATTCAGCTATTCCCTGTCCATTTCTTCTGAAATTTTCCATTACGCTTTTCCCTATCATAAGAATTATTCCTCATCATTCTCATTCAACTTTGGTTTTTTCCGGTGGCTGAACACCTTCTATCAAATGCCTCATTTTGCCTGTCTTATAAGGATGGAATTGTGCCTTGTTTTGAAATACGAGATGTTATAGTATAGCTGATGCAAATTATAAAAAGCAAGAAAAGGAATGGCACAGTGTGCTTTATATAAGAAAGTCAGAGCAAGAAACACGTTTCAAAACACGTCTTTGCCCCCTCCCACAATTAAATGGCTTCTCCCTAACAAAGACTTAACTTCAGCAGATGTTCTGCATGATCAAAGCAGTGGCTATTGTAAATACTGTTATAAAATATTAGCATCAGAAGATAGAGTAAGTTTCAGCTTGGAAAAGGTGTGTTCCCATCAAACGAAGCCATCTGACACTCAGCGCGTTATATTTAACAGCTCCAATTACGGTATCATAAATCAAAAGTTTGGTAATTGTTCCTAATTAATCAAACCTCAGTGTATTGTTGAAATTAATAATAAGGCAGACAATTTTCAAGTCTTAGATGCCCATGCTCAGAGATTTTAATTCCCAACAAACGTATGGCATTCTGCTTGGATATCTCCACGTGTATTCAATTATTTGTTCATTCTTGTAAGGGAAAAATATAAAAACTATTCTTATCATCACAGAAAAAGTAATTGTATGGAAAGGATGTGTCAATAACGTAATCGTAATAAATTGATCTAATTCTTATAATTATTTCGAAGGAAATGTAAAATATGTAGTTTCCTGTTTGTGACTGTTGGCGCGTTTGGGTAGCGAGCAAAAAAAAGGAACCTTAAACAAAAAAAACGTGCAAACTAATTTCTTTGAATAGTTTTTGCCATGTTCTTTTGTGTGGTATACCGCTTTGTAGTTTATTACTGTGGTCAAGTGAATAAAGTGTGATACCATGTAATTTTTTCATTTAATTCGTTATCAGATTAATTAGGATCAATTACCAAACTTCTGTTGTCAATGACAGGACCATAATTTGCGCTGTTAAGTGAAATGCACAAATCGGATGGATTCTTGTTATAGAAATGCACCTTTCCGAGGCAGAAATTGACTTCATCTTCTCATGCTAATATTTTATGACTGTGTTTACAGTGGCCACTGCTTTGATTCTACAGAACACCTACTAAGTCAAGTCTTTATTAGAGAATGGTGTAAACAAACGCTGACTATTGATAACCGAAACTTACTAGCCCATCGGACTATTAACATTATGAAAGTTACTAGTCCAACAGGAAATCTGCTAGCCTTGGACTAGCGGATTACCACTAATTTAGAACCCTGATATAGCTAAACATACTGAGATATGGATAAATGTAGAAATATGCTCTGAATTCATTTATTATGGTCATGCAAAAATGGCTGTCATTATTATATTTGTGGAATAGAGATAGAGGAACTTTTATCTTTGCAGGTCAACCCTTGTTCATCTAGTTTTTTAATTAATGCTTTGCAGTAACTATAAAATCCAGACAAATGGTAATCCAATATATTAATTTCACAGAGAGACAGACAGATATATAATGCTGTTTAGCAACACAGGAAAAATTACAGACTGCCACATACAAAGACAAACAGAAACAGAGTTCAACTTAGCATGAAGACATGCCTAATGGTAAAAAAAAAACCAAATTATTTTTAAAAATTCTAACAGAAGCTTTCATTAGAGTCAGTCTTTTATTTTTTTCAAGTTTTACATGACTGCTCCCCTGTCACAGCTAAATTTTACAGCAAAGCTTAGCAAAACAAATGGGAGAGAAGGATAGCAATAGAAATAAAACATGGTAAGGAAGCATAAAAACATACAGGAGTTAGGAAACATTTAATGTACCTAGTATATTGTATGCTATTGTGCTGTTCTGTGTATGCCAATCCATGTCGCGTAGAACATAGGCCTGTTTGATCTGCTGGGAATTTCCAACATCCCCTGAAATGATTAAAAAATTAACTGAATCCTTGTAAACAAGGAATTTCCAACATACTTTGAAACGATCACAAGCTAATTGAATCCATGTAACATCACCTCAAATAATTAGATAACTAATTTAATCCTTGGACTGCTCCAGTGGCCTAGTGGTTAGAGCATCTGCCTCGGAAGCCAGAGATTGTGGGTTTGAACCCCAGCGATATGACTGAATTTATTTTAAAGCTATGTTAAAAATCCTAATCACACACACACACACAATTTCCAATATCCGCTTAAAAAATTAGAAAACTCATTTAATCTTTGCAATCCAGGAATTTTCAACATCCCCTGAAATGATTAGAAAACTATTAAATCCTGGTAACATGCAGTGAAATGATTGGAAACTTATTTAATCCTTGTAAACAAGGGTTTCATGGAATACCACAGCCTGCAAAACCTTGAAATGTTGTTTTTAACATCACTTGGAAACAAGAAAAAACATAAACAACTGAAAAAAATTTATGCTTCCACCTTTACCTGAAAGTGATATTTTGTGGGTAGATATATTTGCTGACATAGGCATTACCCAGTATTAATTATATCTATATATCATAACAATACATAGGCATTGGATAATATATGTGATGTGACGTGATTTGGATTTTTAATGTAACTTTAACAATTTTTTGGTCATATTGCTACAATGTCTGCAATGTGGCAGTTTATAGTGATGTCCAGCACTGGGGCATCATGCCGCAGACATGTAGCATGATGTCCCACCCAGTCACGTTATCCGACACCAGGCCAACCAGTCCTAGCACTAACCTCTTAATGCTGAGCGCCAAGCAAGGCAGCTGATAGTACCATTTTTCTAAGTCTTTGGTATGACTCGGCCAAGGATCAAACCCATGACCTCCCACATCCGATGCAGACGCTCTAACCACTAGGCCACTGGAGTGGTGAATAATATAAATTATTTGTTTATATTATAATGATACATAGGCATTGGACAATATAAATTGTTTGTAGATATTGTAATGAGACATAGGTATTAGATTATTTAAATTATCTGTGATTATAATGATAGAGCATAGAAGTTCCAGACCTTTGTCTATTACCGAGGATATTACAAATTATACAATTCTTAAGTTACTAAATCTAGTGGAAGCAGCAATGACAAAAATTATGATACTTGTTATAATTAAAACTGTAAAGACAGGTAATTACAGATAATTAAGATCTAATTACTGTAATGTCTTTCAATGGAACTTTTTATTCAAAAGGAAATCAAACTCTGACTGGTTGACACAATATCCCAAGTTCAAACTCAGTCTTAAACGTTTTATGATCTCCAAGTCTGGTAGTGCCACAAAAAAAAAATTGTATCTGTTTGGCAATATCGACACTTATTTAATTTGGATTTTGTTTTTCATTCTGATTTGAACTTCTATATACCAACCATCATTTAGAAAACAGTTGTTCGAACTTAAATTCAATAAGCCCACAATATCAGTGACTATTTGGTTTTAACTGTAATTTTACAGTACAACAACAAAAATTGGTTATTTGGTGCTGAGGCAATTGGAATAAAATGACTTGCCCATGGAAATATCACAGTAGTGGACGCTGGCTAATCCAATGGTGGGATTCATACCTGCAACAGTTTGGTAGCATGTGCATCATTCTAACAAATGAGCCACCAAAGATCCTGCCTCCACCAGTTAACTCTTACAAAATGAGGAGACTGCAGGGATCCATACAGTGAAGAGGACATTCCAAATGAATGGGAATATATCAAGAGCAAGCAGGGATCCATACAGTGAAGAGGACATTCCAAATGAATGGGAATATATCAAGAGCAAGCAGGGTCCATGCAGTGAAGAGGACACTCCAAAAGAATGGGAATATGTCAAGAGAGTTCTAAGTAAGTTTGCTTGGATAAGGAAGGTTGATAAAATTGTAAATAAAATTATACAAATTGTTCATGCTGGTTGGAGTTTAACAGCACGTACAACACATTATAAGCAGAGTCATGTACAAGAAATGAGAGCTAAATGCCTTTTACAGTAATATACCAGGGTAGCCAATGCATGCTGGTCTAGTTTGGTATCAGACCTGTGATGTTTGTATTATAAATCCTACACTCTACCCACTGAGCTACTGGAAGTAAAGTGGGTGGGTGGGTAGGTAGGCAGGTAGGTATTAAGGAGTAACAGTACATCACAATCATACTGGTCACGTGGTGCTTAGGTGACTGTGTATCATGGATCATGATTACCAAAGTCGGAAAACCTTTTGAGCACATGACTTGTATTTGATAAAAAATTCTGAAAACTCTCCTACCATATATGCTCGCGTATAAGCCCATTCACGTATAAGCTGACCCCCAAACTGAACAGGTATAAACACTAAAAAGTGCATGACATGCATATAAGCCGACCTACAATTGAGACATCTCAAGATGCACAAGGTAAGTTCTAAATGCATTTATTTAGGCAAAGTTATATTTTTAACAAAATTACATGTATACTTATCTCGAGGTTAGCGTGCATGATTATTAAAAAGAAATGGTATAAACTTGCTTGAAAAATAATTTATTTAATTTTCTGTTTTCTTATTGTTTCTGCCTAATTTAGATTTGTGTATAATTTGATCAAATGATGACAAGAATTTTGCAATCGCAAGTTGCTGTAACACTACCTCTCCCTTTTGACTCGATTATTGTTTATGCATTATTGCACTGGGCATTTTATATCAGTGCACTGGTAATTCCATTTTTACTTTGCTTTGAAACTGTAAATACCTAATTCATTAAAATGTAATCCCAGTATGACAACACAATGAACAAACAATACGGTATGATGCTAAAACCATAAAAGCTGAGTTGCATTTTGCTTTCATGTAAGCGACCTTACACCATACCTGTCAATTTTCATGCCGGGAGGAAAAAACTCCCAATTTTTGGGGTTGCTCCATGCCTACCTCCCGATTTCATAATACCTTCCAATTTTTGCAGAGAACTCTCGATTATTATATTATGTCTTTGATTTTCATTTCTTCTACACAAGAAAAGTTCTATATGTTCTGTTGTATCACCTGTGAATTATTGTTGTGTCAAAATAATTACTTTTCTATAAAGAATTCACTTCTCCACTAAACAGAATGTTAAGTTTAAACATTATTCATATAAACTAATGGTTTTGTTTTTACCTCTATATTAATACAAAAATAAAATAATAAACCAGAACAAAAAAGTAAACAACAACAATAAAATTGTCCACAATTAATTTCAGTCCCAAGAATGATCACTACGAATGCTGTAACTCCATCTGCAATAGCGCCATTCCCATGGAAGAAACTTACACGAGTGAACACCTGACATTTTTATACCATATATATCAATGATAATTACCATCATTAAATTAAAAGAAGGAATGAAAATACATACCATGCAGCAAATGTGTCCTCAAAAAACTAATTCAGAATACATGTTTTATAATAAACAATACTAAATGCTTTACGAGTTGACAATAGGGAATAAGGTCAGATATACCAAGAGGGGAAAATAGTTGTTACATGTACGGTACCATGAGGATGGCTATTTTGGTACCTATAGTTCAACAAAATTGGGAATCCTTTCTTTGCCAATCAACTGCTGGTGCATGCATAACACACAATAGTGTAGAACGTGGTTTCTTTGAATTACGGTGGATGGCCAATCATTTTCACAAAATAGTTGCATGGATAAGGATTAACTTTTAATTAGTCGCACTGGCTTTCTTGTTTGTTTATTTAAGACTAATCTTCAGCTATTGTGCACTCTGACCACAGCTGACCAAAATATGAAAATAGGGCACATCACAAAATGAAATAAATTCGCCAACTATCAACATAGGAGACGCAGAAACATCAAGCTTTCCATTGTGTGGAAAGTTATGATGTTTGTTCAGCTAAAACACAAAACTAAAATTGATTGATGTTGATCTTAGCTGAACTATATGAGAATTTTAGCCTTTGTTAATACCACTCTTTGCGAACATGTAAATTATGATGGTTATGTGCCTTGTACAATTAAACGTGCGTACCTTTTTAAAAAATATTACCTCAATTTGTAGGATTGCTTATATCATTGAAAATAAGTAACTCATGAGCGCGTGATTCAACATAAATGAAACAACTATTAATACAATTAGGTTGAAACAATGAATAAAGCAAAATCTCCATCTAATATGTTATGTTTGGAAATAAGTATGGATTTAAGTGATGCTATGCACGCTTTGCACTGTGTAAGTACTGTACATTATAGTTCAGCATGTTCTCCCTGGTAAACTCAACTGGCCCACGAATTATGAAGTCTGTATTTACCTTTATTTAACTTCATGTTGGAGAAATCAGAAAATATGCAGATGCAAAATAATAACAAAATCAATCATAGTACTTTATAACACTTTAATAACTGTTGGGTCACCAAAAGTTACTCTTTTTTACATGCTTATGTCTTAGGACACGGAAAAAATTATTGTTTCAAGTCCCAGGATTTACAGCCATTACAGTAGTCAACAAAAAGATCTAAAAACTGTAAAGTTAGACATTGGCCCACGGAGAAGCTGACCCACCCCTTCTTCCAGGCCTTTATTTTTTCTTAAATTATTAGGCTTTTACGTAAGTATATACGGTAATTCATAAGTTTAATTAGACTGAAGGTAGGCTCATACAATTTCAGCATATTCTCAGCTAGGCTTCCTCTTCTAGAATGTCAATTTTTAATTGTATAGGCATGCATAATCCAATTAGCATACCTGATATGGTTTTTTGGGGGGTTTACCTGTGGAAAAAGTTTTGAGAATATAAATTAACTAAGTTGATGCTATAATTTTCAATGCAGTCACAAAATTTTGCCTTGAAAAATACTGGTATATTTGATTATCAAAGAAAGGCTGCATTATGGAATGTTCCGTTCCAGATCTCACTTCTCTAACCTTTGTCATCATCTATTGCTGACTTGTATTTTCTTATTTGCCTCTTTCATTTAAATTTTTCATTTCGAACTAACAGAAGTTTGATTTCTTGCTAATTTATAAATTTCTGCATTTACCTTTCTTAAGAAATTTAGTTCCTTACATCACTTATACAACCATGAAAATACATTACACTAACAGAAGTGACTTCAATGCAAAATTCATCTGTAAAAAGCACAAGCCCCTAAATTTTCAATAAGTTATTTTTATTAAAATGAACTGTCAGCTGAAACTTGATTGCCATTGGTAATTTTGGCAATCACTATCACCACCTATGACACTCTGAGTTCAGGACCCTCAGTCTCATGAAATTGGGAAACTGGGATTTAGGTGAGAAAAGACCAAGTCCATTAGGAGATATAAGATGATGACATTCAAATAAAAGATATAAAACTTTAATAGAGTAAACCTTCTTGTGTATAAAAATTTCCATCATTTGCTCTCATTTAAATTTTAGCTAATCAATACTTTTGGAATATACAAATTCTTTATTTCTGTTCATGTAATTATCTTTCTTGCCAACTAAATTTCTTTTCCTAATAACCATCTAAGAAAAATGACCATCCCTTGAATTCAGTTTCTGAAAGATGAGGGTCCAGGGATTAGATATTAACACATTAACCCCTGCTGCCTTGATAACAAGTCGTACTTTACCTCGTTCATCTCCTGAGTGCCTTGATAACGTGGCTGAGTTTACCTCGCTTGTATCCCAGGTGCTGAGTTTGAGTGGCAGTATTTGTCTAGGCCTGTATCCCACACGACGGATTAAATCAGTGCAAACCATTGGTTGATCTGAAGCCATTTCCTAATTATGCAGGCAGTTTAACCAATAAAATGTTAGCTTACTTAAATAGAATGAACATTGCCAAACAACGAGAAAAAAATTGACTTCAATAGCAGCAGAAATAGTGAAAATACAGAGTGACCCCGCTATGACACGGTAGTTGGGAGCCATATAACCCAACCATGTTATAGACCGAACCGACTGTTATAAGCAACCACGTCAGATAGCCGAAGAAAATGTACCCCCCCAAAAAAAATTGTGGGGGGTGTAGGTAATAAATGAAGGCGGTAAAATATGTGCTTCAACGGCACAGTTACCATCTTAAATTATTGCATATTAAATGAGAAATACACATGTAGTGAAAACAGAGAAGACATATATAAATATAATAGTTTACTTTATTTAGAGAACCATGAATTGGTACATATACATGAATCCTGTTTATATATAAATGTCTAATGTATAGCATGAATAGAGTATCAACACCGTGTACTCACCCGCGAACCTCATCATATACATTGAATACATAACAAGTGATTCCATCGAAAATATGTACACACAGCTTTAAAATATTCAATAATTTTGTAACAGGTCACATTGGTCTGAATTCAGTAGAAAAACATAGCACAATCACGTAACGAATGACAAAGCACATTTACTTTTCAGTATGTTCCAAGTTGGTAAAAGTTAGTTTGTGTTTTAAGCCGCCGTTGGTAGCGTTCTTAAGCATAAACTTTTTCCCTACAAAAAGGAAACTTTCATAGCACAGTTAACATGTTCCAGTCACGCTGGAAAATGCAAAAATCAATCAGATTCCATCACTTTTATTTAAGTTTGGTACTGACTTCCTTTGAAGAAAAGTTCTTTGCTGTTATTGAAAGATTGTAGTCGGCTTTCTTTGATGAAGGGTGCATGCGCTATTGAAGTCACCAATAAAGGACAGCTTTGGAGAACCAAACAAATGCCCATTTCTTATTGTGGCCACATCATTAAATAACTGTATTGCATGATTGAGACTGGTATTTTTTCCGTTTGTTGAGTATGTTTTCATAACAGTCAGTGTTCAAAGGTTATCTGTTTCCTTTGAAATTTCAGCAAACTGTTTTATCTGGGTACATTTTTAAAAAGGAATTAGCCATCGTTTGGACTATTCTAGTTACTGTCCCTCCATGCATACTGAATAAACCAATAAGTAAGAGGTATTTTTTTTTTTATTTGTGGTAGCAGCGTGATGCTGCCTTCCACGCATGCATCTGAAAATTAACAAAGGGTCAACGGACAATGGAGACCTGGGTGTTCTGATGACAGGGATTATTAAAGAAAATCCGAGTTTTCTGAAGGATTTAATTCTGAGTGAAAAGAAGAAAAATTTTACTTACCATCCCCATACAAATGTCAGTCTTTGTAAATATATTAATTACACCACTCCCTCGATAACTCATGCCCTGATAACTCGCGAACCCACTTATAACGCAGTGTCAGGCGTGGATCCCATTTTTTAAACCCAAAAATACAAAAAAATTTATCCCTATTTGTTGAACTTGAAGAAAATCGCGATCAAAATTGGTAACAGAAACTCGTTTTGTATCACTCATTTTATCGTTAAAAACGGAAATTTTAATCAACACTACGAAATATCAAATTTAAAAATAACTCATACAATTTTTTACATTTTCTTTCCAAACAACATTCCTAGTATACTGCAATTAATGATATGTAAGGAAATTCTGATCAATGAAAATGTCACGCCGAGTGGAGGCAGTACTTAATAAATACAAATTAAATAATTTTTTATGATTTGAAATTTGGGTTCTAGTTCCATCTTTTAGTTCCTTTTAAGTGTAATCATCGAAAGTGCAATGTGTCCTCTTGTAATTAAATGTAAAATGCATCAATCTACCGTAACAGCTATGTCCGCAAGCGTTTCTCTGAGAACCTAATTATGTGCCGACCGTGTTTTGATAACTGACTTGCGGAAGTATTTGTTGTATTGTTGTACTTAATAAATACAAATTAAATAATTTTTTATGATTTGAAATTTGGGTTCTAGTTCCATCTTTTAGTTCCTTTTAAGTGTAATCATCGAAAGTGCAATGTGTCCTCTTGTAATTAAATGTAAAATGCATCAATCTACCGTAACAGCTATGTCCGCAAGCGTTTCTCTGAGAACCTAATTATGTGCCGACCGTGTTTTGATAACTGACTTGCGGAAGTATTTGTTGTATTGTTGCACTGAATTAAAAGCTGGCCTCCTTTATATTATCACATTAATTATGTCTTTTGAATAAAAAAAAGGAGGTGGAAGAAAAGAAAAGTTAAAAGGCACAAAAATCGGACTAACTTAAAATCTAGCGGCCTTGGTCGTATGTCAGGTGAACTCACTTCATTTGATCAATCGAACACTGTAATAAACGTTATTGTGTATGTAACAAAACATACCTTAAATTAACCGACTCTTTCACAATTGTGATCAAAGATAACAAGGCAGCAAAGCGAAAAGAATACTTCGTAAAATAAAGAGCTTGATTTCATAGATATGTACCATTGTGGGCAAGCGAGTTTCAGAGAATTCTTGAACTGGCATTTAGAGATATCCTCAGGGATGATAAGATATTTCATTATTACTTCCAATGAAATCACAGCATTAACATTGCACTAATTGAACAATAAAAAATTGAGTTTCGACGTAGACGTGTCATGAAATAAATGTTGCGTGTTTTTGAAAAGAAAAAGGAATCTTGTTTGGTGGTGTATCAACAGTTAGTCTAGTTCCTAAATTGTGGACTACCGATTTGGCAAGATACTATTAAATACCACTACGGGAACCAGACACATCAAGAAAACAAAAAGCAGTGATGTAATACACAGATTTTTCGCATACACGTGATGGTTGTTCAAACCAGTTGGAATGATCTTTCATATGTTGGATATTTTGAGAGAAAAAAAAATGTTATTTAAACAGAATAATGAACAACTTCATTAGAAAAAGCTCATTATTAAAAATTATTATCGACGTGATTGTAAAATGAGGATTCAGTCATTAAACAGCCCAGTTCACTAACGCCGCCCCCCCCCCACCTCCCCATACGGTTTTCTCTATGTCAAAGCGATTTTTTTCAATTTTTGGAGGTCTCTTGGTAACTCGCGCCTTACTTATAGTGCAATCTTTGTTTGTGGACCCTGATGTGCGCGAGTTATCAAGGGAGAGGTGTATTAGCGAGCAGCCGAAAATCCGATGAAAGATAGATTACAAGACAATGCCTCTTCCAGTTGATATCCGTTACCAAAAATGTCAACAACAAAAAAGCGGATATTTCACAGCATACAGAACTCATGTTAGATGTCAAAATAAGCGGATTATGATATAACAATGCACTGTTTAGATGGTTTGTCAACATGGACAAAGAATTTGTTTATGTAACAATTGATAAATTTCAGTGCATTTTATATCCAGTTTACGGCTTCCTTTCATGGGGCCTCTGAATTTCTGCACTCCAAACCAATGGTTGTATATAAAAATTTAAACAGCCAACAATGTCGCCAATAAAAAAAAAGTCACATGGTATGTTTTGCAGCTAATAAAAAAACAATCCAAGTTTGCGACATTGGCAAAGACCTACGCGATCCCAGAATAAACTTTGTATGCATTTATTTCTTTGTACTTTCGTGCACAAGAAAAATACATATAAAATTTCAGGAGCTAAGCCATGATCATCTTGTATTATTCATACGCGATCTCTTCTCCAAAATGATAACAAACATTTTACATTTTTGTTGTACTTTTTAAGAAAGAATCTTTTTGTGCACAAGAAAAATACATGTATATGAAACTTCAGGAGCCACACAACGACCGTGTTATATCCGAATTATGTTATAATGGAGCATGCTATAGCGGGATCATGCTGTATATAGATCTAGAAATGATGCAAATTGACGAGAATCAGCCACTGGAAGCAGACTTTTACTTGACAGACTCTGAGAGAGAATTTTCAGGATTTTAATCAGACGAGATTGATAATGACATCGAAATAGCTACTGAAGATAACAGCAGTAGTGATGAGAATGAGAATGTTGAAGAGGTTGGAGAAGAAGAAGAAGAAGAAAATAAAAGAAGAGCTGATCGATGGATTGTAAATGATAAAACACACATTGACAAGAGGCTATACACAGGACCATTACCAGGGCCAACAACGGATTTAGACCCTGATGCAAATGAATTTAATTTTTTGGAGCTTATTTTTTTCTTTTGAAGAATCATTAAATAAATGTTTTGTAAACGAATGTCATTAGCATGAGTGTTCATAATTCATGGTTTATTAAGTGTTTTTATTAGTTTATAAATTTTCAGTGAGAATTCTATGGAAGAAAGGTAAGTAAAGAGCAAGGAAAATATGCCCATATGTGTACAGTATTCACAGGATGTTAAGTTTACAAGAGAGATGACAACTGGAATTTCTGCATACATAAACTAAAATTATTTCATATGCTGATGGTGTTAATAATTCTGTGTGAATTCATAATGGATTTTATGGATTATTCATGGCAAGAGAAGCAAATTGGCAAGTACATCATTTGTTTTCACCTTCATACATGAGTTTTATTTCTGCATGTAGCATGTAATTTACACCATTATGTATGTAATTTTATTAAGAATTGCTGTGTCAAATTTCAGCCTAATTAAATGAATATAAATAAAATAATAACAAATTTATTGCAAGTAGCCCCCGCTATACATATCTGCAAGCCATGTGCTGTCAACAAGTCTCAGGAATACAGGCACTGGTAAGGCTAACACTGCTCTAGGTGATCTCTGCATTATTTCTGTAGGGGACTGCCTAGCTGTTTGGCTCAGGGGTTAATGTGTTAAGGACCCAGATGATGTACGCTTTTAGAACACTGTGGGACCAAAGGAAGCATCCGAGGTTTAAGATATGCTGGAAGCAACCCCAGAGAACATTTTATCTTGTCAGGACACCGAGAACTTGGTCTCAAATCCTCAAGACTTCACAAATATGCAATCTTTATGCTTGTTTACATTGTAGAATATTTTTTATGTTATTAAAACAAAAACTTACAGAAACAGACATTCAAATCCTCATCTACACTCTGCAAGTAAAGACTATCACTGGACCAGTCCAGGTTTTGCACAGCACAGGTGTGACCCTAGATTTATGGAAAAGCAATGATGTCAATAAGTATACAAACCAATCATATGGATTCTTCAGCTTTTACTTTGTCATAATATCTATGTTTTTGGCATGTGATATAATTTTCTTAATTTGTTCCTTATCTTTTATATTTTCTTATAATCTATCTTATAGTTCTTATACCTTAAGTTAAAACTTTGAACTTTCTGAATTGCTTTCGTAAAGTTTAAAAACTAGGCAAATAAATGTTGTGAAGCTATCGATGACACATTTGTCCTAAATTAAACACGTTAAGATAGGAATTACACATGCTTGTCCTAAATCAACCACTTATTTCATGGATAAAATAGTGTCTATTTTGGTAATTGCTCTTGGTAATGTGGCCATATATAAAAAGTATTCCACATATCTCTGACACCTATTGCTGTAGATCATATAACGTGCAAATATACAGCTTATTAAAAACAACATGAATCGGCAAATGAAACAGCAGTTCACCAAGAAAACTCAGATTGATGCTTTCTGTTAAAATTTCTTCATATGCTGTTGTATGTTACAAAAACAGTTGTTTTAGGGTTACTTTAAAGTTTGTATTCTCATTCATGTTTGATGACAAATCAGTTTCATTGATCCAATAACCAAAGGCTTTAATGCTAGGATGTTTTCTATCAAAGTCAGTAAAATTCTCTTACGCTGTTTTTGAAAGGGATTTGTATCATTTTTTTAATAAATTTTCCACATCTGTAATTGAAAGACATTTTGTACCTGGGTGATTTCTTTGGCCATATTTGAAGGTAGACCAGCATCATTTATCCTAATGGATATTATATGACTGATAAATTTTAAGAGGAAAGGGAATTTTTTTGTTAAACTTAAAAACACTGTAGACATGTAGACAGTTAAAGTAAGTGTTATGCATAATTAATTTATCAATGTCTTTTGTGTCAATACTCTTGTACTAACTATCCACACGGATTTAGATAATTTGTGGCAAACATTTTAACTGTACATATAGGTTAGTAGCAAAAGTAAATGTATATTTTTTACACAGTTTTCTGTAATTATGGTATGTAATATTATGATTGCTCTTTTTATGCTCAGATTATGCTTTTTTGCCACTTATATTGGTAATAATTATGCTTATACTTCTCTTGTGGTATGAACGTACAACAAAACAGTCCAGGATCACATTTAATTTCCTTCTGATCGGGTACCTGGGAAACTGGTCATTAGAAATGATAGGTACCTGGTAGAAGTTTCCTAATATTTTGACATCTCTCGTGCCCATATTTGGTGGTGAATTGATGAATAATTATGTAGTGAATATGCTACATTTATTGACACTTACATATTATGATTGATAGTATACTTACCCTAAGTGATTTCACCTTCCTAAACTGAGTGTCTTCACTCACCGAGTACACACTAATTAATCCATCGTTACAACCCAAAGCAAGATGGATCCCATCTGAAAGAAAAATCACAGCATTCCTTTATCTTAATGCTGACTCTGATATCCAAACAGTTTACAAACTAGTAGTTAGCCTAAGATATACATAAGTACACTATACATATAATTATACTACCACTTAATGAAATGGGATACCGGACAGAAATAACATACTGTACTTCTTCATTAAGGGTATACTGCCTTCAAGGGAGACCATTCTTACAATGAAGAACAGGATCCATATCATTTTACTATGACTTAACAAAATGGGATGCATAACCCTACCTGCATTATATCAGGACCCATGTTATAATGAGAGGCTTTATAACAAGAACCATGTTAAAGTTAAGGGGCCTTATAACAGGAAGCATGTTATAATGAAGGACCTTATAACAAAAACCATGTTATAATGAAGGAGCCTTATAACAAGAACCATGTTACAATGAAGGGGCCTTATAACAAGAACCATGTTATAATGAAGGAGCCTTATAATTGGACCCAAGTTATAATGAAGGGGCCTTATAACAAAAACCATGATACAATGAAGGGGCCTTATAACAAGAACCATGATAAAAATGAAGGGGCCTTATAACAGAAACCATGTTATAATGAAGGAGCCTTATAACAAGAACCATGATACAATGAAGGGGCCTTATAACAAGAACCATGTTATAATGAAGGGCCTTATAATAGGACCCATGTTATAATGAGAGGCTTTATAACAAGAACCATGTTAAAATGAAGAGGCCTTATAACAAGAACCATGTTATAATGAAGGGGCCTTATAACAAGAACCATGTTATAATGAAGGGCCTTATAACAAGAAACATAATACAATGAAGGGGCCTTATAATAGAAACCATGTTATAATGAAGGGGCTTTATAACAAGAACCATGTTATACTGAAGGGGCCTTATAACAAGAACCATGATACAATGAGGGGTCTTATAATAGGACCCATGTTATAATGAGAGGCTTTATAACAAGAACCATGATACAATGAAGGGGCCTTATAATAGGACCCATATTATAATGAAGGGGCCTTATAACAAGAACCATGTTATAAAGAAGGGGCCTTATAACAAGAACCATGTTATAATGAAGGGGCCTTATAATAGGACCCATGTTATAATGAAGGGGTATTATAACAAGAACCATGTTATAATGAAGGGACCTTACAACAAGAACCATAATACAATGAAGGGGCCTTATAATAAGAACCATGATACAATGAAGGGGCCTTATAACAAGAACCATGATGCAATGAAGGGGCCTTATAACAAGAACCATGATACAATGAGGGGGCCTTATAACAGGAACCATGATACAATGAAGGGGACTTATAATAAGACCCAGGTTATAATGAAGAGGCCTTATAACAGAAACCCTGTTTTAATGATGGGCCTTAAAACAGAACCAACGTTATTACCAATGGTTTTATAGAGAGAATGCTGTACCATGGTTGATTCTGTAACACATCAAGCTGTGAATAGCAATGGAATAATAAAAGCTTTAGAAAATCTGCATATTTCTACATTTTTATGCATAAACTGTCCTAAAACATGTGAAGCCACATTTTAACATTTTGAATTACAAAAGAATTTCATTTTAAGCATTTAGTCCAAAAGTTGTCAGCATACTAATAATGCCATAAGCACAGGCCATGTTTATATGATGGTGTGTTTGATCAATATAACCTATGCTATCAGTACAAGTTTTCAATGTGTTATACTCATACAAAATTACAGTACTTGATCAGTGTGAAAACTTTCACACAAACTGAGCCACATGACTGAATGCACACTGAATCAGTCTTGGTTACTATGCTATTTAAAGCATTGAAAAAGGTAATGTCTTGATGATTAAGGCTCAGTCTGGTTGCCTAAGTTTCTGTCTTGAATTTTGTTCACAAAATACTGTCATACACAGTGCGTCAAGCTGAGGTAAAATAAGGTAGTAATTGATACAAAATCACTTAAGCACAAATATTTGTTAATATGTACATGTTTTATAATGACTATAATACATACTGATTTTCAAAGTAATCCATATAAATCTGCAAGACATGTGTTCACAGAATTCTGTCTTATACTGTGTTCAGCGGTAAGATAAAATGGTAATAATTCTAAATAAAATTCTGAAAGGGACTGATTTGCTGATGTGCATCTTATCAGATGGCCATAATATACACAAAGTATAAAGCATATCAGTTGTGTTCACATTATTCTCTCAAACACTACATACAGTTCTAAGTCTAAATGAGCAACAACATTTAAAAAATCACAAAATTTTTGTTGTGGGCTAAACATCATTTCTCATCACATGATAGGCTATACATGGTAGCCAGTATATATGGTGAAGGAAGAACCCAGGAAAGCCCCAGAAAGAACCACTGACCCAAGGAAAACTACTGGCAAGCTTATTAATGTAACTACATTGGCTGAGCCAGAGACTCAAATAAATGTGACAGAGCTCAGAAGTCAATCATCTGTACAGGTGAATGCCTTTGAAAATTATGATCTGTCAATATTTGCATATTCAGATGTATCAAAATTTCATAGCAATCCATCAAAAACAGGGAGTAGCAAAATTCTCAAAAGATTTTGTCAAACACTACACATCAGATGCAAGACTCAGAGAACAATAAAATCGAACAAAAATTATGGAAGGAAAGAAATAATAATTTGTTGCTATAGATATCTACAAAAAATGGACCATAGGATGTTCAAAGTGTCATGGTGATCCACTGAAGCCTGTGAGACTAGATGTTTTCAAAAGATTCTGTTAGACACTATATTTAGCTCAATGGCTTCATGACATAAAGTGGAATAACTCTGATGAACATCACAGGAGCACAGTGAATTGTTGAAGCATGCCTGTTTAGATGATATTCATAACATTTGCCAAGTTTCATTATCCTCTGTAAACAGTGAGAATTGTTGCCAAGCTTTGTGACTATCCTCTGAAAACAGTGAGACTATATGCCAAGTTTCATGATTATCCAGTGAAATCAGCGAGACTAGCCACTAAGTTTCATGACTATACAATGAAGTTTGTGAGACTAGATGCCAAGTTTCATGACAATCCAGTGGAATGCATGAGACTAGTTGCCCAAGTTTCATGATTCTGGAATCTGTGAGACTAGATGCCAACTTTCATGATTATCTAATGAAGTCTGTGAGACTAGTTGCCAACGTTCATGACAATCCAATGGAATGCATGAGACTAGTTGCCCAAGTTTCATGATTCTGGAATCTGTGAGACTAGATGCCAACTTTCATGATTCTGGAATCTGTGAGAATAGTTGATAAGTTTCATGACTTTATAATCTTCTCAGAATCTGTGATACTGGTTGCCATCTGTGAGACTAGTTACGTTTACAAGATTCTGTCATTTACTGTATACAGCTGCAAAAGTCACAATGGCCAATAACTCTTATAAGTTGTAGAATCATACTGATTTGTTGAACAGAATCATACTGATTTGTTGAATAATGCATTTCCAGTTGTCAACTAAAACATTTACTAAGTGTCGTGACAATCCATAAAAATTGCAGGATTGGTTCTGCTAATGAGAATGTGTCAAACAATGCATTAAGCTACATGTAAAGGGCAATAACGCTTAACAAAAACAGCAGAAGGATACAAATTTGTCAATATGCACAGCTTCAGGTGATAACAGTAATATTTATCATGTTTCAAGAAAATTCATCTAAAACTGAGCAAACAGTTGCACTAAGGAGACAATGTCATATCCTGCATTACGCTTCAATCAAAAAAGGGCAATAACTGTAACAAAAATGCTGAAGCAATATGATTTGCCAACATGTGCATTTTCCAGTCATGACCATAACATTTATCAAGTTCATGGCTATCTCAAAAGCTACAGGTCTAGTTAAATAAACAAGACTGTGTGCTGCACATCAGGATGGTTCGACAAGATGATAACTATATACCCAGTACCCCAGTTGCTCTAGAGGTTGGAGTGGTATAAAATGCTGCACATTTCTTACTTTTCAATGTACTAAAGCTGATTATTCAACAAAAACTTTACTTCATCTGCAACATTATATAGGGCATTTATCTAAAATATATCAGAATTCTAAAAAAAACCATCGTGAAAGTTCTGAAAATACATACATCTTTAATTTAGTCCAGAAATTTCATGTCTCAAGTATTTGTGTTGGATAATATGCTAAAGTTTCAAGGTCCAAGCATTTCATTTCTGTGTTTAAAACTCAAGTTGAAATAAGAATCAAACTTCTGTTCCTAAGTTTATATAGGTTTACTGAAATGTTTAGTACCATCACTTTTTATTTTTAATACCCTTTATTAACACATAGTGCAAAAAGATCAACAATAAATGTACCAAATTATTCATCTTTTTACTCCATTACATTGTGCCATGATGCTACATTGAACAATTAAGTAAAGCACATGAAGACTGCTCACCAGAAATTGTTCCAACAGGTTTTGCATAAAATATTAATAAAAATTAGATCTTCATCTTATATAATGTAACATGTTAGATACAACATGCGATTTCCTGCAAATGATGAAACAACACAATAATGTAATGAAAACACTTTAAAATACATTCAGCTGCAAGTCATTATGCCTTGCATGATATTATGTATACTGATGCCTTGCATGATATTATGTATACTGATGCCTTGCATGATATTATGTATACTGATGCCTTGCATGATATTATGTATACTGATGCCTTGCATGATATGTATACTGATGCCTTGCATATTATGTATGCTGATGCCTTGCATGATATTATGTATACTGATGCCTTGCATATTATGTATACTGATGCCTTGCATGATATTATGCATACTGATGCCTTGCATGATATTATGTATACTGATGCCTTGCATGATATTATGCATACTGATACCTTGCATGATATTATGTATACTGATGCCTTGCATGATATTATGTATACTGATGCCTTGCATGATATTATGTATACTGATGCCTTGAATGATATTATGCATACTGATGCCTTGCATGATATTATGACATCATTTCTTGATCTTATTTAATATTATTATTATATGTGCTACGTGTAGAAACATTATTTATTAACCTAAACAACACAGTAATTAAATAATAAAGTACAAATAGCTGCTTAGGAATATGATAACAGAATGTACCTGGGGAAAATTCAATGCACTCAATCTGCTGTGTGCCTGACTGCACTGATGCCACATGCATTCCATTGTAAGCATTTAGAACAATGAACCGTCCTTCTGTTGTTCCCAACACTAACATCTGAGTCCTCTTCTCTATAGTAATACATGTACATGGTTTCTGAAAAAAGGAATCAAATTAAATGCAGTTTATTTCACACAGATGTCATAAATATTAACGAACATACAAGAGTATGACTTTATTATACAATAAAATTATTACATTAGAAATTCCTATGGATATTTTCTTATGATATCAGAGAGACACTTAACTCCCATTTGATATGATATAGCCAATAATGTGTTCAACAAATTGCCATTAACACCAACAAAAACATAATAAATACATCATTAGAACTGGCAGTCTAGTAGAGGGACTCAAGTTTTGAAAAGTCTCAAAGTTCTTCTGTTCTATCCTTGTTCTAATGAAAGTTATAAATTTTTAAAGCTTTCTGGACTTTGAACTTAAGCTTGAGTTTCTTTCTCAAGACATTTAGACAATATCAGTGAAGATTCTCCGACAGCTAATACATTGGTAGATCAGTGTCTAAATTTGTATCAATGGGCACTGATCTGTCAGAACATTAAACACATTTTAAATATGGTAATTTTCTTACTTATATTTTCTTTATTATTGCTGCAGCACAAAAGACCCTCTTGACACTTATTTAGTTAAAATGCAAAACAATTAGAAACACTTTAACACTGACCTTAATCTAAAATGTGGATGGATGTATAACCATGCTTTCCAAAGTGATCACTGTCAAGCTTCAAAGGAGTATAGTTTGTATCTTATCAACAAATACATCCATATATATTAGCCTTCTTGACAACAAATACATCAGCATACCAGCCTTCTTGACAAAAAATACATCAGTATATCAGCCTTCTTGACAACAAATGCATCAGTGTATCAGCCTTCTTGACAACAAATACATCAGTATATCAGCCTTCTTGACAACAAATGCATCAGTATATCAGCCTTCTTGACAACAAATACATCAGTATATCAGCCTTCTTGACAACAAATACATCAGTATATCAGCCTTCTTGACAACAAATACATCAGTATATCAGCCTTCTTGACAACAAATGCACCAGTATATCAGCCTTCTTGACAACAAATGCATCAGTATATCAGCCTTCTTGACAACAAATGAGTACATTCATGTAATATCAACAAACAGCATTATGAGCTTGTGAAAAGGTGGGCTTGACAATAAGTGGGTACATTCATATTAGTGTCTAGCTTTTGACATTGTGGGCTTGACAATAAACGGGTACACTCATATGTCTAGCTTCTGACATGGTGGGCTTAACAATAAATGGATACACACATATTAGTGTCTAGCTTCTACATGGTGGGCTTGACAATAAATGGGTAGACTCATATTAGTGTCTAGCTTCTGACATGGTAGGCTTGACAATAAATGGGTACATTCATATTAGTGTCTAGCTTCTGACATGGTGGACTTGAAAATAAAGGGGTACATTCATATTAGTGTCTAGCTTCTGACATGGTGGGCTTGCAAATAAATGGGTACATTCAAATTAGTGTCTAGCTTCTAACATGGTGCATTTGACAATGAGTACATTCATATCAGTGTCAAGCTTCTGACATAGTGGGCAACATATACACAATGGGTAACTGTACACAATGAATCAATTAGGTGTCATCACTTACTGCCCTCAAGCTGCATTTTTTTATCATGTCATAACCTTACACAATGACTCAACTATGCATCATCACTAACTGCCCTCAAGCCTGTGGTTGTTATTGTCATCATACCTACTGTACACAATGACTCAATTATGTGTCATCACTAACTGCCCTCAGGCCTGTGAGTTTTATCAAGTCAAATCCTTACAGAATGACTCAATTATGTGTCATCACTAACTGCCCTCAGGCCTGTGAGTTTTATCAAGTCAAAGCCTTAAAGAATGACTCAGTTATGTGTCATCACTAACTGCCCTCAGGCCTGTGAGTTTTATCAAGTCAAATCCTTATAGAATGACTCAGTTATGTGTCATCACTAACTGCCCTCAGGCCTGTGAGTTTTATCAAGTCAAAGTCTTACACAATTACTCCATTATATGTCATCACTACTGCCCTTAAGCCTGTGGGTTTTATCATGCCAAAGCCTTACATTGTAAATGGATAACAGCATTAATGTGCACTTCCAATTGCATAATCCCCTAGAAACCAGGTCTTGAATTCATGAAATGTTTCAAGTACAAATGTCCAAAACTTTTACTTAAGTCCAATTTTTTAAAATTTAGCTCCGCAAAAGCAAAAACTTAACAGATTTGCAGAATAGAAGTTAACTTTGGATATAACTGCTCCTACATTTTAAAGGAATTCTCAGTTTTAGTTTAGAAAGTTTTATTAATACATTGACCATATAAACACTTACCTTCTGAGCAGCTGATGAGTCATCAAATCAGAGATAACCACATCCACAAATTAGCACACCATTTTCTTTGAGATTTCTTTTGAAAATTTTAACAGTCGATTAAAAAGTCATTTTTTTCATCATAGTAAAAATGTCATAAAGTAAAGTTATAAGAATCATAATCTGTACATGTAAAATTGGCCTTGGTGTCAAAGCATCCATTAGTCAGACAAGCATAGTACTCCATACACTAATATATAATCAACAGTGCCCAGTTTTAGAGTGGTCAGAGGTAAATCAGAAGGCTGAAGATACAACACTTAGCTGATATCTGGATGCAGGTAAGTGGAGTGTGGGAATTCATTAATCGGCAGACTTGGTAAAAAAACACCAATGCCATCCAGCCTGCACCCCTTTAACAAAAATTTGGGACCATCAATCTAAACCCCTATGATTTATTTCTTTTGATGCAAATATACTACAAACAATCAAAACAGTGTCATTTGCTGCACATACCTCCACTTGGACCTTCCAGATGATGTCATGCTTGGACTGGGACCATTTGATAACAAGCTGGTCAAGCCCACATGTCACAAATGTTGGTTCCTGTGGATGACTGACCAGAGCTGTCAGTCCCTCCCCCTGGCTCTGAAATGACAACAGTCAACTTTTTACAGGCATTTTTTTATCTTTTGCATTTATATTTTCACATTCTGCTTTCAAATAAAGGAATATGACATTTTTCCCACAACAAAAATTTACTCCCTTAAATTTGGTAAATCAGTGCTTACAGAATCTTGTTTAAAACAAGCTGTATTTTCAATGCCAGTATTCGATGCAATATCCACACTATGTGCTTCAAAAACGTATTTCAGTAAATATTGTTTGGTTAATTTTCATTGTGTGTGTCAGTCTGTCTGAGTATGGAGAGAGAGAGAGATTACTGAGGCATGTGAATCAAATATGGTGATTATATCCTGAGTAATGAAATAACATCACAATTAAAGTATGTGAGATGATTTTTGGCAAAAGTTTTACAATAATCAGTATGGTGATAAAACACCTACAAGCAAGACCACTAGATCTCTGTTTAAATAACCAAACAAAAAATTATAATTATTAGAAATATTCTGAATTGTAGTATTACATTTTAAACTGGAATATAATGGCACCACCTATCAGTTTCCAATCAAGTGTACAGGGTAGGATGATGACTCTTTGGTTAGCATGTTAGATTCATGACAGAAAGGGTGCTGGTTCAAATCCTACCAATGGATCAGCCTGGATCATCTACTGTAGTGTTGTTCTTGGGCAAGGCACTTTACTCCAATGGCCTCAACACTAAATAACCTACCTTGTGTTGCTGTGCCTTAACTCACCAACCCCAAGTATCCTAAAAACATGTTTTTAAGAAAATGTGACACATTTGTAGTTTTTCTGGGAACATTTATTTGTGCAAAATCAGTTTCCAAAGCATAATTTGCAAATATGTATACTTATTTAAAAAATATTCTGAGAGCTGCAATAAATTATTATCATACCTGAACAAGGTATTTAAACTTGTACTGCAAAGATCCTTCAAGGATACAGCCCTTTGAAGTTCCAATATAGAGTTTGCCATCTGTGCCACCATAATTTTGAGGAACGATCTTTTGTATGTCACCTGCCACATCAGGGATCTAAAGCAAAGAAAAATATAATGAGAATAATATCACACGGATATCTCAGTTGGAAGAGTCTTTAACATTACCCTTTAAGGTTACTGAGATAAACATTCTACCTTTTTTCTCTCTCACAACAATTAGTAGCCTATTCCAACCCAAACACAGAAATTCTCATTAGTTAAGAATTATCAGCAGAGTTCTTACCTGATGTTACAAACAGCAACAGACAGAATGCTAGACATATGGAAGGACAGCATGACTGTGACAGAATTTAAATCAATTTTGCCAATAACAATAATAGAAATAATAATAATAATGATGATGATTTTACTTAAAGAGGGTAACACAATTAGGTGAATATACAATCAAACACATATACACACACATGTATACATATATAGCAGTCTGTACATGTATATACAATAATATATTCCTTTCTTTTCCCCAGATGGATACTCACACCCGTACACAGTGAAATAACATAACCAATTGTATATGGTAGGATTGTCATGAGTGAGACAGGTCCAAACTTAGCAAATTAAGTGTGTTGAACTTGATACAACTCAGAATATATGGTAGGATTGTCATGAGTGTGACAGGTCCAAACTGAGCATATTAAGTGTGTTGGACTTGATACAACCCAGTGTATATGGTAGGATTGTCATGAGTGAGACAGGTCCAAACTTAGCACATTAAGTGTGTTGGACTTGACACAATCAAGTGTATAAGGTATGACTGTCATGAGTGAGGCAGGTCCAAACTGAGCACATTAAGTGTGTTGGACTTGACACAATCAAGTGTATAAGGTATGACTGTCATGAGTGAGGCAGGTCCAAACTGAGCACATTAAGTGTGTTGGACTTGATACAATCAAGTGTATAATGTATGACTGTCATGAGTGAGGCAGGTCCAAACTTAGCACATGATTAAAGTGTGTTGGGCTTGATACAATCAAGTGTATAAGGTATGACTGTCATGAGTGAGGCAGGTCCAAACTGAGCACATTAAGTGTGTTGGACAATGATACAACCCAGTGTATATGGTAGGTTTAACATGGGATAACTTCAATTAAGTAGTTGTCTCTTTGTCACCATAATCACAATATATCACAGTGAGCATTAGCAAATAGAAATTCGGACTTTAGGGTCATGTTATGTTTGACAGCAATATTGATTTTAGTAAAGAATTAAATTTTAATGTGGTCCAGTACAAACTGTGGAAAAGGACTTTGTATTTTTATACCATTCTTTGCAAACAATATGTTTAGAGTACATGAATTAGAATTCTAATACACTGTAAACTAATCTTGAGGAAAACCCAAGTTAAACCTAAGACAGTGTGAACTGATCTTGAGTCAGACCCAAATGAATCCTAAGACAGTGTGAACTGATCTTGAGTCAGACCCAAATGAATCCTAAGACAGTGTGAACTGATCTTGAGTAAGACCCAAATGAATCCTAAGACAGTGTGAACTGATCTTGAGTCAGACCCAAATGAATCCTAAGACAGTGTGAACTGATCTTGAGTAAGACCCAAATGAATCCTAAGACAGTGTGAACTGATCTTGAGTCAGACCCAAATGAATCCTAAGACAGTGTGAACTGATCTTGAGTAAAATTAAAAAGCTGTGATGATCTGGATCATCAAGATTTGGGTGCACTATTCTGTGTAGTTAAAATAAGATCAGGGCTGAGCAAATTTTTTTTAGCCACTAGTCCAGGACAAGTGGTTTCAGAAAATTCACTAGTCCCACCTTACTCTTCACTAGTCCCACCGTACTTTTCACTGGTCCCAAAATGGTAATCACTTGCCGAGATTTGATGAGACGTATGTACTTAATCCATAGAAGAAAAAATAAAAAAAATAATATACAACATAATTATTTCTTAAAAGAATTTAATTTTTCAAAAACGTTGGTTGTTATACATTTGGCTTCTTCAGGTTCATGTATATATGTTTTAGCTGATGGATTTGAAAATATGTCCATGTATATGTCTGCCACCTGCACCAGCACTAAGCCAGCAGTTGATAGCTGTGTCTGGGTTAAAGTCCTCAAGCTCTGGTCCATTTGCAGAAATGTTAATTAGCATTTGTAAACTCTTTTGGTTTAAGGAATTCCTTAATGAAGTCTTGATTAAGTTCATTGAACTAAATCCTCGTTCACACTCAGAAATAGCTACAGCACACTCAGTATCCTTCTTACATTTTATCCCTCCATTTTCAAACAAATTTACCTTCACCTAATCGCCGTTATTACCTTCCTTGCGAAAATAATTTAGCAAACTCATTTTATCCACAGAGTAACTATCAGCTTGCTTGACAACTACTTTCTAAAGTGATCATAAGATCAATTTTCTCTTTTAAATATGAACTGAAACAGCTCATTAATTAGTGTAATTGTTTAGTTTCAAACACAATATCACACGTGGAAGTTAATCATCTGTATATTCAATTATAAATTAAAGAATTATTACTGTCATTTAATCAGTTCGTAAAGGAAACCAACACTGATGTCAGTAAAGTACCTTTCATTTATTTAATTCCACTGACTCGCTGGATTATAATCATAGTGAGCCACTCGTTATGATCTAGACTGAGTAAACTCATTGCAACAAAACCGCTTACAGCACTGCTAATTGATCATACTGGCTTTCTTTTGTTTGACGTGTTTTGATTTGCCGATAATTTGGTCGCTTAGCCCAATATGCAGTCAAGCAGTAACAGGATGTAAATGTATACATGAAGAGGGGTAGAATCAAATATTCAGTATGCCGAGACGGCATGATTGGCCAAATAAAGGCAGACATAGTGATTAAAGAACGAAAATAAGGACAAGCCCGACTTTTTCAAAAAGCACTTGTCCCGGACTAGCAACTTGAAAAATTTTACTTGTCCAACTTCAAAAATGACTAGTTTGGTATGTCGGGCTATGGGATTTGCTCAGCCCTGAAGATAATTCCTTCAATCTTAAATGTTTTCGAACCTGGTTCCAGTTTTGGATTACTGGATATGCATTAAATACTGCAATGGTAATAAGTGTCAAGTTTTGAATCATCCTAATCTATAATTATTCTATCTGAGTCTCCATTCTGATAAAAAATATTAATACTACAATGATATACAAAATATTAATACTACAATGATATACAAAATATTAATACAACAATGATATACAAAATATTAATACTACAATGATATAAAAATATTAATACGACAATGATGTCTTACAACTCTTGACTTGATTTCAATGTAGTTAGATGAGGAGTCCCAGGCCTTTATCTCAAAACCAGAGCCTGAAAGCAGAGTGCCATCTTCCAGCATACACAGTGCTGTCACTGGGGCCTGCAAAACATACAATATTGTCTTTGGTAGTCTGTCTTGAGATAGAGTCTTGACTAGTCTGAATCGACATACAGTATTTGGTTAGTCAGAATCAAAGTATATTCTTTGGTATTCTGATTCCAGATACAGTCATAGGTTGTCTGAATCCAAATAGTCTTTAGTCAGTCAGAATCCAAATAGTCTTTGGTTTATCTCAATTGAGATAATTTTCTTGGGTTAGTCAGAATCAAGCTTCTGTAACCTTGAGTTAGCCTCAATCAAGATACATTCTTTGGTTAGTCTGAATCAAAATACATTCTTTGGTAAGTCTCTGTACAAATCAAAATACAGTTCTGCTCAACTGAAATATGTTTTTTGTTCCACTGAAAAATGATGCAGTCTTTAGACAATCTGAAAAGCCAAAGTCTTTAGTTAGTCTGAATAACCCATGTCTTTAGACAGTCTGAATAGCCAATCTTTAGTTAGTATGAATAGCCAAAGTCTTTAGTTAGACTGAATCAGAAGATACAGTCTGTGGTGAGTCTGAACCAAAAATACAGTTTCTGGTAGGCCTGACTAAAGACAGAATCTTAAAGTTTTATAACAGGGTTATTACAAATATCAGGAGCAAAACAAGTTTCTTTGATAATACTTACCTGATGAGAATATATTTCAAATACATTCACTACATTGCAAACTCAGCCCTCCAAAGTTTGCTGTTAGCAACAAAAGTGCTGCAAGTTGTCTGTGGAAGTCGTACAAGAGTGACCTCCACTTCAATTGCAGGACTGATGTCAAATCCCATCCATCTACATCAGTTACCACTACAGTGGATGTGCACACTAAACAAGGTTTTAATGATACTACAGTACAACTGGGATAGTATGCCCATTTTATGATTGGGTAAGTTTTATATCAAGAAACAAATTTTGTTCAAACAACTGGTTTCTTCTTCGAACAGACTACCTAATCATATAATATCTGAGAGAATATGTAAGCAGTGGAGGGAGTTACATCCCCTTACCCCACGGAAGGCCTAATCCCCCATTTCCATTTTGCCTCCATTCAGTGAAGGATTAAGCTACACAAATTTGCATTTTGCAAAAGAATCAAATAATAAAATCACACAAGATGAAATAGATTTTTGGGTCTACTGAGACTATATGAGTATCAAAACAGTAATGGTGGTTATTTCCCTTATTTACAGTATATGGTGACTGGATTCTATAGAAACATAACTACTGTAGCAGCCTCATTTTCAAAATGGCTACAGTTTTTAGTTTGAATGGTCATACGTTTGCTCATTGATGTTGGAAATTTTATTGCAAGTAATACCAATACATGCAAAGCAACCAATCATTGAAACTGGGAGATAACTGTAGACCACTCGGCCACTCAGGGCCCCCAGAGCAAGTTGTAATGATGGTCATCAAGGTAGTGTAAACATATATGCCATGTATTAACCGAATTCCACCCCATGCAATCCATATACAGATAGCATCGTGTCAGCATCATTTCTAGCTAGAAACATGTATGGTCCATGAACTGAATCTTTAAATATAAAGAACAGAACAATGGCATGCACATGTAAAATCAGTCATTAAACTAATTGCTGTGAAGAGGATGCTATTGATAAAGATTAAAATATATACGGAAATTACATGCATGTAATAAAAGACAACTGTCTGACAGAATTGCTTTTTAAAGTAAAGTGCTGCAGCTGAACTGAATGAATAACTATCAACCCTGAGGTAGGCTATCAAAAAGACAACACTTTTATCACGATGAAATCTGACAAATGAATATTAAATACTTTCATTCATGATAACAATAGCTTACTTCCCTGTGTGAAAAACTAAAATATTTTACATGCAACTGTATACTATCAGAAATGCTTCCACAACATGTACCTGCAATGATGTCAGCCTGAATGCTATTTTGTATACCTTGTGGGCACTTCTCCTCAATTTACATGTAAATGCATCACTTTCATCCCTGGCCCACAGTAAGAGGTTTCCATTAGTATCTCCAGTGATGACATCTGCAGTTGAAGTGAAGGCAATACAACACACAAACTTGGCAACCTCATCCTAAAAAAAGGACAAATGATGTTAAAATTATGCCTGACTCTACTGATCTATTGTTAAACATATATTGATCTATTGACCTACTTAAAAAAAATACTGATCTATTTTTATAACATCTACTAATCTGTTGGTTCATCATATAACAAAAAAAAATCTACTGGTCAATTGTATAACAAATATAGATATACTGGTCAATTGTATAACTCTTTACCTCATAGAGCAAAGTTACCCAGTGCAGTGCGCTATAAATAGAACACCTGTTACCTATTCGACTCCATACACATAGACTTGCCTGGTAACTGTTAAGCAATGTAGTGTATGTTACATTTAACAGCAATTTTAACCATTTTACATTTTTGGTACAGATCTATTATATGTGGAAAAATTTAACAAAAGTTTGATTGTTATAGCTGTGTAATTATTTTTCATGGGATAATTTTTTATGCGCTTTAAAATCTGAAGAGAACTCATTCACTGTCAAGTCAGTGAAACTGCGTGACCAACCGTAGCTGCCAATTTTCATACTCAAAATTTACAAGGTTTTTGTCCACATCTACATCACTAAGTCATCTGAATTTGATAATTTATAAAACTAATTGCTGCCTACATCAATATGAGAGCCTTTACCTCAGTTATTGAAGTTTTCACAGCTGTGATTCTAATCATAAAAAACTTCGTAAGAACTGAATGAAATCCACGACCTCCATTTTAGAGTGGAGATTACGACCTAGTTACTTTAAATAGCAGATTTCGACCACAGCATAAACAGTGACCACATGATCTGACTTAACTGTCATTCGCAGAAATGAATGTAGTATCTAATAGAGGCTTTTCCCCGAAGATGGCGCTACGAAAACCTGCTTAAAATGGCTGATGTTTACAGCAGGCGTCAAAAGGTGCATCCATGCAAATGGAGTAGAGGCATCAAAAGGAGCTTGCATAAGGTAAAGGGATAACAGACATAGATTTGTCTAAATTTTATAAAACAGATACCAATGTACAGTGTTGCATATAATGATCTATATTTATAACATCTAAGGTAACAGTCAGACCTGATTTAAAAAGTTACATTTTAAAAAAGTAAGGAAAATTTAACTCTTAAGCAGGCATTGACTAAACAGAGGTTTATTTCTGTAAAAATAATTTTGTGTAATGGACAACGGAAAAGGTGTGTTTAAACAGAATATTGGCTATATCATGCACATTGAGATAGCCACCCTGGACTGGCCTGGATGGATTGGTCCAAAGACTCCTGGATTATGATTGCAAAGCTCTAACAACTAAGCTACCATGCTCCCTATTCCTTCATAAAAGCAACCTATATCATAAGTTTAACTGTATTCACCATCTCTCACATGACAGTAAAAGACAGCCAAATTTCATTTTCTTGTAAAATGTCTCACTTTTATGTTATATACATACAAAACAGTGTCATGCAGTTTTACAAACAGTAGTCTTATCTTGTTACCAATTTTAAAACAACATAAGTAAACAGTTATTGGAACATATCTATCAAAAGAATTACATCACTACTCATTCCACCACACAGTAATGCAACATAACCAACTCATCTGACATTAGTCTGATTAGTTCAGATACATTATCGTTCATAAGGACTCACAGCAACATGTACAAATTAGCATTTCTGCCCTAAAACATGCATGACAGCAATTCTTTAAAGATCAATAAAATCATGTGACACCTGTCACTCAACCCTTCTGAATCTGAGATGTCAGATTTTGTGGATTTCAATCATGCTGCTAACATGGATGTATCCTCCACGCCAGCATGCATCCTAAATCAAGTTATTTGCTGACAAAATACAAAAGCCCTTTTAAAGGCAGATAACTCTTCTTGGCATAATGCAGTGTATGACCTATCAAACAGAATGGCTGGCTTTAGCTTACCAACTAGAAAAATGTGCAACTATCAAACTTTGTGAAATTTAATTATCTGGAAATTTAGTACCTTTGTGTAGATTCTTAGGTATTTGCACCAAAAAATTGATGACACATGTGATATGCATACTGTTGTAGAGAGTGATAATTGGAACTATGTGACAGGACCCTCAGTCAGGATTTGACCATGGAGAAGAAAACATTTAACTGCAGTGCCTGCTTACTCAAATATAAAGTATGCTAGGTGTGTGTGGCCATTTTTTACTGTTTAATACAGCTGTAGAACAAGTTCAATCCAGAAAAGGACCCTCTATGTAGAAATTTACTTTTAAAAAAACGCTAAAAGTATTTCAGTAAAATTGTAAGTAATGTTGAAATATGCAAAACAAAAAAAGCAACAGAAAAACTCAAATGCAGTATCAACACATACAAATGTAGAGGTCAAAAACCATAATGACTGCTGTAGTTTATACACTTGGGTACAATATTTAACATTTGATTTCATAAACAATATTCTGACTTCTGAATGAGGGAGCTGTGATGAATCAGTTGTTAAAACATTGGATTAAAATTCCAAGGACTTGGGGTTTAATACTTGTGTAGGCCAGTTCAGGTCCAAGGAGTTGATATGTCCTTTATGAAAAGCACTTATCGACCCTTTTTTCAGCAAGATACAGACAAATAAAGTGTTCAAAATGTCATTACAAACAACCAATTTTTACAAATCTTAGTCTTAAACTATGTGAAAAGAAATTGAAACCAAAAAGTAAAATTCAAAAAACAAAATTATTTCCCCAGAATACAAAGTGAAAATTTAAAAGAGACTTCAAGTATTGTGAATTAATTTCCAATAATCCTAAATGTCCTATCACAAGTCCAAATGTATTGAATGTTCTGAATAGATTTCCTGCGTCTTCAACACCCTGATGTACCAAGAGTCTTCAACACCCTGATGTACCAAGAGTCTTGAATATAATTATGTACCAAGTGTCTTCAATACCCTGATGTACCATGAGTCTTGAATATCCTGATGTACCAAGAGTCTTCAATACCCTGATGTACCAAGAGTCATGAATATCCTGATGTACCAAGAGACTTCAATACCCTGATGTACCAAGAGTCTTGAATATCCTTATGTACCAAGAGTCTTCAATACCCTGATGTACCAAGAGTCTTGAATATCCTTATGTACCAAGAGTATTGAATATCCTTATGTACCAAGAGTCTTGAATATCCTGATGTACCAAGTGTCTTCAATACCCTGATGTACCAAGAGTCTTGAATATCCTGATGTACCAAGAGTCTTCAATACCCTGATGTACCAAGAGTATTTAATATCCTTATGTACCAAGAGTCTTCAATACCCTGATGTACCAAGAGTCTTGAATATCCTGATGTACCAAGCCTTCAATACCCTGATGTACCAAGAGTCTTGAATATCCCTATGTACCAAGAGTCTTCAATACCCTGATGTACCAAGAGTCTTGAATATCCTGATGTACCAAGCCTTCAATACCCTGATGTACCAAGAGTATTGAATATCCTTATGTACCAAGTGTCTTCAATACCCTGATGTACCAAGATGTCTTGAATATCCTGATGTACCAAGAGTTTTCAATACCCTGATGTACCAAGAGTCTTGAATATCCTGATGTACCAAGAGTCTTCAACACTTTGATGTACCAAGAGTCTTGAATATCCTGATGTACTAAGAGTCTTGAATATCCTGATGTACCAAGAGTCTTCAACACCCTGATGTACCAAGAGTCTTGAATATCCTGATGTACCAAGAGTCTTCAATACCCTGATGCACCATGATGATGCAATCCTGAATGTCTTTGAATGAGTTTTCACAATAATCCCCCCAAAAATAGTTTCAGTCCAAAAAGTCAATGAGCACTATGTAATTCCAGTGAATATTTCAAATAAATAATTCTTCCAGAATTATATCTTAAAACAGTTACAAACTCTTATCATAGATTGTCAACAACTGATATGAAAAAGGAATGAATAATTGTTTACCAAACCTTTAGATATACAAATAACCACTTGACCTAAAATGCAAGATTTCCAACAGAAAAACCTAGTGCGACTGTAAATAAAACTGACCTCAAACTCAGATAACATCTTGATTACTACCTAGAATCATCTGAAATGTCAGGTAGGCATAAACTCCATCCATAGACTCAACCAAATCATGATAAAAAGTCAGGTAGGCACAAATCAAGCACACAATATAAATTAAATATACACAACATAGCCAATATCCAATTGATGGTAAAGTGAATATAAGTGTGTTCATCACATCATAAATATTGTGATTTGATCTTTCATTTATGGTAATGTATCAAGTGCATGGTGCTTACTATAATGTGGTATAAAAGGAAGTGCTTTATAAAGAAATAATTAACTATTTACAAAAAAATAATGCAAGTTTTAGGTGGAAGTTGCTTTTTTGTTACAGTGTAACTGTTTGTAACAAAGGTTAGAAACAAATGGGTAAAAAAGGGTTAAAAAATCTGTGGTGAAACTAAGAAAAGTAAAAAGACTATCAAATATTATCAGCATTCAAAGTTAATATGTGAGTACAATAAAATGTTCTTGAAAAAAAAACATTATCTAGCGATTGGAAGCAATTTGGCACTAACAGCTGCAAATATCTGCAAACTTGATAAAAGGTATGTCATGGCCTGCATGCTGGTCCATACCTCAAGTTTCAAGAAAAGGAATATATAACATTTTAAAACTCAGGTTAATAATAATAATAATAATAATAATGACTCATTTGGTCAACTCACCAATCTTCCATCACACTTTATGCCTTATATATATATATATATGTATAGTTTTTACAAGATGAGGTGTCTTTAGACAACAAATGCTATTACATAGGCATAGTATGGATAGCTGGCTCGGTGTTTTAACTCATTCGGCCCCAGCACTGTTTTCAGTATCTCTGCTGCTATGCCTCAGAAGCATAAAGCTGTGTCTAGCTGCTTGTGCCCTAGAGTTTTTACCTGTCTGAAAACATCATGCACATGCATTCACTCTTACTTTAATTTCTCTTCTTATATCCCCAGAAAATCAACGAAATTTTCACCATTTATTTCAAATGAATTTGTCGACACACTGATGTAATTTTTTCCCTATTTGTCGAAGTCTTTCACAACTTATTTATACAGTATTTACACAATTATGTGCAACGTTTATCGCAAGAACTCCATCATCATCGCTGTCAGCATCATCATCTTCAGACGATTCAATCTGAGAAACTTCTATGTCCAAATCTAAATCTCACAAAATATCCAACTGCTGAACATATCTTTCCTCAGCTTGCTCAATATTTTCAAGATCAAACCAGAGAAACTCCACATTTTTGCTCTCATCAAAAATCACTCTTCCAACCACCATCATTTATGATTTTTCATGAACAGAACATGTGTAGTTAAACCGCTCTCAAACTAGCCCTTGGCTTCTGAACAATTAAAATTTCCACAAATGAAAGTAAAATTATTTCTGATTGGTTTAATAGTTGTTTAGTTCTTGGAATAAACCATTTCTAACCAATCAGAGATGTTGTATCTAACACACATTCATTACGCCTGGAGATGGGATCGGCCATTGAATGCAGTAAACAATTCACGACTACAGGCGGGATCGGCCAATGAATGCAGAAACCGGATCACGCCTACAGACGGGATCGGGGCCAAATGAGTTAAGGCACAGTAACACATGCAAGCTTTTTAGCATGCAAGCACGTGGAGTAAAGTGCCTTGCTCAAAGACACACTACTGTAGCTGACCTGAGCTAATCCAATGGTAGGATTCAAACCCGCACCCTTTCGATCAAAAGTCCAGCATGCTAACCATGAGCTACCACAGTGGACATGCATACAGACATTAAAGTGATATGAAACTTGTATGAAGGTGACTAAAAATTAATGCACATATGCAAATATATATTTATTTCCTACTCCAAAGTCATCCTATATTTTTTTCATAATACTCAACGTAAATGTTTGAAGATAAGGGTTATCAGAACACTGTGTTCCAATGTGTAAACAATGCTATGAATAATAAGAATACAATATTTCAACACAAAAACATCCTACAAAATCTCAACGCTGCTGCTACCCCAAAAACTTATAAATTTCTCATTATCTGCTAATGAAGGATGGACTAATATGAATTTCTCATTATGAACTAATGAAGGAAAGACAGGCTCTATTATTGATCATGCAGTGCCATGACAGATTTTCTAACAATACTAAATTAGCAAAACCAAGCAGTATATAGGTCACACTAACAGAACCTGTGCAATTTTCTATACATGTGAACTTGTCTTATTTCAACTGCTGTGTGACTTTTTCTTATTCTTTTCATAAAGAGGGAGTATAATATTTTACTTATTTCCTCAAAACTGGTAAAACTTATCAGAAATTGAAAAGAAATAAGACAAATCAAGCACAAAGATTCCAATAAAGTGTTATGTAATCAGCGTGGAGAGTGTAAACATTAAAAATTATATGTTTGCCATACTTACTTCATAACCTGGTGCTAAATAATTATAGTCCTGAAAGTAACGTTATTTCAATGATTTTTTTTGCCAGCATACACAACACTTATCTGCCACTGTTTCACTAAAAACATACACCAAAGATTTCTGTGCAAGTTTGCATGCAGATTTTATATCTGATGTCTTTCCTACACACATAACATTTTTAACTTATGCACATTCTTAGGTGGTTTGCTGTTAGATATGCACATTCTTAGGTTGTTTGCTGTTAGATATATCTGTATTATACATTAACTTATAAGGGCTGTTCAATTTAAATATACATTGTTCCCAGGGAAGACAGACTTTTTTACAAATGTATGCCACAGGAATATGATGATTTCAGAGTTCAGATTAAAATGATAACAAAATTCTACATTGCATATATTGCCCAGCTGTACATTTTCTGAGGTTATACTTGGAATTTTGACCTAAAACCTTGGACATCCAAGGTTTTTCCATGGTTTTCCGAGGAAAACCTGGAAAGCCTTGGACAATACTGATATTTTGTCCAAGGTTTTATATGCAAACCTTGGACATTATCTCATACATTGGTCCAAAAGTCCAAAGATTCCTCTATGCTTGTACTAGCAGATATTAATATTCTGATCATGTTTACATTTTCTCTACATTTTTGGTCATGTCTTTGTCTGTTTTTAAATATCTGTGGAAATAAATTAAAGAAAACTGACATGCATGTGTTTTCTTCAAATTTATATGAGTATATATTCATCCTTCCACATCAGCTACACTGACATATACATGTACTCTAACTCCCACCAATATTTCTATTTGAATCAGATAGTCTGGGTTATTAATTCTTCAGATACTATTTATGGAAAAAAGTACTTATGGATTTTGAGATAGTATTTTCCATGATGCTATAATACATGAGCCTGCTTTCCATATGGAAAAAAGTTCTTATGGATTAAAGCTGCAACTTTATTCCATATGGAATTTTCACTTGCTGTGAAGTACTTATGGAACTGATATGGAATAAATTGTCTGATTCCATAAGTTTTTCAGTCCTTATCTCTTCCATATGGATTCCTGAAGTATTCCATACGGAATCCATGAGAAATTTCTGTATGGGTAATGTTGTTATCAGTGCATATTAAGACCAATCTGTTATTGATTTATTGTTACAAATTGTAAAGTTTCTCTGACTTTCCCTCTATCTATTCCTATAAAAAATCTTGGTCAATCCAATCATGTAAATGTAAATTAAACCGCATATGGCGGCTGACCCAGATTACCATACCATGGGGAAACAACTCTGTATTATTGAGGTATGCACCTACCATATCCATACTGGCCACCATGGAATGAAATTTCAAGTGTAACTGTGTAAGGACATGTGTGTCACTATCTGTATATGACTTATAATCATCAAACATCAGACAGTACACTGAATATATTTAATAAACAAAGCCAATGCAGGTATAGCAAGTTTGACTGGAGTTTTGTATATGGTGATCAACGTAATTGCATGCACTTTACAAAAAAAGTAATGTTTATTCTTTTTCATTGTAAACTTATACGAAAAATGTTGACATTTTAGAGGAAGCTGCACACAAAAATATTTGCGTCCTTACTAGCTACAACTTTACCTCTGTAAACAACTGATGGCACGTATCCAAAATTAATCTGAAAATCCCATTTGCCTCGATAATATAGAGCCCGCGATAATATAGCACTGGAGTATACAGTGAAATAATGATACATTAGTTTGAACTTGTCAGGCACTGAGCCAGGAATAGAATATAATCTTGACTGTATTTGTTATAAAAAGTTTAGAATGATGGTCCCAAATTCAAAGAACAGTCAGTTATAGAAATATAGCATTTTCAGATTTTATACCTTGTTTTCAGAACTAAAGGATTCCAAACATGATTTGTAAATTGAAGGCTTCCAATAACCGTTATGATATACGCATACTGTTTTGTTTTATTAATTCATCGTATTTTATATTTTCAATCAACATTTTTTTACAGAACTGATCCAAAAGAAATGGCAGAATATCAAAGAGGTGATGATAAACAAGAAAATCAGTGAAGTGCTAAAACCATCATGAAACCAGTATGGATGGATTTTCAAAATTAAATGGATAATTGGCACTAAAGGAATCTTATGATCATTCTTGATATTTGGACCTTTGAAAAAAATTTATTTATATGTGCTGAACAAATTAAAAATAAAATATATTTATATATTCTATAATATTTGCTTCATTATTGTTGGTCTGATGTTTTATGCCAGGGAGGTGTCCAAGAAATCTTTGGACAATATGTCTGAGGACACCTTGGACAATATGTATTAGGAATCCCTGGACAATATGTCTGAGGAACTCTCACAATGGTTGAAAACCATGAACATGTTAGAGAATTCCTAGGAAACCTCGGAGATTGGTTACAAAATACCTAGGAAGTCCAAGGTCAACCTCTCACATTTGACCAAAAAAACCTTGGACACTGGTTAAAAAAAATTGTCCTTGGACTATTACCTCAAAAAGTCAGCAACGAATATTCTGAGGTTTTTCCTAGGAACATTTGTCTCATGATTTCCTTAGGAAACCTTGGAATATGTACCGCCGCGTGGTGACTAACCTACAATGAAAGTGCCTTCCCTGGGTCTCATTTATGTTTTACTGGAACAGCCCTAAAATAGTTTTTTTAAAGTCATTTGGGTTAATGACAATATTATTAATGATTTACAATCCAAATGTTGTCACACTACTAGCATAAAAAAACTCAAACTGAGACCTAATTTTCATTACACAAGTCATACTCCTTAAGATATATGCATCAATGAAGTTTCATTACTATATAATCAAGTGTCAAATATAAAGGTAAGAACCTGATTACATTTTTTTAATATCCTGTACATGCAGATAATAATACAACTACTACCACTGTAAAACCCATGTCTTGCAAAATTCCAACTCAGGCCAAACAAAAACTTTGCATAAATTTTATAGCAAAAACAAATGAAAAATGCAACTATTATTTGTGAACAGTGCATCTTTCTATGTAGCATTCCATAGAGGAATTTTCTGTGATAGCAACAAATATTTTTTGAAAAGCCATTGGATATTACCCTTATGTGTAAACCTCTACATTTACTTAAAAGATGAGCACAATCAGCATTAATAATTACCTTTTGTGTAAACCTCTACATTTACTTGAACAAGGGGCACAATCAGCATTAATAATTACCCATATGTGTAAACCTCTATATTTAACTGAATGAGGGGCACAATCAGCATTAATAATTACCTTATGTCTAAACCTCTATATTTACTTGAACAATGAGCACAATCAGCATTAATAATTACCTTATGTCTAAACCTCTATATTTAGCTGAATGAGTGGCACAATCAGCATTAATAATTACCTTATGTGTAAACCTCTATAATTAACTGAATGAGGGGCACAATCTGCATTAATAATTACCTTATGTCTAAACCTCTAAATTTACTTGAACAATGAGCACAATCAGCATTAATAATTACCTTATGTGAAAACCTCTATATTTAACTGAATGAAGGGCACAATCAGCATTAATAATTACCTTTATGTGTAAACCTCTATATTTAGCTGAATGAGGGGCACAATCAGCATTAATAATTACCTTATGTGTAAACCTCTATATTTAGCTGAATGAGGGGCACAATCAGCATTAATAATTACCTTATGTGTAAACCTCTATATTTAACTGAATGAGGGGCACAATCAGCATTAATAATTACCTTATGTCTAAACCTCTATATTTAGCTGAATGAGGGGCACAATCAGTATTAATAATTAACTTACGTGTAAACCTCTATATTTAGCTGAATGAGGGGCATAATCAGCATTAATAATTACCTTATGTGTAAACCTCTACATTTACTTGAACAAAGGGCACAATCAGCATTAATAATTACCTTATGTGTAAACCTCTACATTTACTTGAACAAGGGGCACAATCAGCATTAATAATTACCTTATGTGTAAACCTCTATATTTAACTGAATGAGGGGCACAATCAGCATTAATAATTACCTTATGTCTAAACCTCTATATTTAGCTGAATGAGGGGCACAATCAGCATTAATAATTACCTTATGTCTAAACCTCTATATTTAGCTGAATGAGGGGCATAATCAGCATTAATAATTACCTTATGTGTAAACCTCTACATTTACTTGAACAAGGAGCACAATCAGCATTAATAATTACCTTATGTGTAAACCTCTACATTTACTTGAACAAGGGGCACAATCAGCATTAATAATTACCTTACGTGTAAACCTCTAAATTTACTTGAACAAGGGGCAAAATCAGCATTAATAATTACCTTAAGTGTAAACCTCTACATTTACTTGAACAAGGGGCACAATCAGCATTAATAATTACCTTATGTGCACACCTCTACATTTACTTGAACAAGGGGCACAATCAGCATTAATAATTACCTCATGTGTAAACCTCTACATTTACTTGAGCAAGGGGCACAATCAGCATTAATAATTACCTTATGTGTAAACCTCTACATTTACTTGAACAAGGGGCACAATCAGCATTAATAATTACCTTATGTGCACATTCTACATTTACTTGAACAAGGGGCACAATCAGCATTAATAATTACCTTATGTGTAAACCTCTACATTTACTTGAACAAGGGGCACAATCAGCATTAATAATTACCTTATGTGTAAACCTCTACATTTACTTGAACAAGGGGCACAATCAGCATTAATAATTACCTTATGTGCACACCTCTACATTTACTTGAACAAGAGCACAACCAGCATTAATAATTACCTTATGTGTAAACCTCTACATTTACCTGAATTGGGGGGCACACTCATTATTAAATAAGCAGCATATTTTTTGTCCGCTGTACCTGAAATATCCCACTGTTCCTGTCCCTTAGAATTCGCCCATCTTTGTTTTTTGCAGGGTCATAGAAGAGCTTCCAAAAGTAAATGTGCTGACTTCCAAATGTAATAAGTATTGTGTCATCTTCTGGGAAAAAGTTTCCATAGATAACTGGTTCCATGGATGTCTGTAATGCAAAAGAAGAGATGTAAATGTATTCATTAAATGTATAAAATTTAATGAAATAATACTAAACAAGTCATTACATGATTCTTGAATAACTACAAAAATTAAAGACTTTTACATTTTTCCTGTTGAACATCGTTAATCCTTCCTACTGGAATATTTGTGGTATTTCTAATGTTTTCAGCTGCATTTTTCACATAGAACTGAGCATAACATGCCAATGAAATGGGACATAAGTGTTTTTCCCCAAGGTCAAAATGAGATAGCCAACCCAGACTGGCCCAGGACAGATGCCAAACCTGCAAACCATGCATAAAGAGTATGACAGTACAAACTAAGCTATTACAGCTCCCACTACTGGAATATAATATGGTTATTCTAGTGGGTTATTCTAGTGATATTGAAAGTTTTCATGGCTAACCACTGCCAACTATTTGCAATATAACAAGCATACATGACTAACCAGTGTCAACCATTTGCAATATAGCAAGCATACATGGCTAACCTCTATCTACTATATGTAATATAACAAGCATGCTAGGCTAACAAATGTCTACCATTTCCAATATTGCAAGCACACATGGCTAACCTCCATTTACTATTTGCAATATAACAAGCATGCTAGACTAACCACTGTCAACCATTTGTAATATAACAAGCAGTCATGGCTAACCATTGTCAACCATGTGCAATATTGCAAGCATGCATGGCTAACCACTATCAACTGTTTGCAATATAACAAGCATACAAGGCTAACCACTGTCAACCATTTGCTGCTGCTGTGGGGTTTAACGCCATTTTTCAGCACACGATAGGCTATACATGGCGGCCAGTATTAATGGTGGAGGAAGAACCCGGGAAAACCCCGGAAAGAACCACCGACCCACGAGAAGCTACTGGCAAGCTTTCTCACATACCCACATTGGCCGAATCCAAGACTCGAACCCACGCAGGCAGAGGTGAGATGGCAGTGATCCGTAATGGAGTGCGCTTTAGACCACTCGGCCACTCGGGGCCCCTCAACCATTTGCAATATAACAAGCATGCATGGCTAACTAATGTCTACCAGTTGCAATACTGCAAGCAATATGACCAACCCTATACACAGGGCCAAATCTAAAATTAAATATTCTGCATTATTTCTGCATGTAATTATCAAAATTGCTTCAAATAGAAAATATTTCAACTTAATCGATCCCCTTTGAAGCTCATTAATGTGTAAAATACAACATTGTAATGGCATTCACAATAACAGTTCATGTATTGTATTTACATGCAACATCTTTTTATATTGTTCAAGAGTTTATTATTAAAATTTCATTTCTCTCATTAAAGTCCCATATCTATTATGTTTCAGACCATAACAATAAACTACACATTTATAAATATTTATTTACAAAGTTTTGTATCCAAATATGCAAGGTTCTAATCTAACTAACCGTTGTTCTGGCAATTATTCTTTCAGTCTGCCATTCCCATACACTGAGGATATGTTTGTTGCTGTTATCCAAGGCACACATAAAATTTCCAGAACTCTGGAAAAGAACAATTAAGAGATAGCAAAAAATCTCAATACACAACTGTCTGTCACAAGACTCGCCTAAGGTCTAAACAAAAGCATTGATTTAAATGCAATGCAGGAAACTATCTGGACATATCAGATGTTATTGACCCAGTTTATTTACATCCATGGACTGCTTCATCTCCCCCTGAAATTTGGACATATTACAATATAGGCATATCTAAATGAAACTGATCTGTCAATCATAGCGAATATAATCTCATACCATTTTAATTATAATGGCATTATGGATAATTATATCATATTTAGAAGCAAAATAAATGTAATTATGAGCAAGTGTGAGAGAGAGTGTGAGAATCTGTATTCCTAAGCCTGGTTGTTTTTATGTTAAGTACTGCTATGACAAATATGTAATTCGTCCTATAGAAGTCACAAATCAGGGCTTTTCTTATCAGCTAGGTGATTTACCTGGCTTACTTTTACTTTACACCTGGCTACTTGAAAAAATATTTTAAAAAACACCTCCTCTGGCAACTCCCCCTGCAACTTTAAATCCAAGAAAAGCCCTGCAAACTAATCAGACATGATTAAAGATTCATAATGGACTGATAATTGGCATTTTGGAATCCACACCTAAGTAATTAAACTATTCACCAATGATCAATGACTTAATGGGTGATAAAAGTTAATCATCTACTGACACAGATATGAATACACTCAATTTCAGTCATGTTTACCTTGATCGAAGCCTTTTGAGACTTGTACATGTTTTGTATCTAAAGTAAATTACCTCTACAAAAACAAATTTCATGACTTCATGAACAATCATGAACTATTCATGAATGTTTGGAAACATTCTTGAAATGTTCATGATCAGTTCATCATTTGAGTTCATGGACAAATTATTCATGAAAGTTCCTGAACTAAGTTCATGAATTTTAATGAATTATGTACTTGAAGTTCATGAACGCACTGATGAACTTTCATGAACTATTATAATATCTTTGAAGTTCCTGAAATGTCATGAACTTGTTTCATGAACAATTCAAGTATTCTGATGCAACACCAAGATATTTCTTAAAAATGTATATGAAATTTCTATATCATTATATTCATAAAATGGTTATGAAAATTCATCATACAAACTTCTCACAATATTAGTGAAATATAAAAAAGGTGAATATTTTTCTTTTTTTAAATGATATGATACTGTACGAATGTACATAGAGATCTTTTATTCAATACTTGTTTACTTAACCTGAGTAGTTCTGGATTAATATGGGAAAATATTTTCTGGCCAGCATGAACAAAATGTACCATATTACCATATTTGTTGGGACACCATAAATTAATTTTTTTTTGCATTGTATGTTCTGGGACACAATCTTTTTTTTTTGTCATAAGTTTGAGACACCTTTTAAATCATTCAAAAATTACAGGTCGGAAAATGCGCTCCAAATGAAATTTTATTTTAAAAAATATAAAACTGTGTACTTGAGATAAAAATCTTTAATCCACTGCAGCAGTCACTCATCAACACAACCCTTCTCCTGCACACGTACGATCTATTCTTTAAGTACATATTTTTTTTAGCTTTCTCATGCCATGAAAAATTGTTAGAGGCAACACATCACCTGAAGTGGAAACTTCAAGGACAAAAGTCAGAATTTTTCAAATATGCACTAGAATTGCAGATTCTCACACTTTTGACCCCCATTTTATCATCAGTCCATTCAGGAATGCAATCAAAGTGCACTATAGTTTCATCCATGTTAACGATCATATTGTTGATGAAATGATCTGTTTCTCTTCTGACCTTCACGAATTCATCACATGATTTTATTTTCTCCAAATCTTCTGGGTGATGCTGGGTCATCTATGTTCGCGCACGAAGCACTAAATTGTGTCACTTTAAAAACTGTTCCATTGTTTCACTTTTTTTTCAAAATTTTCATGAATACCAGTGAAAAGGAACCAAAATTAGCTTCCGTATCTCAACTGTCTTTGTATATTCAAAAATAAAAAATAAAGAATCAGCACACTTCAAAGAATCCATAGTCAGCTTCCAATGTCAGCTTGCTTTGCAATAAAATAACCTTTGTATTGATATCCTTTAAAAAAGAAATCTGGCTTCAGAGTCTAAAGTCAGCTTCCGAGGTTGGCTTGCTTTGTAATAAAAATAACCTTTGTCTTTGATGTCCTGTCGGCAAGTTCAAATAAGAAGTGTACTGCTGGCTGTCTGTTGTGTTTATTTACCACCCGGGCTTCTGTGTGCTTGGCATCTGTAGTAATAATTATTAAAAAGGTACACTGATGTCTATGGGTAAATAGTAATGATACTTTTGTAACCCGCGCTGGCAAAAAGATTGTCACTTGCACTCAAGTGAATGTGTTTTCAAATAATGAACTTTATTTGCATACTACTGTCATACAGTAAACCTGGATATAATTCAATCTTGGCTATTTTGCACCTAACACCGTGTTATGCATGAATGGCAGTTGTCTTCCATATATTAGTTTATTATTTCCTTCTCATTTGCGAAATCGTTTGCTTCTCTTCTGGCCTTCATGAATTCATCACATGATTTTATTTTCTCCAAATATTATGGGTGATGCTGGGTCATTGACATCTGCGCACAAAGCACTATATTGTGTCACTTTAAAATTTGTTCCATTGTTTCAATTTATTTTCAAAATTACCATGAATATAGGTGAAAAGGAACACAAGTTTGCTTCCATATCTCGGCAGTCTTTGTATATTCAAAAAAAAAACAAATCGGCTCACTTCAAAGAATCCATAGTCAGCTTGCTTTGCAATAAAATAACCTTTGTATTGATTATCCTTTACAAAAAAAGTACTCAAAGTCAGCTTCTGAGATCAGCTTGCTTTGTATTAAAAATAACCTTTTATCTTTGATGTCCTGCTGGTAGGTTCAAAGAAGGAGTTAACTGCTCGCTGCCAGTCATGTTTTGTAACCATCAGGGCTTCTATGTGATTGGCATCTGTGGTTACAATTAATACAATAAATGTAATACGAAGGAGCACTGAAGTCTGTGGGTAAATAGTAAGTATACTTTTGTAGCTCGAGCTGGTGAAAAGATTGTCACTTACACTCAAGTGAATGTATTTTCAAATGATGATTTTTTTTGCAAGATACTGTCATACAGTAGACCTGGTTATAATTAAATCTTGATTGTTTTGCAACCAACACTGTGTCATGCGTGAATGGTGTCTTCAAGATATCAGTTCACTATTTCCCTCTTGTTTGTGATTTTGTTGGCTCTAGTTTTCAGTCAGATAACATGTTCAAACCTTTGAACACATCCACATACAACTGTTTCTCAATGTTCATGTCAATGAACAATGTGGTGTGTGGTATCGGACATAATTGATACACACTGTCAGTATGGAAGCCTACGCTACTTATACAGATTTTGCAGATATATTTTATTCTTTAGTGATCATGTTGAAAATAGGAATAAATGATAACAACACAAGGTTAGTTTCTTTCTTTTTCTTATCAATTAAGTGTTTTATTTATCTATTTTATTGCACCATGCAGTGGGGGGTAAGCACAAATGCAATACAATTTTTTTTCGTTTCTCATGTCTTGGGAAATATGACCAAAGTGAAAAAATGTTTCACCGTAAGTTCTGGGACAGGAAATTATTTAAATTATTTTATCATGTCCCAACATATAGGGTAAATAGGGTATTTGCTACAAAAGCAATGTTCTAATGTTTTTGTCCATTGCTCTCATAAACTGCACATTCTATTGACTTAGTGGTTGACAATTAGCCATAAAAACCTAAATATGTAAACAACAATTATCCTGATTGGATGACTGTGAAAGATGTGATATAATTAGTTAATATACTCGCAAGATTTCAGCAATGAATCCAAAACGAGGCTAAGCTAGGCACCAGCTTCATTTTATCTCACAACCATGGCTGCTACAATTGATACTGGCAAGGGAAAAAATAGTGACGAATATTTTTGTGCAATGGCGATGGCAGAATTCACATTGATTTTAAGCTTCCACTATATTCCATCAGTGAAGATGGAGCGTCGTAGAAAATGGATTGTTGCAATATGTCGTGATGAGGGGCCAAATGTTAAGATAATAAGCTGGATGAATGTTGGTGTTTGAATTTTCTTCTGAATGATGTAATAAAGAGAAATCAAAACGCAAAATAGGTTCTTTCGTTGAAGCAAACGAGTGTATGTATGTGTGTTATATAATGGTAGGTTTCTAAAAATGTTACCCCTAGTCCCATTCCACAAAACAGGGTCATCGAAATCTCTGCGTACCTCCACGCAGCGCATTCATCTCAGCACAATTATGAATTGATATATGAGAAGTAATTACAGAAAAAGAGAATTTTATTATCTAGTTGAAAAAATAAATAGAAACAGTAGAATGAAAATGACCATGATAGAAAAGAGATATAGCACTAGTAAAATGAAAACGATGAGAGGACAAGTTGAATAAAATTAAGAGAGAGAACATGACTGGCTAAAACTTAATGAAACTGTTGACAAAACCTATGATGTGTGTAAACGTAAGGAAAAGTGCACGCTTATATCACAGGCCATTGAAATTCTATCATTGTAGTGAGTCAATGTCAGAGAAATCCCCCCAAAAGGGAAGCAAATATATATATATATATATATATATATATATATATATATATATATATATATATATATATATATATATATATATATATATATATACATACATACATACATACATACATACATACATACATATATATATATATATATATATATATATATATATATATATATATATATATATATATATATATATATATTCCTTCCTTTTTTCTTGCATATTTTGACTTTTGTTTACAACAGTAATATAATTTTAATGGCCTGTGCTGAAAAAATAGTTTTATTTTTTTGACAACTAATTATTGCAATTAACTCATAGTTGATATTTTATTTTGGAGATACCTGTGATGAAATTCTCAACGAATGCAAAAGAAATATCTGGCAAGCAGCTTAGATCCTTACTCAGTGTACAGTAGGATGCCATATTTTTTCTCGATCTGCCTAGCTTAGCCTCGTTTTCGCGATACATTAATATTTATGAGGATCTCATTAAGAATGGTCTATACCTATGGCTAGTCAGCTTCATTTAAAGTAAAACTAGTAACACAATTCTCCAATAATATAAAATGCTCAGTAAGTTGTGTATTAATTGCAAGGGGTTAAATAATTTTGAGCTGGACCATAAATAAAGTGGGGTACGAAAATAATGTGCTAAAATCTGAAGACCATGTTGATCAGAGGTTACCGGTAATTAGCTAACTTTATCTTTCTTTCAGATCAGACAGCAGAAAAGTAAAATTATTAGAGGATGAAGTTTGTAGGTTAAGGAGGAAAAATTGAAAACTGGAGGATCCTATTGCCAAGATGGAAGAGACATTAAATAGTGACTGCTGCAGCAATGTTAAAGATCCAAACAGTAATCGGATGGAACAGCTTTAGTTGCAGATTGAGACATTCAGTAGTGACAATGGGTGGGATATGATTAAATTATAGGCCATGAACATCTTTACAAAAGAGTTATCTGACAGGTCAGTTTCTGGGGAAAAGATTGGTCAAGTCAGGAGAAACTCCAGTGGAGCCCCTTGATGATGAAATATGCTTCAACAGTTGATTGAACACAACTGCCCCAATATCTCATAATTGCAATGCCAGTAGCTGGTAAAGGAAAGTAACATTTCCATTGGTCACAATGTTACAACGTGATCAAAATGAATTGCGTTCATTTCTGTTTGAACTGTAAAGAGAACTACTTTTCCACCTCTATAAATAGAGTCACAAGTACAGCATAAGATAAACACTGCCAGTGAAGACAGACACGAAGTAAGCATTAAAGGAAAACAACATTCTTACATCTTTTTATAAAAATAATTGAATACATTTGGCTTCCATTGGTTGAAGGACTGGTATTATGATGACCTTATTACGATCAAGCAGGACAATCTCAAGTGCTATATATAGCTACGTAACAGAAAAACTCCAAACATGTATTACTACGCTTAATTAAGATTTCTATTTTTTAATGATGCAACCAAAATAACATAACGAATAATTGAAATTTCAATTATAAGAGTTTAACGTTGTTTTTTCTGAGTTTATCGTTTTATAAACTGTCAGTTGCCAACTCACACAGCTTACATAATGCCCTTCGGACGTTATTTGCCCTTCAAAGAAAAATTACAAAACATTCAAAAAGCGTTGCTAAGAGTAAAAAAAATTATCACTTGTCAGTTTACATATTCTTTGATGCATATTAAAAATTTATCTAAAATTAAACATCGTTTTTAAGATAATATGTTGCATTTTATACTGTTTTAAAACACCCACATTACTTGTGAGTTTGTCAGATGACAATTTATTTATAGGAACTGTTCATGAAGTCATGAATCATTCATGAGAAACTTTGTTCATCATAGTTCATGAATATGTTCATGCACTTGTTCATGAATGATGATGATCCAATCTGTGGACTTTTATGAACTGTTCATGAATTTAGTTCATGAATATTTCATGAACTGTTCAAGAACAGTCTGTAAAATGTTGGATCATCAACAGTTTATGAATTCATAATTTCATGAACTGACCATTTTCAGTGCATGCACATTCATTAACCTTTTGATGAACTTACATGAACCATTCAAGAACAGTTCATGAATTATTCATGATCATTTCATAGAGGTAAATTATAATTTTATTGTTCCTACTCTTGCTGCTATTAAAAACTAAAATGTCAACAAAAATATCGACTGAATAAGTGAAACAGTAAAATTTTTGATTAATGGAAACATTTAATATGTATAATCAAATGTATGATTAATGGAAATGTTTAATATGTATAGTCAAATGTATGATTAACAGGTACATTTAATACCTATTCAGTCAAATTAAGGACACATTTACTACATTCAAATGTAAAATTAACGGATAAATTTAATACAGATACATACACTAACACATTTAATTTGTATCCAAACTTTGATCATCCTGAGAACAACTGACTGAACCAAATCTATGTCCATGATGGGTTTTAACTTTGTCACTCATTCATTTTAAGGAGGCAGATAGCAGATATCTCTTTAATATGTATTCAATCTACAGGTGATTTTAAGTTTAATGAGATAACCTTAACTGAAATGACGCATGTTTCTAGAACTACTTATGTTACCTGCATAAACATCATTGCATGTATTCTTGTTCATGTGAAAGCAAAATTTACCTGCATAGAAAATCCAATGGAAATGACACCTCCAAGAAATGCACCAATGCCAATAACTGAGTATGTGCTCAAGGAAATGCCATGCCAGATTCTAATATGGGCCTGGAAAAGAATCAGAAAGGTTACAATGACCAATATGGCCTATTGAAAGATACATGAGGGTATCCAAAAAATGTGGTGTCTCATTTAAATGACCCTTTTTATGTGCTCAAGCACCTAGGTATAGCAAAAGTGATTCAAAATTTGATTGACTGTGTGTACTGGGGGGGGGTATAAAATAAATGAAACACCAGATGCTATTTATGTGTTGTGTCAAATAATGTTTTAAAAAGGAAATATAAATACATAATACTAAGCTTCTTGTTCTTTTCTTTCTTTCAATGTCATAGACCAAATGTGGTCACGGGTCTCCACAGCAGTGCTGTGTTATAATGATCTTAATGCTAAACATGATGCATGCACTATTGATGCTGAAAAAGTGGTGTCTTACAATCTGCAGTAACCTGGCTCAACAAAAACTACAACAATTTTGAAGACCTGTATATCTCGCCTGCTCTGCTGTAGCATAATGTACAAATGCTCACAAAGTCACTCGAGTAAGAAAGTAGGTCGCTGTGATTTACTTTTAACAAGGTGAGAAGTATCTCTCCAGATAAAAGTACTCATCAAGTTTCAAGGCCATACATATTTAATGAACATTACCTCCATTACCCACTGAATTAATAATTTAATTACCATATATCATCTCCTAGATGCAAGATATGCTTTATATATAGCAATATAACATACTTGTATAGGACATGTTTTTCAGTGTTTTGCAAGTGAAGTATGTTACCTGTATGGTGTATTGGGACACGCTGTCTCACGATGTCTTGACCACATGGTAAAAATAGATTTGGTATGTACGGTAACCTTGAATGATTATTTTGTACATATTTTACAGTAAAAGTCTAACAAATTTACCTTGTACCATGTATAGTTCAGTCAGAACATCATCAATTTCCTCCCTAAGTCCAATGTTTTCCTGTGCATTCACTGCCAATACATACTATTGCGACATTTGCACTCTCTTTGGTTTGTGATTGCTATGCAATTTAACTGGTCTTTAGCACAATGTGACCTTTCCCTATAAACAGCAACACATGAATGTTACCATGAACATCACTATTATCTTGTTCAGTTATGGAAGTCCTGCACTGGGTTACATTGTTATACAGTAGACATTTGAAATGTGTCAAGCCATGTTAGATCTACAAAGGAGCTGCAATAGCTAGTCCCTGATGTTTACTAAAAAAAAGTGAATGTGTAATAACATTCATGCCTACATAGTTATTCAATGACTGTTAAGACAGCACAGTGTATTTTCCCCATGTTCTAAAGCAGACTAGGCATAGATGGAATGAGAATGTCTTCACTTATATTTTGAGTACAAGATGGGAAGTATTGGCATGTCAACCAAAATATACAATAATGAATCAGAAAGTATCCAGATTGGCCCAATAATCTGAGAAGTCCAGACCCGGCTCTGTTTGTTATTTGTTTGCTTGAAATTTAAATCCTCTTGAATAACCATTCTTATAGATTTTGAGAATAAAGGCATAATAACTGTATCACTGACACATCTGATAGACTGCCAAACTGTCTTAAACTTACTGAAGTTTGGATGCACTGTCAAATCAGAGCCCATGGCATTTGCTTAAAATAATAACAGAGCAAACAGTGTGGAACCTAATCGGATAGGGAATTTTGATACAACAAATCTAGGTTGACATTGTTTTACACAACCAATATGGCATTTTGTGACTCCAAATAAAAGCTGACATTATTCAACACGATTAGTAATATTGGCATTTTGTGACTCCTAATCCAGGTTGACACTATTCTAAACAAGTAATATGGCATTTTGTGACTCCAAATCCAGGCTGACACTATTCTACACGACCAATATGGCATTTTGTGACTCCAAATCCAGGTTGACATTATTCTACACAACCAATATGGCATTTTGTAACTCCAAGTAGACACTATTCTACACAACCAATATGGCATTTGGTGACTCCAAATCCAGGTTGACACTATTCTACACAAGCAATATGGCATTTGGTGACTCCAAATACAGGTTGACATTATTCTACACAAGCAATATGGCATTTTGTGACTCCCAATCCAGGTTGACACTATTCTACACAACCAATATGGCATTTTGTGTCTCCAAATCCAGGCTAACACTATTCTACACAACCAATATGGCATTTTCTAACCTTGAACCCCCATCCCTTGATTAATGGACGGATACTAAAATTTTTGTTGTAACGAACCCCTGTGTTTGAACCATCATTTTTGCAAGAAGTTGTCCCACACATACAAAATTGTCTGCTACCCTTCATGTGAACTTGCCACTTAAATATAAATTCTCAAGAAATTCACTGGCGTATAGTCTGTTTCTAAATTCTTAAGTAATTTTTCCCCATCAGCAAGATGTCATAAACACATTATATCCTATTCATTGTTGTTTCTCTTCCATATAATAATTTTTTTTATATAAAATGTTAAACTTTACTAACTTTTTTACAAGATCGGTTTTGTTTGCTTAATTTATCTTGCCATTTATTGGCATTATTACATTCAATTTTATAAAACTAGCTAAAAATCTAACCTAATTACTCAACTGAAATGCTGATAGAAACAGTCCAAAGTAATGCATTTCATTTCTATTGCCCGCTTAATAAATATTACATCTTTCCAACGCTGTGTGCAGAATAGGCCAACATATCGTGAGTCAGGAAAACACGGGGGTAGTATCCCCTGTATCCAAGATTAATATTATTTTGAACAGAATATTCTGGTCACAACTGCCTCTTTTCAAATGGTAAGAATTGCTGTATTTTATTTTCGTCAATCGGTTGAATAGTATGCATTTTGCTTCAATATTGGAGATGGAAACCTTAAGTGCACAGAAATGCCTGAGAGTATTGTAATACAAGGAAAGACAATTCCTCAATTCAGCTTTGAGATTCAATAATCTGGACTATAAATCTGGCTTAAAACGAATAGCAGTCCATTTTCTAATCTGAGTTTCCTCCAAATATTCCCACCCCATTTTTCATAGTTGAACATTTAGGTTGGGCTGTGAGGTCATTGCAACTACATATCGAAAATTTGGAATTTGCTGCCACTGTGCATAGCAACATATTGTAGTTGATTACCAGTGGGCCTAGAAAATTTAAACTTATGTTATATCAACTCATACCTGCCTGAAATCGATAGGAAAATGATTTATTTTTTCAGAAATGGCAAGTACAGTAGTCCCCCTCTTATAAGGCCACACCTAATGCAGCAGGGAAGTGGCCTTATAATGCGGGTGGCCTTTCTAGAGGGGGATGACAAATGCGAATAGTAGATATGAAAAAAGTCACAAGTACATTTAATTTTAAATATTTAATGTTTTAATTAAAAAATCACATGCATGATGTGAAATAAATGTAAAACAAACTTTGTCATCATTTTCAAAAGAATGCTATGAATAACCATTGATATAGTTTTAAAACTGTCTTTATAATTATGTTACAGTTCACATCATCTGTCACTTTGTTGGTAACAGTCTAAAAAACAAACCAGTCTCATCACATTAAAAATATCCTTGCTGTTATATCCCCTGCATATATCGTTTAGTCTTTTGTTCCAATCTTCGACAACTTCATTATTAACATCAGCTGATTTGCCGCTAATGACAGAACACTTGATATTGTGTCGCACTTGAAATCTGTGCAACCATCCGTTACTTGCGGTAAAGTAGTCATATCCCGATTCAACTGACAAACTTTTTGCTTTTTCTTATCTTTCAAATCAGGATACAAACGTCTCCTGGCTCAAACAATCTTCCTTTCTCCGTCCATATTTTCACCTTTCCACTTCTGCAGAATTGTTTCATTATCTTTCACGATATTGTTTATCTTAGTCTTTCCGACGTTAGATTTCTGCAAGGATCCTCGATGACCCTCCCCCCCCGTCAGTTGAATTACTTTCACGTTCTCCTCTAAATTGAGAATTTTTATTTTCTTCGATGACATGTTGATCTTTTTGCAGTAATTTATTCATGTTGCCAACTACAATACTGATAAAACAATTTTGTATGCATCTAAACAAATTGCCGTGTGTTTTTAAAGGAAGTGATCTTGTCACGTGATTCATTAATCGCAGTCTGGTACCCTATTGTTTTTATACATTTCTTGAAACTAAGTGAGAGAAGCCAAAAGGGCTTTGATATGTACCATTAACATCACGCAGATTTGACCTCACGGCCGCTAGGATTCGTAATTTTGACAATTATTGTCAGTAGTAAGAGCCACTGATTACAAAAGTGAACAAGCTCAACATCTTACTAAGGGAAGCCATAAAGGCTATTAAACCATTTTCCTGCTGACTTGGGTATTGTACATCGATACTGCCACTTCTCAGCTGTTACTATTGTTCGATAATTGTAATCTTAACAATTATCAGAGTGACTAAACCGGACATCTTATGATAACACAGCAGTAAGGCTAATTGGATTACATGTACGTACCCTTTTGTATGGATTAAAATTTGAGTCTTTCTCGGTTTTTATGGAATAAATTTGGCTTCTCGTGAGGCGTAAATGATATAATATTAACCTTAGTGGTAAATGTACTTTACTCAACACTTCTTTCAGTAACGAAAACCTGACATCGGGAAAAAGAAATCGGATTACTTAACACACATTATGAATAAAATACTGGTTCTGGATACATATTCAAATAAAAAGCGGCCGCTTGTGAGGGGTAAATTTTATAATTTTCCACTAATATGCTGGCCGCTGGTCGCGTTAGCTGGGTGGCCTTTTGCGAGGGGTACTTTTGAACACAAACTCGTCGGTGCCAACGGATTCTGGCCGCAAGGAGCGGGTGGCCGCTGGTCAGGGGGGCCGTTCAAGAGGGGGACTACTGTAATCTTTAATCCGCTGACAGACTAGGTGAAAATACAGTATAGATAAAACCTAACCCTGTACTTGCCATTTGCATTAATAGTCACATGACTTCACAAATCTCAAACAACAACATCGACAGTCCAAATAGTTACATGATATCAACAACAAACTCCTTTTTAATGTTGATGTACAGAAAGTCAGTTATTTTAAATGAAAGTCTGATACCTTTTGTAAAAACCAGCAATCTGTCCAGTCTGATTCATCAAGCAGAGAGCACAGGTCAATGTGGTAGTCACATGATACAAAACTCCAGAACTTGTTCTCAGAATATATAAATATGGAGAATTTTGTGTTCTTTCGTTTTTGTATTTTTATTACAACCAGCATAAGACTTTCATTTAATATTTTTTTTGATTATTTTTCTCTACAACAAAATTGTGGGTTGATAGATTTGTGTACTCATGCGACTGACATAATGCAAATCGTGAGTGCCAGGTAACATTTCATCAATGCCATAGTTTTATCTTGTCTTTCAGCAGATTAAAGACATAACAATTTTAATACTCAAAATTTCTGAGAAAATAGGTAATTTTCATGTCGATTTCATGCATGTATCACTTGATCTAACAACGTTTAAGTTTTCCTCGGCCACAAGGTAAGTGGCTATGCTTTGCCACGATCATGGGGGTCTCTTGTGATGCTAGACTAGTTTTCATACCTTCTATGTAACGAGAGATACAGATATTGAGCAATCCACTGAGCATTTGGATTGACTCAACATATGTTTATTGCATGCACCCAAATGATACATACTGCACCCTTCGATTATTCTGGTTAGAACTCGATAAATTTAATTTAACTCATGATCAGTTTAGTTATGACTCGATTACATGAATGTTCCGGGTGTCAAGTGGAGATGTAAAATTCCCAGGTTTTTCATGACTTTCATCAATATTTGCAAAATTCAAGGACTTTTCACAGTCGGGAAATAAATTATCAGTTTTCCTGACTTTTCCCCGATTTTCCAGTAGCATGGGAACCCTGTCTATCCCTGAAAGTCAGTATATATATATATACATACATGGATTAAAGAAACAAAATTTCTCTGTAAGAACAGAGTTGTTGTTGTTATTGTAGGGTTTAACGCCATTTTTCAGCACACAATAGGCTATACATGGCGGCCAGTATTAATGGTGGAGGAAGAACCCAGGAAAACCCCAGGAAGAACCACCGACCCATGAGAAACTACTGGCAAGTTTTCTCACATACCCACATTGGCTTAATCAAAGACTCAAACCCACGCAGACAGAGGTGAGATGGCAGTGATCCGTAACGGAGAACACTTAGACCACTCGGCTACTCGGGGCCCCATGTAAGAACAGAGAGCAGCCAACTTCCATTAAATACTGGAAAAATCAAATCTTAATAATTTTGCTATTGTGGGTCTTACCGGTTGTATTGAGACCTACCCCATTTTCTGTTGCCTTTCCCTGCATCTGTCCAGTAGCCACCAGGTACTCATTGGGGTGTAGGGTCATGCTGAAACAGAAAAACAATTAAGACTTTAATGTCAACAATTAAGAAAGAAAAAAAATTGAATGTTTTAATCATAAGTTAGGTCTCAGGTAAGAACTCAAAACTGATCAGGAAAAAAGAAATGTTACGCAAAACTCTACACAATAATATCAAATAAAAGTTTTCCGATATTTTAGAAAAGACCATAAAGATGTTAATTTATATGGGTATCCACACAGACATACACTAGAATTTAGCAAAGGTACAGCACTACACCAGCACAAAATAACAAAGCCAAAATTTGATTCGGAAAAAATGAGTTCCAGAATAAAGTAGTAAAGTATAATTGCTTCATTTATCAACATGCCAATTTTACCACAGTAAAATGTTAAATAATTGTGGGAAAAATGTGTGCTTTAATTATTATGTGCTTATTTATGCAGGTCAATTAACCTTGTATAATAATGCATTTAAATGGTTATTTTTTATGGAAAGACCAGATGTGTAAAATTTAAAACAAAAGTTGCAGTGCATAAATATATACACTGTCAGTGTTTGATAGTTTTCTGATGTGGGTCTATGAATGCAGTCAATTTCTTTTTATTTCATAGTACTCATAGGTATCAAATTTCATGGTCTTGCAAAATATGACAGGTTTGTTAGTACTTAAACTTGTGAAATAGGTGGTCCTTATTTTCTTCAAAGACTAGTCACAGACATGCTGCCAGACATTTTACTGTCAGGAAGATGGTTTTCTGCACCACTTCCTGAGAGGAGAGAATTCTGCGATGAATTAGGGCCAAGCTTGGCACCACCTTGCCCCTGGGGCAAGGTGGTGGGGTATGGAAAAAACGTTTTCCCAGTCACTCATTCCTTTCCAAATTTTGTAATGCTGGCTAAATTCGACATTACAGCTTTCACTTTGTGTGCTTTATTTGGATGTCTAATCATCTTCCAAATGTCATCCTGAGCAGATGATTTCCACTTTCCTTATCTAATCACTTGCTGTGATGCAGACTTTTTAGAAAGTAGCTGAGGGCCTCATGGGAAACTATATACATCTGTATTCTAATTGAGCTACCCTTATTTAAAAAAAAGAATTATTAATTATTATTATTACTGTACATTATGATATCTTAATCTCACTGATATTTCTCACAGCATTAAGTGACAAATATGTAGCTACGTGATGTACACAAAGAAGAAGGGATCACTGATTTGGCCGTTTTCCCCCAAGAATGATATCATGAATTCTTTATGCAGATAAAGTCTGGGGATACCAAGAATCCATGTACACAGATCTCAATCATGTAAATGCTTGCTAACAAACCTCAAAATGGATCAAATAAGATCATGGACAAAAGGACTAAAAGATTATGATTTTCATAGATATTTATTTTTAATTAGAAAATAGCAATGTGTCTAATTAGAAAATAGCAATGTGTCTAATGGGTACAACTTACCATAGGAAACATAGATAATCTGCATAATCAGTATTCCAACTCTGTTTTGAAACTTGAGTAATTTTTATTGTTTTTTGCAAGAATCCCATGATACCCCATGAGTAATTAAAGTTAATTCACAATGTGTCAAATCTGAAACAGCAATAAGTAACAAACAACATCAAAACTTGTTTCTAATAGTTACTACTTAGAAATAAGATCTGAATTTTTCCTGACCTCTCCTACTCCAGGACATATGACTTACATGTTGTGGTGAGAGGTCAGAGTGCATTACTATTAAACTCTTGGAATTTACTAATACTGTGCGGTAGTGTCATTGTTTAACCACATACTAACAAGACTGGCAAAGTGAAGTGATCTTATTCTGAATCCCATATGCATGACATAAGCGATGATTTTGTTTCCTCAGACATCACAATATAAGCATACCGGGTATTTAATATCACTTTAATAAGCCCACACCAGAATTACAGTGTTTAGAAACTGGACATCATTTAAACCAAAATGCATCCTTGCTGAAAGCTTGTGGCAAGCTTGTCAGTTTCTCAAACTGCTTCCTCACAAGATCAAAAATCTCTTAGTCTACATTGTTCTTGATAAGTCAGAGGTCAAAAGGTATGATCACATGATGTAAAGATCATGTGATGGCAAAAGGCAAATTCAAGTGCGCTTATAAAGTAATGTGAATAAATAATGCTGCATCAATGAGAAGAATCAATAATGGATAGTCTGCTCTTATGTTTTCTCATTCATATTAAAATTTACGATCAATTACTACTATGTCAAAGAAGGCAAAAAAATAAAGTTATCAATTTCTGGCAGGTATGTTTCAAGATAAGATGATTTCATTATGGAATCCACTGTGTAAAGCAGCTACCCAATGCTGCTAATGCATAGTTTTGGCAAATAGCTAATTTTCTGTAGGGATGTGCTATGACCTCTCACCCCAACATGTGTTCTGTTCTGTTCCAAAATAGGTCAGAAGTAACTCTAAGAAGATTAATATTATAATTATTAGTGTAATGGGTTTAGCGAATTCCAACTTTTAAATAGGGGATGTACTCTGATTTCTCACCAAAATATAAATGTACACATATTTAACACTGGGTGGGAAAGGTCAAAGGTCAAAGAATGTTCATCATCCAAAGCTGGGCAATTTCATATGGTCAATTTAATTTTCCCTTAAGTGTCACTATAGACTCACCATGTGATTTCCTCGTTGTGCCCTGTATAATGCCTCTGAACACCTTGGTCTTTATCATACAGTACCACCACTGATGCAACGAAGTACATCATCTCACCTGTCTTTGGAAGCACCACCAAATTATACCTTGTATCCTTCCCACGATATCCATATCTTTGGAGATGTTAAGAAAAACAAATTTTTCCAGTAAAATGTATACTTTACCGTATCATAATTCCTTAGAAGAACTATTACTATCTTACAAATCCACCCCTCCCACATCAAACCTTTTTAGCTAAACAGCTAAATATTATCTGCCCAACTAGGTAATATATAGTCATCTCCCTTTCATACTAGGATTGGTGCCAAATCACATGAAATTGTCAGTTACTACCTGAGAAGAAGGCACACTCTCTCCACATGAATGTATATGCTAGCAGGCTGAGAGGGTGTATGTACATTATGATCAGGTAAGTGTTATTGAAGAAACATATTTGACTAGAAAAAATAGTTTTTTTCTTTAAATACATTACCTGATCATAATACCTTTTGGGAACAGGAGAGGCAAGGGATATAAAACCCCTGGATGACCAGGAGAGGCCATCTCCAATCCACTGAGGTATGTGAAACAACTTCTAGATAACCTGACTGGAAAATAAGACTCCATATGTCAAGAAGTGAATTCAAAAGAAAAGCCATATCCTTATCAAACTGTCAAACAATCCAGCATAAAGTAACCTTTTGCACCACAGCCATTGATTCCACCAAATCGAGCTAAGCCTTTTAGGTTGAAAGATCTCTAACATAAAAACTGGAGAAATGTACTTGGATCTCCATCCCATATCACAGATAGTAACATAACAACTTAGCTCCTATGTAATGTTTGTGGAATCTGTCCCAACTTTATCCAGTCCAAAAGTGTCTGTTTTGATATATAATCCTTTTCCTCCTTGAGGGTAAGAAGAAGTTGGATCTCCATTAACAAAATGGCTCAGTCTTTCTTAGGTACCACTTCAGAGCTTGCACTGGGTACTATAGATGATTACCCATGAATGGTAGCCTGTTCTTGGCAATGAAGCAAGAACTGTCATCCTCTCAGAACAGCATGTAAATGGGTCAATCAATAGGCCACAATGATTTTGTCTCCTGTTCACCAATGAAGTGAGGAAGCAGGACTTGAAGAAGTGAACCAATGAAGATCTTGGGAGCGGTTCAAATGGTGTCTTGTTCAGCCAGGTGAGTAACAACAATAGATTCCACTTGGGCAAGGATCCAACATCAATGGACATGTGTTATCCAAAATGATCAGAAGATCAGATAGGTCTTTGGTTTGTCCGATAACACAGTATACCTGTGATCGTGGAACAGTAGAGTTTAACTGTGTATTGCAAACTGTTTCTTGTTGAGAAGCCACAGGAAGTTAGCTACTGAGGTATGGATGCCTGCAGTGGTATAAAGTGGTCGTCTGTGCACCACTGTGAGAACATATTCCACTGCCTTCATACACCTTTAAGATAAAGATACCATCTCACTTGAGTGATTTCTCCACCTCTGGTTGCAAGAACTGCTTGTTTCAAAGGGCATATTTTCATAAGATCCAGAACCACAGGTTCAGGAACTCTGGATTCCAATGAAACACCTGCAATCATGGTTGCTTAAAGCAGATGGTAGAATATCTTGATTTCCTGGCGATTCTAAGGTTGATCCAAGATTTCCCACTTTTTGAGTAGAGTAATCAGGATGAGGTGACAATCCAAGCTTTTTTGCTTCCTGAATCAATATCGATACCTGAGGTGTTGGAGGTGACTTATTTCTGCCTTGCCATTTGAGATAAGACACCACAGTGGAGTTGTCAGGCAGAATGAGAACTCCATTCCCATTTAGGTTCTCCAGCCACCAAAGAAAACCTTTTGGAATGGTTATCATCTTGAGAATGTTGATATGTAAATAATGATCCTGAGGGGGCCACACCCCACTGGCATCCCAAAATGATAGGAGACAAGCACCCCACCCCCAGGTCCTGCGTTGGTGTCTATACAGATCATGATTACCTGAGGTTGTACCTGCAGAAATAACCCCAAATATGAATCCAATGAGGTTTATCTACCTTCAAGATGCAACCTTGTATTGTGCAGACTGTGAAATGGTCAAATGGTCAAAGATACTGACTCCATTTAGACCACATATTTATTGTATGGAAGCCTGAGAAAGTGTCCTAGGACTAAGATCTCCACTACTGCAATCAGCAAATCCAGTAGGCAAATGAATTTTCAAGTAGGTGGATTGTTCCTTACAGGAAAGGAATACACCATTGTACTAAATCAAATCTCATTCCTGGGAGAAACATACACTGTTTGCTCCAAACCTAGATGACCGAAATCTTGTAATGGTATGAGGTCAGAGATCATTTGTTCTTGTAGACAAGGAGACTGAGAATGAGAAGGATAACAAGTGATTTTGTGTCTTGCCGATTGATAACGTATAGTATCTGTAATCAAATCACAGCACTTTTTGGAAGCCATGTGAATGTGAACATGTCATCATTCCTCTTGCAAGTCCACACTGACCCTGTAGTTTCCTCAATGGGTTCATGGGTAGTGAGGCACTAAACTGGGCATCGTAAGCACAAAGTGCCTGGAGAAACTATGTCAGTCATGGAACTGGACATTCCACAAAAAAATTACGACAGTTCCCGAAAACATCATTACATCAGCAAGAGTTGATTGCCTTATCTACCTTGAAAATCAAAATACTGTGCATGACAAAATGAACAACTGGCGTGGGGGGGGGTAGAATATGCTCGACAGAGACAACGAGAGGAATTACTTAAAACTTGCTGAAATTCAAATGTAAAAGGAGGGTAACATCTGTTTGAACATACCATCCAATGAATTGCAGAGATCAATTACTCCTGACTATAAAGCCCTCCATAACGAGGCAGTTCATAATCTAATTCTGGGATGGGAATGGATTAGATTAAATTGGATTAATTTACATCTATCATTGCTACTTATAAATACGTGATTTTTAAAGCATGAAATACCAGATGTTGTGTATTTCTGTGTACTTTTTTTTACCATCATTCTTCTATATTCCTCACAAATAAGTAGGCACACTTTTAACAAGGGTCACTTGCTTGGCTCCTATGTACAGAATATGTGCAGTATAATTATAGAAAATGGAAATCACTAATTAGGATTATTTCTTTGATAAAAGCATCAATTTTTTCTGTCATAAATGTGACCAGTTAACAAGGATACATCCAGTCTATTTTAAGCATTTTGTCAGGGTGTCTTCCATCATCATATGGATCACGATCTGTTGGAGGGTAGAACTCTACAGGAAATAAGAAAATTTAAATTAACATTAAATTAAACAATTATACTGTGTCAAATATATGATCCTATGTAATACTCTAAATTGGCCACTCGTTAAAATTAATGCTATGGTATGTGATGAATTAAATTTTATTTATAATTCCTAATCATAACTTTTAAGTCTTAAAAAAGTGCATAGACCTGAATGGATAGCTTGAATCATGTTCTGAATAATTTCCCATATTTTCTTTATCATTCATTCTCTTACTATGTAATAACATAACAAATGAATGTTCTTGCAATGGAATAACAAAAAGAAATACTCCACACACCCAAGTGACTTTCCCACATGTAATAACAAAACAATCTTCCATACCCCTTGAGTCTTCCTGACCTGCAATAATAAAACAATATTCCATACCCCTGAGTCTTCCTGACATGCAATAATAAAAAAATATGCCATACCCGAGTCTTCCTGACATGCAATAATAAAAAAAATATGCCATACCCCTGAGTCTTCCAGCAATGTCAATAATATTAAAAAAATATGCCATACCCCTGAGTCTTCCAGCAATGTCAATAATAAAAAAAATATGCCATACCCCTGAGCCTTCCTGACATGCAATAATAAAAATATGCCATACCCGAGTCTTCCTGACATGCAATAATACAAAATATGCCATACCCCTGAGTCTTCCTGACATGCAATAATAAAAAATATGCCATACCCCTGAGTCTTCCAGCAATGTCAATCTGAATACTGTTATTTGGTGGTGGGGGAGGTGGAGCCTTCTTAAACTCATTTGGCATGACCAGTGGAGCTTCATTCTTGACTGGATCATATTGGGATCCAGGATCCTCTTCTGTCTCAGACTGTCGATAGGATGGCAAAGAAACAGAGTCTGAGCCCTCAAAACTGTTGAGTTCATGAATCTGAGATAATTCTGTGGAGACAGGGGAAACAAAGGCATTAAAAAGTGGTCTTTAATGATGTTTATCAACCAATCTTTATGTTCATTTACATACATTCAATAAATTACTTTAATATTTTCACTAATAAACGATATTAAGAACACATCCATTGCATCACAAATCCAGTCTTCCAAAATCAAATGATGTTAAAGATGTCTTTACACCTTTTTCAACAACAAAAGTACTATAAAGTCTTTTGCTTGTCAAGGAGGAAGTCAAACAAGAGTGGTATCACCTTGAACAGAGGAACTGATACCCAACTCGCATCAATAGTCAGCTGTAGTAGATTTGCATACCTTTCCTGAGAGGGTGTGACTATGTGATAATCGAACAAGTATTATCAAAGAAACATAACTTACTATAAAAATATTGCTTTTTCTTTCAATACATTGCATATTAAAAATGTAAGTTAACAGCATGAACATCAATCACTCCATACATTTCATCACCTGAATAAATGGTACTCAGTCCAGAGCACAAAGTTTTCATCCACAATCTCAAACAGTTTAAAGCAAATAGTTAAACAAAACCTCTCAGCCCCTAGCATGTTTAGTTTGCAAGCCTAATCTACATGAACATACAATTAAAATGACCCTGGAATTATATTTCTGTATGTCTAAGTTCATGTCTGCTCCCCTTCCCCCAGATAATAACTTAACAATGTTCAAAACAAGCAGCATCAATTTTAAAAATGCGAAAGTTTGTGCTCATTTTTATGATATTTCACAAAATTCTTACCAAAGTCATTACGTTTGAGCAATTTCTTTTTTCTACTTTTTTCACTGACTGAATCACTACTGGAATTGCTGCTTGGTGCTTCTCGCTTACTGGGATACTGTACTGGCAAGTAGTCTTCGGCTGTGGCTATAAAGTTTCCACCATTCTTAAGCTCCTTAAACAGCTGTGAAAAACTTTGTATCTATAAAAGAACAGATGTGAAGGTATTTTTCAACAAATTTAGGCAAATATGTAAGAAAAACGAATAACATGAAAACTGGTCTCATGATTTCTGCTGGATCACAATTCTGCAACTAGTATATGCAAATGTGGTCAAAATACTTTTTGTGAGTCAGTCAACTAGAATAGATATGTCATGACTTACTAACAATTAATATGAATGTAATGATAGACCTATGTACTAGTTAGGTTAGTTGGACTTTAACAACACTTTGAGTACATGATCAGCTATATCATGCCAAGAAAATGGAAACTAAGTGTCTTTTAGAACAACACAATGAGGAAACCAATTGGAACTGGCCTGGGAGGGTATCAAACCCACATCCTATGGATTACAAGTCTGATGCTCTGCAAAATTAATTAGTGGAAAGGTGTAAGCACAGTTTTGACTAACATAATGTTAAAATACCCTTTCCTCAAGTTCATTCCACACAGCATTACAAACGATATCCACGTCTGTAGCTCAGCAAATTTTCATGCAAGCCTCATCAAATGTAGCTAAAAGTAACTTATTTGTTTTGAGCACAAAATATTTCAATATTTGAAACACTATCTAGTGTAAAACATCATATTAAGTACAAGGTAAAATTGGTCGATCTGTTTACATCAAATTTCTGAATCCACCATGACTGTGGAAGAGTCAATTTATTTATAAAGAGTGATCAGCTTTCATATCTGACCATAATGTTGCTACCTCCCTTTGATTTCTTTGCAGTATCAAAACTTGACTCTTCCAAAACTCAGTCTTTGTCAGCATGTATCAAATGAACAGTGTTGCAATGTATGACAATATGAATTATGAATAAATCATTCATACACAAAATGTATTCAGTAATTTTAGTTACATTTTGAGATGCCATCAAAATTAAATGAGAAACAGATGAGGATATCATTTGCAATGCTGTGCATAACTAACTATAATCAATCCATTAGTCTTCCTGCTATTAATTAACTTTTGACTACAGCTGATAATTGGTTCTGTGATTAGCATGCTTGACTCTAATCCAGAAGGGGGTAGATTTAAATCCTGCTCAAACAAACAAACTGGGTCCACGGTCATCATCATGGCATGGCATTTTTAGTACTCCATTTGCCTGAGCATGATATAACCTTGCATGTGTTTATGACATTATGTATTCTATATAGCCCTGAGTGCTGGTCTTAAAGTTGCTGACTGATGATGAATAAGTCAATAAAAACACTGATGTTCAGTATACTATATATGTATGTTTGCTGCCCATTGCTCTATATTAAAATGCACCTCCAGTTTAAATCAGATTGCAGAATTTCAGGCTATGCAAGGCAGTTTACTGATAACGCAGTAATACCAATGAAATATTTGTATTATGGCATATAAAAATGTTGGGAAGTCGATGTGTATGTGGCACAAAGTGTAAATCAACTTGAAAAATGGATGCTACTAAAGTCCATCGCCGTCATTCTGTGTCCTCCAACTACAGAAACTCATCCAAGAGAATCAAAGGAAGTATTTGTAAACACCTGTGACAGGGTAGTGGCCTACCAACCAGATTGTTTTGAACAACTCTGTGTATTCCAGTGAAAGGTAAGTATTCATGTAGAATGCAATGTTAAAGCCAGCACATGTCAATTTCGAAAGCCAACAGAAAACAATATTAACATACTTCACATTTACATGCTCTTACAGACTTAATCTCTTTTAATTTTGACAAATATGGTAATCATGTGATCTAGCATAACATCATCGCACATTATAAAATAACAAACTGGTTAACCAATTTCTTTGATATCGATTCTAAGAAGATACACAACCGTGTCAGCCTATTCTGGGCACTGGATAATTCTGCGCAATGATACATCATTTCTGTAAACAGTGGATCAGTGTTGTTTTAGGTTCAAAATCCATTTTATATGAAGAAAGAATGATTGTCCTTTAATTAAGGAAAGTGATACTCATAAAGTCTACAAAAATATCCCACATTTATATTCTAAATGCATACGAAAATGTGATTTCTAAATGTCAACATGAAGACCAGCTCAATGACGTTCTTGAACTTGTAACCCAGAAAAAACTATTTAAAATACCTCTTTTAGAATCATACAAATAAATACGTTATTTAAAAGATAGAAATATTTACATAAGAACAATACTGAATCTTAATCAAAGTTTCTAATTTTGCAAGAAGCTGTTCTGCGCCTACTTTATCGTCTGCTATTCATCATGTCAACATACTGCTTCTCAAGAAATTCCTGGGTTTATAGTCTGTTTCTAAGTTCTTCAGTAAGTTTTTTCCATAAACAAGGCATAAACACATTACATCCTATTCATTGTTGTTTCTATTCAAAATAATAGCTTATTTTTATCAAATGTTGAACTTTGACTAATTTGTTTACTAGATTGGTTTGGTTTGCTGAACACCTCTTGCTATTTAGTGGCACTGTTACATTGAATTTTGTAACAAGCTATAAACCCACCTAGTTCCTTGGCTGACAGAAAGAAGTAACATGTTTTGTTTCTATTGCCCAATGCATTAACATTAAATCTTTTCAAAGCCATGCGCAGAATAGGCAGACAGATCAGGAGTCATGAAAACATAGGGATAGTATCATGCGTGTCCAAAATTAGTATTGTTTTGACCAGAATGTTCTGGTGACAATTGCCACTTTTCAAATGGTAAGCATTGCAGTATTTTATTTTTGTCAACGGTTTAAATTCAGTATGCGTTTTTGCCAATATTAGAAACCTTAGATGAGCAGAAAAGCCGCATTTGGAAATAGTGATATTCATGATGCATTTTTTAAATAGCAATCCTGAAATCAAATTATGATGCAGATCTAGCAATTTCTTGTCATCTATAGTACACGGGTCATGTAGGCATTCAACACTTACTATTTCAGTAATGTGTGTCATTTTTTTAGAATTTGATTCGACGTACATGCGGTGGCAAGTATTCACTTAATCTGGATTCATATACATATTCCTTTAAAAGGGCATTATTTAGATGCACTAAAGGGTGCATATGGCAAAACCAATGTTAAAGTATATCTATAACAAGGTAACTAGGGGGCACTTCAGTCAAACCAAGTGCTACCATCTTACTTATTTTTGTGCAGAGAGGGTACCTAGCTTTACAGGTATCCCATTCTTTTAACTTTGATTGGATAATTTCAAGAATAGCGGGAAAATTTTATGGCATAACCTGCACAAAGGAAACCATTTTGCTTTTATTTTAAATTATATGCAATTGTTAAGAATTTTCTATTGCTCAGAGAAAATTTTCATGCAAAATCCACAAAATGTGTGGATGATGGATTTCACACAGGGGAGATTTTATTTATGAATCTGAATATGGAATGTGCCAAAAATATATTTGCACTTATCTTTGTTTCATGGGAATAGAGCTGTATTAAAAAACATACCCTCCATTTCATCTTTAACCAGAAATGCATGTCAGTTCTCTCCCTTGAGCAGCTGGTAGAGGTAGCAACCACAGAATCTGACATTTTATCAATAAAGTACAATGAAATCTGTGACAACACAAAATCACCTTATCTGTACAAACAATACACATATATTTAAAGTACATACAAGGTGATTTATTGTAAGGCACTTTACTGAAAAATGTCAGACTACTTTGGTAGAAACTATATACTCAATGAATATAATTACTGATGCTGTTTTTGACCAGTAACCAACCCTAGTTTTTGCTATTACTGCTACAAAATAGTATCAAACCTGCTTGATACCTGGATGTGAAATTAATGTAGTAGTAAAAAAAGATTAATAAAAATTTATACATGTATCTTCTGTATGAAGAATAAGACCCCTACCCTGTGATAATTTTAAAAAATCTGTTGAAGTTTTTAAGGCTACTCAAAGCTCAGGCTGTTGTAGCATCCATACCCCCTGAATAAACATCTTGTCTGTGATTGTATCGTTATTTTACACTGTTTAAAAAATATAATATTGTTATGACAAAAATATGACAGCACAATCCAACTATGCAAAAAAAATAAAGCAACTGCAAAATAAATAAATAAAAATGAAAAGTATATACAGTAACTGTATATAACTTTTCATAGGAAATATTAGAGAAAAATAAATATTTTATATAAACTCAAGTCATATAAGGAATAAATACCCATATTGTCTTGTTACATTGTCCTTATAGATTTTATGTTTTGAAAAGTAAGGAGGGGGATATTGCAAATCCCTTTTGTTTTTCAGTTTCACATGAATAAAGACAAGCTTTACACATAATTTGGCTTTTGGATTGGACATACAGTCATAACTGTAAATTCTGAGCAATTAAAGCTACAAATTCTGGATTGGCCAAGGCACATTTCCCCCAAAACTTTCTTTTATATACCACATACATTTTTAACTTATACATCAAAACAGTCTGACTATATTCTCTAGTACCGGTTTCATTAATTAACCCAACAAAATTCCATTACTATATTTGTGTTCAGTATATAGGCTGTACATGGTCACTTTTTGGAGACTTTGGAGTATTTTTTGCTGGCAATAAACTAATTGTTTGCACTTGCTATGAGCAAAAACCATGAAAAGGTGTATACCTTATTTTCAAATTTGTTATTTCTGATGCTTTGACCTTCTCAAAAATACCATTTTTATTAACCTGAGATGAAATTTTAAATTTGGCCCGTTATCCCTATAAAGTACGGATTTTTGGACGAAATGAATCTAAAGGTGTGATCCAATACAATCCAAATTGAATGTCGCATGCTGTGATATCACAAAGAAAGCTACGCATATTTATAAACAAATTCGTACTACCCTCAACTGTGATGATTCCATTCGATGCGCTTTTATTTGGACCAAAGTTTAGTACAAGGCCACCATTGTAAAAGTCAATAGCGATAAATACGTTTTTTGTCACTCTGTATTTATTTTTTTCCTTCAGAAATGTGTTGGGTTGTGTTTTTTTTTGTTTGTTGTTTTTCTTTTCTTTCTCAACATCAATCTTGCGTCGAGCACACAGGCACTTCATTCTGTGGAAACTAATGTGTACACTCACCATATAGTGACTGTACACATTGGTTTCCACAGAATCAAGTGCCCGTGGTCGAGCACCCGGTTTGTAGTGTATACAGATATGCATATGATAGGTGGCGCTATGCGGAAAACTTTGAATACCACGATATCGTAGGAAGCAATAGTTTTATATTAAACTAAAACATCAGCATTCTCCTATACAAAGATTTTGAAGTTATAATTGGATTTTTTTGTTACAAAACAAACTTTTCAGATGACATATTACAACCCGGAAATTTTGATCAAAAGCTTTAGCGCCACATAACTTGTATGTGACTTCCGGAATTCTCTTATCTTTGATGTAACCTGCGCTTTACACCGGACAATCGCGGTATTGCGGTAACTCAAAACTGAGATAATTGCAGTAGAGAAAAGGTTTGTCTTATTGAGTTTAGAATTTCAACAAGTATATGTCACCAGTGTTAAATTATAAAGATGTAGGCAGTTAGGCAGAATCTATTACACCATCACCTTGTCTCCTTAACTGCAAGATTAACTGGAAAAGTCTTTCGCACGGCAGTCATGTATTTTAAATTTTCATTTGCAAATACTGTTATCACGGCCTCCGTGCGCTTGATTCGAGATAATTATTCAGACGACCACTGTAGATTTATTTTGTCCTGTTTATTGTGTTTCACGTTTCATTTTAACAAAACTATTAATAAATAAAGCCATTGGGGTTTTTTCGGGGGGGGGGGGCATTTTGAGGTTTTGAAATTATTTTGTCTTAATTAATTATTTTCTTCTTTTGGTTTTTGTTAGCTTCTCGTGTCTGTTTCCTTAGGTACTAAATTTTGGAAATTTTATATAAATGTAGGTTCAACTGCCTACTTTTGACTTAACCTTGATGCACAGCGTCGTCCTCAATTTGAGACGGTCCTTGTCGCTCTGCACTGATGTTAAGTGTTTGTGACACGAAGACGTTGAGTATCGTACGATTATACTGTCAGAATGACAATATATAGTTTACAGAACTTTTAATTGATAATGACAATTTTATATTTTACAATTATCCCACTTTGAGCATTATATCATTTTACGACTCTATGGTCTTAAACTAAGTAACAGAAAGAATTGGACCTATTAAGTTTAGTCAAATCAACAAATACATTTTTTGAAGTTAGAAACTGACAATTTGAGAGGAATTTTACAATATTGTGAATTAAATCCTAAATAATCCCAAATGTTTATAAAGTTCTGAATGAATTCCAACATTGACTGTGCTTGTGTACCAATAATCTTGAATGTACCGATGTACCCATAGGTGACCGTACTGTGGGATAAGGAGCATCTCTTGCCACACCCCCCACACCCCCCATGCCCGACCTCAACTCTAAACATGATTTGACCTAAATTCGCAAAACATAATATCTGACCACACAAAATACACGTGTACTCCACCCCGAAAATAATTATGGGCGCGACTGGATCTACCAATATTCTTGATGTATCACAATGATATAATCCAGAATATCTTTAAATAAATTTACAATAATCCCAAAGTACTGTTTTAGCCTAAAAGTCAATGAGCACTTTGTAATTCCGTTGAATAATTTAAATTAACGATTCCTCTTAATTATAATGGAATATAACAAAAAGTTCCTAAAGACTGATACTAAAAACGGAATGAATAATTTTGTTTACCCTATATGTGCAGTCTATCACGTGACCTATGACGCAATAGTATTTTCTGAAAATTTCACTAACTTATACACAAGTTAGGCTTCTAGAACACTCGAAGTTCGTAAATAAGTTTGTGTTGAACTCATATTGACGTTAACATCTTTAAACAAAATGACAAAACTCAGGCTTTCCAAAATAGGTCAGGTACATAATGTAAATTAAATATACATAATTTATCGAACTATCTACACTGTAATATTGTCTTTTGTGTTCTCACAACGTTTCCGTTGTATTGAGAAACATTTAACCATTTATACAGATATATGTCATGCTTGCTTATATGTGATGGCGTCACTTTAAACATATACCATAGTTCAATGTAATGATAGCCCCCATCTTTGTAGGTATTTATGTATTTTTAGTTTGTTTTTTTTTCAAAAATAGTTCGATCCCTCAGTGTTCAAGAAAATGTTTTTTTTCTAAATTCCCGGATATGGCATTTATTTCAAAATACAAGATGTGAAGAAGAAACACCTCTTATCTACTTATGAGTGATTTAAACTACGATAACACCACCAGCAAAACTAAATGAGGATTTATTTTGGAGTTTATGAGATGCAATTTGTTCCAATTTGCTAGCATTTTACACCACAAAATTCACACGACTGAGTTACGGTCTGCGAAAACTGTAGAGTGTAACTCAAGCTGGCTGTGTAAGCTATTAAGAGTTGTCCAGCATTTGAGTTCTTTGAATAGAAAATCAAACTAGTGTACTGCATCGAAACATTCGAACCTTCTCAGCTATTAAGGCGAGATAAATTATAACTGGGATGTCGATCGAAACATCGCTCGGCCATTTCCTTCAGGTCGCGAAATAACCTCGAACGTTTCGTTATCAATACATATTAATTTAATGTGATGTGTTTGGTTTTCGCCTCTGGCAGATCGTGGCACATATGTTACGACAGCAAAAAGACCGGAGTCAATTCGACTGTGACCTTCACTCCTTTCGCTGCCATGTTGTTTCATGTGAACGAAATAAGTTCAGAATATAAATCTCAAATGGGGACCAGTTTCATCCAATGTTTATTTATTTCACGACTTAACGGAAATGGCTGAACGATTTTCCTATCGCCTCAGATGTATTTGGGCGCGATGAAACGTACAGTAAAATTATACATTTTCTTTGCCTGAAATTTCTTCGCAACAAGGAAACCGATATCAATTCGAACCACTTCGACTATTACTACTATTGGAATGACCATATGATTTACCGAGAAATAGCAAATGAAAAAAACAAATAGTTTGATGCACTATTCTGCGCCATAACACTAAATGAGCGACTCTGCTATCTGGTGGTATACTATCCAATTTTGGATACTATCCCTATGCCGACCAACACTGAGGTCACATCTGTATGATAAGAGCAACAAATTGGTTCCAAGCATGTGGCCCCATTACTTTGTTAATTTTGATGACGGACTCAAGTCAATATAATATATATATGGGAAGTAATTTTTATCTTTTAGAAAGTGTGTATTAATATGTGTTTTTGCAAAGCATATAATTGCAGATGCTTAATAGAGAACTTCCTATTCTCGAATATTGCTTATGAACAGAATATACACAATTATGCCAAATATTAGGGTAATTAAAATTACTAAGCGAGCCACGACAATAATATCCACGGTGTTGGGTAAATGTTAAAGGGATGGTTTGGATCACTTTTATGGTTTGCTGTTACATAATTGCAAATAAATGCTTTTATCACACACCCTGGGGCCCGAGTGGTCTAAAACGCTCACCGTTGCGGATCGCTGCCATCTCTGTGTGGGTTCAAGTCTCAGGATCGGCTAATGTTGGTACGTGAGAAAGCTTGCCAGTAGCTTCTCCTGGGTCGGTGGTTCTTCCCAGGGTTTTACAGGGTTCTTCCTCCACCAGTTATACTGGCCGCCACGTATAGCCTATCTTGTGTTGAAAAATGGCGTTAAACCCTATATCAACAACAACAACATCACACACCCATCCCTGTCTTAAACAGAAACATCCAGATTAGCCAACTAATGGCCGCCTCTGGTTGTAAATGGTGGGCCCACCGCACACCACCCTCTAGCGTTAGCATGGGAGGGGGGCTTATGGTACTGCATATTGCGCAAAACGTCAGATGATTGACATGGGGGGGAGGGGGACAAAGTAGCCGCTTTTTAACAGTTCGCCCTCAAAGAGCAGGGAGGAACTACATAAATGACGGTTAACGGTCCGCTTGCAACAAATGGCGGAGGTTGATCTAAGCTTAGGGAAAAATATTACGGCCCCAACTTCTGCAGAATGTGATCAGGTAGAAAAAACTTTACTATGAACTGACACATTGATGCAGTAGTTCCAACATCGATTCGTGTAACGGTAATGATTGAGGTTCCGGGCTAGTTCCATCATCGGTTCCTATAATAACTATCTAGTATGATTTGCAGAGCCGTATTTAACCAGTTGTTTGCAACTCTGTTGCTGGTATACCACTTGCAATGTAAGCCTGATGTAGGTTAAAGTTTATTTTGTTTTTCATCGCATTTTACTTGTTATATTGATCGTGGATGCGAGCAAACTCGTACTCTGATACAAACTTTTCTACAATGGCGTTTGAGTATTCAACTTTGTTTCGGCAAGTATCCGTATAGCGTCCTGTTTTGGTCTTTAGTATTAGGCTCAAGCTGATAAATGACACAGTCGCCATCACCAGCGATAGCACACCACAGAATGAAGCCGCTCCCTCGAGAATGATCGCAATCGACGCGCCGACAACCGTATATAAAACCCCAAAGCCGGCGATGCCAGTACCCCTAAATATATCTTTCATGGTGATGTCGATGCTGTTAACTGCGTTATCAGCGCGTTTATATTTTCGGAAGAGTCCACAGCGTTCATCGATGTTAGCTTTTACTATATTTTCGATTTCAGAAATCTTTGTGAGGCTAAACGCATGTGGATCATCTCGGCAGTCTTCTGTGTTATCGCCCGCAGATTACATTTTAATGTTCTTCAGTCAAAAGAGTATGTCTTCGGCATCAGAATTTCATGCTAGTCTGCGGAGTCTTATTCGCTTTTGTGCGCCGCTGGTGCGACGGCTATGAGGCGATTATAGGCTACTACATTTGTATGGGAAAATATGAACGAGTTTTGGGATGGAATACTGCACGACCTTGGGAGTGAAGTATATCCTTCCGACAAAACGAGTTCATATTTTTTTATTCTACTTAAGGTTTAATTATATAAACAAAATACACTACAAGAAACAAAGTAAATGAATGAATGCCGTATTCCAAACTAAATACACAAGCGCAGGTTTGTCATTACACAATGACATCATTATCAATGCACACATAACTCCGCCCAGACAAATTTGAACTTAGTCGCGCGCTAGACATAACTTTCGAAAGAAAATGGCGTGTCTAGTTAAAATTGAAATTTGCAGTCATATTGTGAATGAATGCGCATTGCAACAACTTTTCCATTTGAACTGGAATGAATATATTTTAGTATTTTGTTTCGATTCAACGAAAGTTTGTGATTTTGGATTGGATTCATCTGTGCAAATTATACATGAAATACATCGGATTGAAGTGGCGCGGGAGAAGAGTGTTTACATCTGCAAATGTGTTTCTGTTTCTGTCATTGAATGTTTGAAATCATAATGTGGGAAAAATATGAAGTCTTTCAATTGCAATTATCAAAAAGACGTTATGGAATTTAATGCTTATTTCATTTTGAGCGTAGTAAAGAGGATACAATTGCACTTATCATCGAAATTACAGCAGAATTTCGAAATGTGTAATCCAGATTGAAAACCTATGAGATGGCTCATGTAATTCGGATTTGCAGAATTAAGAAAATACATTTTGAGGAAATTCAGGATGTAAACTGTAAGTATATTTTATTTTGCCATTCTTATCACCAGCTAAAGAAGAGAGTATATGACTTGTTACTTGTATGTTATTTGTAAGAACCTTATCTTCCGTCTGTTATATAATGTAGCTAGCCTAAATCCGTAACATTGTATCAACGCGGAATGTGCCAAAACAGCTGGGGTATTTTGCAGTCCACGAAACATGTTTTAGTTCATTCATAAACAAATTTAAACAACCACAATTGTAAAGAGCCCCTTACGCGAGTGTACATAATTTGTGTACAAATCAAAAGTGCTGGCGTCTGCGTCCATTGTTTGTTTACAGTAGAAAGTAGTTCCTTATGCACGTGAATGCTATACGTGTATTGTCGCGCGAGTTCAGTATCGGGTAATATTGAACGATTCTGACAATGTAAAGTTAACGGGGAAAAAAATGAGCCTATAATAAAAATAGATATCGATTTCTCTTAGCAGGTTTTTTACGCTCTGCGACGAGCGCGAGCGTGACAACGCCAAAATGGCCATAACTGTGTCGGAGGTGTTCTGACTGGCCCCACAGTTTGATATCGATATGCTTTGCGTTTTCATTCCACTACAGTTTAAAGTGTGGTTTGGTAATATCGAGATGGTGCGAGTTCTCTGACACCAATATTTTGGTCTCCTTGACTATATCCTGCACATGCAGTCCGATTCGCCGCCGGTTTTGGCCTGACGATCCGCTAAGGCTCTATCGGTTCTAAGTTAAAATGGTTAATGTCGCTGGTTTTTTTTTTTTTTTTTTTTTGGTTTTTTTTTTTTTTCGTAAACATTGAGTCGTTTGCACCTGACGTCGGGAGGTTAGCCGTGTAAAGCACTAAATACAAAACTAGATGCCACCCTTTCGTGCGAGGCAAAAAATTCCATAAATGTATCATAAAGTTTTTGATATGGTTGTATGTATCACTTCATTTAGGTATTTCCGATCATATGTCGTCACCTAGAGAACACGATACACTTTGATAACTGCATCACATTTTGGATATCGTTTGCGGTGATCTATTCTCTGCAATTTGTTTAGTACGTAATGGCATGATTTTGTTAAACAAGTAGAAGAAATGTCAAGAATTATTTACTAGCAGTGACAGAGCTCAGCTGCACGGGTCTGATAAGTTACGATGTAGCACGAGGCAGATGTCACGATATACAGATGACGTCACAATGAAGTGCATGTGGTTCTTTTACAATTGTTTTGATTGTACTTCAATCCAAGTAAAGACAAAGAAAAAGAGGATGCGGTCAAAATGCTCTGGTAGCATTGGACGCAAACAATGTACTAAGGTTCAGATGAAACAATAGTCAAAACAGCGTTTCGGGAGAGATTGATTCTCAGACAGTATGAACCGTAAATAAATGGCGTGCTGGGATTTGTGGAAAATCCACGAGTTCGTCCGATTAACTAGTCAGTTAATACTCTTGATTTGGCCAATGAAAGAGATGATTTACTCAGTATTCATCCTGAATGCCATTAACGTCAGTGATAAATAAAATTCAGAAAAAGATTCAATATATGTACCTAGTGAAACATGTGTCGTATAGAGTATCCAAACATTTGTTCCATATTTCTCTAAGATTTAGAGAAATTATCGAGGTACGAACATTTAACTAGGTATTATGTTTAAAGACGAGTAAGTCAAATATTTTCACACACCAGCAGTCAAGAACCTACCGGTATGTGAAGGCTGATGATTTGAATTTTTACAAACGTATACTAACATTTTTTCATATTTCTCTAAGCTGTATTTAGAACATTTAACTTGTTATTATGTTTAGATGCGAGTAAATCAAATGTTTCACATACTGAGTCAAGAACAAAAAATCGTATGTAAAAGCTGTTGATGGGAATATTTACGAAATAGACAATATTCATAAATCAAATTGAGAAATATTTTTAAAAATTACTGTTACCAAAAACAATATGTCATGTTGACAGAGTTTATAGTCCAAATATGGAAGTATTCCATGATTATTGTTACCAAATAGAATATGTCACGTTGACAGTATTAATACGGTCATAATTTAGAAGTTCTCAAAACTTATAGTTATGAAACAGAATATGTCAAGTTGACAGTGTATTCATTCAGTCAAAATTTAGAAGCATTAAAATATTACTGCTTCCATGAATTATAAATATACAGAAGGCTGACTCTAAAGATGGCAGACCTATTTGTCGGCGGAGGTCAACGCGAATGGTTATGCAAACATTCTGAGGGCAGAGAAAATCTTGACAAAACGGTACCTACCCTTGTATGAGGCTGATTATCCGTAAACAGGCACCGAATCGGCCTATCTCCAGTGCTAATGTCATACAACCACTCCTCGAATGTCTGTGTTGTGTGAGGATTCAACAATATCCTCTCCAATTTTTTATCATGTGAATAATTAATTATTGGAACAATTAAAGGTGTCAAACCACTTGTTGACTCCTTAGGAGACAACTCCTTTTTCTGGAACAATTCTAGCTCGCTCTTCCGGACGCGACTCGCAGAGGGTCTCTGGTTTGACCAGTATTTCTCCAACGACTCGCCATAATTTACGCCTTTATTTAAATGCTTTAATCCAGACACAACGTAAGCTCTGCCCGGCCTGAATTCCCTGATGCTTGTTATTTTTCGCCCTTCCGGCAACTCGAATATATACCGCACGCCGGAAGGCGTTGGAATTTTGTCTGTTAATAACGAAAGCAAGGTTTCAAAATTACGGATGTCCCTGTTTATTACTAATTCCGCTCCTTTAAAATGCTGGTCACCATTTCTGTAGAATTTGACCAACTGGCCTTTAGTCCTACCAAACTTTACGTGTTCTGCCCTGTATCGCAGATCCCTAATCCCTTCGGGCCCATACACATTATAAATCGCTCTGTCACGTGCAGTGTCTGTAAGTGGGCGTGGCAAAGGAAGGACATCGTAGTCTTCATCGCTGTATAGTACTGGGATCTCACTCTGAAATAAAAAAAGTGTGAATCCATCTGAACCTTTTTAAAGAACTTAACTTACCAAGAAGCATTATGTAAAGAAAAAGTTACACACACACACACACACACACACACACACACACACACATACACACATATTGTGGGATTGAGGAAAAAGGTATGGGGAGGCGTCGCATACATCGGTACCGAAGTAAAATTGTCCTTTATGCACTTCTTTTGCAAGGCATGTGTCATCATGCAGAACTAGATTAAGCGAAACTTACAAAAAACAACAACAAAATATTGTTAGTGTCTAACCCATGTGATATATATATATATATATATATATATATATATATATATATATATATATATATATATATATATATATATATATATATATATATATATGTGTGTGTGTGTGTGTGTGTGTGTGTGTGTGTGTGTGAGATCAAAGGATATTTAACTATAATCAAGCCAAGCCCGCTTTGCAGGTCAAGAAATAAATGCGATAGAGATATTAAAGGTGAAATGCGAGAGAGACTTTGGAGGATTATTTTCAACTCAGATTCATACTAATGAAAATGAAATCGATAAGTTGTCCTAGAAGTCTCGTGTTTCCTATGACATACTCGCATTAGATGTGCTGCTGTCATGTGTGTTTCATCACACATTACAGAGTCCCATTGAATTCATTGACTTTATCATGTACATTCATAATCACAAATTTAACTTAGAAATTAAAAATGCGTTGGGGATATTGTGATAATATTTGTCCGTACGTACGTTTCCATAGCTCCTCTAAACACCTGGTGGAATTTCACGAAACTTTCTTGCATTATTGCGAGAGCGGTGTCTTTCCTGGGACCGAGTCAAAGGTCAGATATACAAAAGTTGTAATCACAGTGAGAGTTGTATGCATTTGTTTTATTTAAATTCGTCCATACACTCGTAGGAGGAGGACGCATATGGCACATGTAATAGATTCGTGTTATGACCCTTGGCGGATTAAAGTCCAGAATGGAGACGGGTTCCAAGGGGTTTGGGGAAATGTAAGAAAAATCGTGGTGATTTTCAATATTTTTTTAGTCATGAAAGTAACTATAGTTAGTTAAACGTATCATGTATTGTCATGCATACACGCTTAAGATTAATTCTTGTTTACCACTTCAAACATGTTTGTTAGAAAACTAATCCCAAAGGTAGTAAACAGTCCCTTAGGAGATCATCTTGTTTGATTTTGAAAGATTACTTTAACGTGTATGCATACTTTCCTCAGTTGTATATCTATGCAATCATGCACATAATACGATTACAAAAATGGGCTTCATCATTTTGACTTTCACCCAGAGGAAACTAGACATGTCGATGAAACATAACATTATTATACATTAACCAGTCACCAACACCACTAGTACCAACACCACTAGCACCAGCACCACTAGCACCTCAATCACGATTGCACTGCGTAAAGTATTAAGTAAAAGCAATTTTCACTGGTAAGCATGCAAAGAGCAGATAGTGTCTTGACATATCTCAACTTTAAATACAAAAGAATTAGCTGGATTTAAGTTGTCGCGGCGTTATTTTGTAATTAGTTGTGATAATAATAAGAAGAAGAAGAAGAAGAAGTAATAATAATAATAATAATAAGAAGAAGAAGAAGACGACGACGATGATGATGATGATGATGATGATGAAGAGCGGGAGGAGGAGGAACAACAACCAAAACAATAATAATTCATGTATAATAACACTAAAAGCTACAATTTATTTTATTTTAAGAAAAATATAAATATTCAAACAACGAAAATTGACATCTTGCACGCTGAGACAAGTATACACAACACATAAAAAATGGAAGATTATTGAGTTTATTGTTTATATTTTCAAACTTTGTTCAGATAAGTACATTTATCAAATCCCAGCATGTGTTTTGAACTATACACAAGAGCTGCAATATCCTCATATACATTTAGCTCGTATCATCGTCGCAAGACACTTTCGTCAATCCACTACACTCCATCATCTGTGGCTGCTTGTGTTGAGATTTAATTGTTTTCCACGAGTACGCATAAATAAATATATATTATCAACACACAATGTAAGAAACTCCTACACACCAGTGAACATGTTTGTTTTATCGATCGATAAGTGACCGTTTGGAAGAGAACTACCTTTGAATGACTCATTCAAACAGCGTGAAAGGTCATGTTGGGTCACAGTGCAAAATACATTACACCCGCTCACAGTGATTGGTTAAGCAGATATATGCAAATTCACGAGAAACGTGGAAATCCAGCAACCACGGATGAGAGAGGAGCGTAGCGGATTGTCGCCCGTTTGCTTGCGACGATGGGCTTCTAGCATCTTCGCTAGCCAAGGTTCCGATATGACAACCCTATCTACGTTGATAGGGTTATCATATCGGAACCCTGGCTGGCAAACTTGGGATTCTAGTCGACGACTCTCTGCGAATGGTCTCAAAAGTACTACCAGTTGGTGAGGCCAAATTAAATTATTTTGTTTTTCATTATTATATTATTTGCTTATTTTCGTGTAAGCAAACAATACATTCAAATAACATCAATGTAAACAGTAAAACAAATACGGCATCTCGAGCTTATGCGTCAATGCAGTACATTCGGAATTAACTAAATGCGGTTGTACCAAATAATTCCAATGTCATCGCGTGATTCAAGATTTCTCGTAAGATCTCATTTTTTAATTCATTTGTACTAATGTCGTGATCTATATCAGAGAATAATTCATTAAACATCTTCTGAACAGTTGGTAAAGGTCAACTTGTCATATCTGCACTCGACTGAGAACTAATAAGACTGATAACGGTACACGCTACGCTGTATTCCACAGAGTTGTATGTAAAAACTGGAATGCTATACCACAAGGCCGAATCCATCTAAGAACATAATATCGATTGGTGGAATGCAATACAATCAGGCCGAATGCCAGTTTCTCTTACAGTCACAGTCTAAAGGCGAAAAATTTAAAATTCGTTTCAACTCATTGTTTATATCTGCATTTCTTAATCACATTCGTTACCCTTGATTAAAACTTAGGACACGATATATAATCTATAAAATTCAAAGACCAAAATCACTGTTAGGAAGGCTATGGGTGTGATCGATATTTACGATGAAGGGTATGTAATTTTAAATGTTCCTTTTTTCAATGCGGGCTCAAAACAAATGTAAGTTAAATTTTTCCTGCATAAGCTACAGGTGAAGAACAACTGTTGTTTCAAGACAGCATATGATAGTATGTAAACGTTTTGGGTTTTTTTGAGAGGGGTGCGTGGCAAATACATGTGTCATGTAAACACCTGTGTCAACGCCGCTACTGTATGTTGCCTGCTTTCTAACGGTGTACAGCAGCCAATCGTAGGCTACCGATAGGCATATCCACCAGTTTGGTTTCGACGGTTAGAAAAGACCCAATGGAGATTCCATAACAACAATAAAGCCTTTGGACATGGGCGCCCACACAAATAGTGACAAGGGATGGGGCACTTGCCAACCACCCTGGATTTCACCTCTAAACAACTTTTGGACTACATTCGTAAAACTTAATAGCGGACCACTACATGTATGCCTCCCCCACCACGAAAATATATCTGCGGGCGCCCTTGCCTTTGGATACCACAGACAATCACTAAATTGATGATCGGGATCAATGAAAAACTAAATTCAAAGTATCAAAATGTGAGGTTCGTGCACACAAAAATTAAGGAAAACAAAATTAAGCTAAAAAGAATGAAAACGAAAAGAAAAACTGTTATAAAATATAATCGAAGAAGAAATACAAAATGTATATACTGGCTTAAAAGTGTTCTTACAGATATTAGCAATATATTAAGTAGGAACGAGCACGGATATCAGGGCACTACCTCTCCAAATATCAGGGCACTATCTCTACAAATAACAACTAACCATGGAAAATTTTTATAAGTATTCGTGTAGCACTATTTTACATAAACTTGGAGATAATGAGATCACTTTTCATCTTTTTTCCTTCAAATCATCTCTTCAATTTGTTTTAATCTCTGCAGTGTGACAGCGAGAAGACGACCGATTGAAGGAAAAACATTATACATTTTGTAGCCATGAGGAAAACAAGCTAAACTATTTGCACGGATGTACTGTTGACAAATAATCGTCATATTACCCTAAGCAGTGTGGTTCTCTACAAATAAAACAACAAACAGGTTAATAACATAAAATATAAAAAAAAAATTAACCTTTACATCTATGCTGGCAAATAACTGAAGCGGGAACTATTTGAAATCAAGCCTAAGGGAGGAAAGAACTACTCTCTACATATAATTGGTCAGCGGTTGAAATTTAAACTGGATTGTGACTTGATAAAAACGCATAATGAAGCGAAATATTCCTTTGCCTTTTCACTTTATTTGAGAAACATTGACATTCTGCACGCATTTTTTAACCTTCTTCAAAACCAACCCAAAATTTCTAAGGCCGAGGTTGGAAACAGGTCGGTCGCGTAATAACGGACAAAGAGCATTAGCTAATCGTGTCAAATAATGTGTAGAAAAGAAACAAGTTATGGGTGTTATGAAAAAAAGGTATAACGAAATATGCCGATGACATCACACTGTACATCTCACAACTATAATAGAGCGATAACATGTTGATGCCGATTATTGACGATTTATATTTTATGAAAAAAGCTAGACCAAGCTTTTGCAAGAACGGTTTGAAGAGAGGGTGTCGTTCAGTTACATGTATATTATGCTGTCCTAACTTTGGTTGTAAAACAAGCTATGAAGACCGGGGTTAAAGGTAATGTCTCAGCAACGAAACGTGCAAACGCAAATGGAACTCACAATTTTGATAATAGATTTTTTTAAAAAGAACTTTTAAGATCCTATAAGACCAGAATTATGACTTTCTTAACTATAATGAACACACGTGATATGACAATAAAAACCCGTGTGTTATTAAAATAAGCACGTCATGGTGCATGATGGTCTACGTATCATGGAAAGACAGTATATATCTTCAGGACGCTGGATAGATATGACATGGTACTCATTTACTTAATATATCAAAGATTAATATCTTCAATACTAACGAATGGATGATACATTTTTCTAAAAGTACAATCCCCTTGTGCACGTGAATGATCCCTTCCATTCCTTTTCCCTATATTGCTAGAGTTTACCAGCCGTTTTATTTCAGTCGCAGATAACTACTGGGACTCTATTAACACTTCTGTACAATCTCCGTCATTTTCTTCTTTTATGTTTTCATAATAATAAACGTATGTACTGCAGCTTTACAGAGAGTAACGCTAAACTGGAATTGTGCTTCATTGGGTCGTTATCATCTTGTATCCGTTAGCGGAGACCATGTACGTTGTATGTGACGTCACGTCCTCCTTTCTGATAACCTTTTCAGTCTCGCGGTGTACTGAATAGTAAGCTAATTAACCTACCTCTACACCTTTTAACACTGACAACTGGGCATCAGGCTTCGCCTCTTAATTATTGTCAGGTCATTTTCAATGCCAGAGCCAATCAGCTAAATGTCAGAGCCAATCAGCTAACGATAAGGAGCAATGTTTATAAATTGCAGACCTACTCGGGCTAAATGAAAGGGGTTACACGCGCTGTCATGATAGGACTTGAGGGTCTATACTACTGTTTTTAGACTATAAATGATGCATCTGGGAGAAGAAGAAAAAAAATAGATGCTAAAAGCATGAAATATCAACATTAATAAACTTACTAAACAGGTTGAAACACTTATCTGGAATCCGCAGCTAAATTCAAAATATTGCGTGAGGTAAAACTTTTGATCGTAAATTTAATTGTTTTTATCTTGTGCAGAATTTTTTTTTTGCACTCAGTGATTTAACTCTACTCAATTTTTAACGTGAAGATCGGATTTTAAATCACCAAATAGGTGAAAAGGCAATAGAAAATAGCATGCAAAGCTCTCCTAGGTCGAGCTGGATGAAAAAACATTGTAAATTTGAAATTTCACTTACCATCTTAGATATCTGTTAAAATAAACGTTTATAAACACGTGTATTGAAAGCAGTATAAGAAACAAAGAGAATGGATTTGTTTTCCTGCTCACAAATACAATCCGAAGTATTATGAAAACTTGTTTTGTAGTGTTTTGACCGATTATTCAGCGTCTGTAATCGATCGGTTGATGAGATGCGATTTAGCTAAATACATTCAGTACTACCTCGGGTGCATTTTGTCGGTCCAGCCTGTGGAATATTTGGACTAAATGTTGTAACCTAAAAGAAATTTTCTTTACTTTCATTTTAACGTCCCTTATAGGTGTTTGTTTTGCGTTGTTGATTTGTTTTTCTTTTTTTTTTTTCTTCTTTATTTTCCAGTGAGTTTACTTGTCGGTCTTCTTGTTAAGTTTTCTTAAGAAAAATAACGTACAGTTACATTTTTGCAACAATTGGGAAAAAGTTGACATGTTCTTTGTTGCTCTCAACATAAGGTACGACAAATGTTAATTGGGTTCGCCGAAATTCGATGTACTTAAAGTATTGAATATTGAGAGCACGAATTAGGATTATGCTTGTTACTCAATAGTATGTATATCTTGTTAGAATTTTATGTACATTCCGCTATGACTCTTGCAATTAAATAATCAATAGTTCAATACTTGGGTCAAGCTAGATCAAACAATTCACCAGAAAATTAAAATAAATATACAAATTTATCTAACAAGAAAGATGAAGTGAGAAAAAAAATCGATATTGGAATAATTAAAACATAAAAAATACCGCTCTCTCAATGTACATTTCTGCTCAGTTATCAAGATGTTTGCACAATAGTGAATATTTTAAGAATTTTTGGCGAATCCAGCAACACATCCAGTGTTAGATAATGTATTGCTTATTTAATGACTAAAACGTTCCTTACATGAGAATGTGTAGTCAAAGATGGCTTTATGAAAACACACCAGGCATGTTGAATCCTACGTCTTTGCGTTATACTTGCAATATCAATATTTGAAATTAATTATTAAAAATGAAACTATAAAATAGAATAAAACTTTTCAGTAAAACACAGTTGTACATCACTATCATGCACTACAATGGCTCATATGCTAGACATACCAAAGACTGTATGTACAGTACATATCTAGACATACCATAAACTGCATGTACAGTACATATCTAGACATACCATAAACTGCATATACAGTACACAGCTAGACATACCATAAACTGCATGTACAGTACACATCTAGACATACCATAAACTGCATGTACAGTACATATCTAGACATACCATAAACTGCATGTACAGTACATATCTAGACATAACATAGACTGCATGTACAGTACATATCTAGACATACCATAAACCGCATGTACAGTACATCTAGACATACCATAAACCGCATGTACAGTACATATCTAGACATACCATAAACTGCATATACAGTACACAGCTAGACTCACCATACCTCTTATAATTTATACTTTTATTAAATATATTCCAAATTTAAAAACTTGAGACATGACTAATTAATAATAATAATAATAATAATAATAATAATAAGAAGAAGAAGAAGAAGAAGAAGAATTACTGAGGATAAGAAACTGGTTCTGAATCAATCAACTGACCTTTAATATAGACCTAAATAATAGAACATTAACAGTATAAAAGCAAATTAGATATAAACATGTAACTCTACAAGCTACATAGTAATGCTAACTAATAATTCTTAACAGCAAAACACTTTTCCTACCTATTCCATATGCATTACCAACACTTATCTATTTAGCTTTATATTCTCAAAAAGTACGCAGCAAGGCATATCTGACATCCTTTGTGTCATAGTTTATTCAAAGTTAACTGAATTTTTTTTTAACATGACTAGCCATTAAACCCTGTGTGTAAAACACATTTTTTTAACTTTATCGTTTGCATTACAATGCATGGTATTTTATACATTCTATACAAAAACGTAAATACACGTCAGGTGAATGCGATATCTCTTTGTACATAACCAAATTTCCAGAGATATTTCTTCTGTAAGAGTCTATGCCTGACTTACAATACAAACATTACTACAATAAAACAAGATAGAAAATATTAGCTTCAGAGATATTGAAATGCGTATCTCATCTTTTCAACTGAGTGCTTTCGTAAATTGATTGAATCGAATCTGTAAACAAATCGGTGTCTATGGTCCTCATGAATACAAACATAATAACAAGTTCTAAAAAGCTCTTTTGCTTCTTACAAGGTAGATTGCCTCTAGTGTACTGTTGACACAACGACGACGAGGCATTCCGAATATAAAGGCCTTGCAAGTATCTAGAATTTATATATACGAGTTGGAGCACTAGTTTTGGGGTAAAATAACAAAATCAAAGAAGTTAATCCGTTCCTTATGCATAGTTATTTGTTAGAATTCTTACCTTTACCACTTATTGCTGAGCACACACACACACACACACACACACACATATATATATATATATATATATATATATATATATATATATATATATATATATATATATATATATATATATATATATATATATATATATATATAAACATGAAGAAAAAAATGTGATTATGTTGTTCTTTCCATAAGTCATGCTTCTGATACAATGTAAGTAGCCATATTTAAAAATAGCGTTCATGTGTATTAAGTCAAACGAGACAGAAGTACGGAATTAATTACCTTTTCAAATGGATATTTAATTAGTTAACGCAATAGATGACACCCATAACAGAAAAAGAAAATCAACAAAAAACATGTTGGAATATAATATGATAAAATGTTACATGGAAACTCTGAGCAACATTTCTGAATGTTGATATTGGTAAACTACATGAATCAGCAATTTGCGTACGAACACACCAATGACCTAAAGATTAGTAAAGACTCAAGTGTGTCAAGTCCAGGAACAGTCCAAAATTGAAGGAATTATTTTAGAGAACAAAACGGTCAAAAATTTAATGCTATTTGACTAAAGCTATATTATTTAGATCATGATTTCGAGGTAATTTCTCTCTCTCTCTCTCTCTCTCTCTCTCTCAGTATCGATTGTACGCGGCGATAATGACAAAGTTTCTCGGAATGACAGTGATTAGACGCCGAACAAATTTTGCATGCATGACTTTGAACCGTTCAGAAAAGGCATAATGAATGGGTTGTTTAGATTTACATTGGAAGAAAAATAATCAATTTTAAATATCGTAATAATTTTATGTTTTGGCCTCCATTTTAGTAAGATTGCCTTGAACAGTTATTTACTCAGACATGATTAACCCAATAAACCGGAAATGGGGAGGGGGTACTAGATTTGTAAGCGTTCTGTAATTACTGTACTTGAAAGACGTACATGCTAAATTAAGGAAATATTATGAGCCAGACCACCTGCATTATGGTTTCAACAGATCTGTTTGACAATACGATATTTATGAAATTGTTCAAAAAGCTGTAAGATGCTGAAGAGGGATATATTGTGGACAATATCGGACGTGATGATGAGATTTATTGATCAAGGAAACGACGAGCACAGACTTTGAAATGGATGTACAGGATGTACTACAAATACGGAAATGTGTTAAAATCGATAATTACTAATTAAGCACAAAGAATATTGAGATATCGTGTCACAGTTCACTTGTAATACAATATACCAATTAACCGCAAATGATAATGAGATGACAAAACGATAACGTGGTGACTGATAATTAACGTGTGTTCTGGCCTCAGTATTACCATCATGCCTTCTAAACTTAAAATATATGATTGGTTAAACTTACGTCAGACATATATCTTTATCCGTTGAAATCAACGAATTCATGTATTAAATTCAGAATTAAGTTCTTTTTGTGAAGTTTAGACCAGCGGTGAAAACATGGAAACAATAACCATGGCAGAGAAAGAGCAAGTTTATTTTCGAAGCTAACAACCCTGATGCGACGATAAGGCTTACAGATGAGTTTCGAGAATCGAGTGATTAATGACTGATGGTAAACGTTCGCTTTATTAAAACATTTTATCAACTAACTTGTACACCTTTCTACATCATGAGTCATGCAAATGTTAGCTCTAGTTACATATTATGTTCTTTTGTTGACATGAAGTTATTTTCAGCGCATAAAAAAATAAATTATATTTGACCTTTAAGATATGTCAGACCATAAATCAAGACTCATTTCATGTTGTTGTTAGGAATTTTATTTACAGGATTTAAAGTTGTATTTACTGTCAGTGGATGTACCTGACAAATTAAATGAGCACGTAACACATGTAACTAAGGGTGGATGTTGCCCTGACCAATGCATAGATATAATGGAGTAGCTTATTATTAGTTGGTTTGTGACGGTGCATTGTGGGCTATATAATGCTGAATACGCTCTGCCAGCTGAGCAACCGTACCTTCCCAGGTGGCATATATTTTTCTTAATAAAGAGAGCAGCAGTTTTAAATTATTTTGTGAGTTCCATTTTAAAATATTCATATTTTATCCTTCTTTATCACGAACAAAAACAAAATGACCTGAGATAAACTGAAATATACAATAGTATAAACTAAATTGTATTTTCTCTTTTTGCGGCTGCCAAATGTTGCAGTGTTTCGAATTTAAACCATTTTGAGCTTATTAATTAATTTCGCGGATCTGACAACGCTCGTAGATCTAATTTGTTAAAAATGTGTGATTTGAGGCTGATAATTTTCGAGGATGCGGTCCCTCCGCAAACACCTCGAAAAGAACCAGCACACGAAACATGTTTACAAGAGATTAATCGCTATGTTACTTCGCATGCAGTGAAATATTCGGAAGCATACCTACGCGTGGGATTAAATCATATACCGTATTTATCCATCTTGGAATTGGTTAAATGCAAAGAAAGCAGACACACATTGGTTAAATAATGCACCGTTAGATCAGGCTTATCGCTTTTCACGTGTAATTGAGAAATAAGGGAAACAGGATAGACCCTGACCTGCCATTGTATAATGCGATGGTAAAACTGAATCTATACTGTTTGAAATTAAGTGAACGTTAAACGTAGAGCAAGACGCTTTGTGACTCATCGTGCACAATATCATTCTTTGCATGGTTCTCTGTTTAGCTTCTTATATTTAAAAGGCTCCCACAATTAGTCAGAAAACCATCATCTTTGTTATGGAAGTCGTAAACACGTGAATAAATCAGTAGGTGGGGGAGACACGCGTCAATAATCGATAAAGAAACGAATATTAATAAAATTGTAGGTGAATAGACGAATTGAAATGATGATTACCTTCACGTTCTATACAGTTGTCAGGATATTCTGTGATATATTTTAATTAAATATTAAATTATGTAAAAACGTTCATTCAAGAGGTGGTGTAAATTTGACTCAGTTAAGGTGCTACTAAAATCACTGATTATGTTCATGAATTTGAAAATATTTCTGAGTGACTTGCTTTAAACGTCTGGAACATAATGCAGCTGAAGGTTCTAAAGATTATTTTTAACTAATTAAAGCTCAGTAAACGATGGCAGATATTTAATGGACAATGACAATGGTCTGAGATATAGAAGACGGTTGGAGATGATGCTATTTGAGCAGTTACTTGTAAAACTAAAACATAACATTCAAATACGCACAATCATTCCTTAGAAACAGAATGCAAATATATTGAGTAAAACGTCATTTTGTGTCAGATTAGATTTCAAGTAAAACACATGCATAATTACAGAAGACAATATCATTACCCATGTCTGTATGAATAAAGTGACAGTCATCTATCGTTCTTCTGGTTAATATTTCAAACATATTTGGCCAACAAGCGTTCATCAAGAATTGACATTGTTTATAATACTGTATTTCACTGCTATTCATTAAAATCCCCCACCCCCCAAATAACGACCTATTAAAATATTCTCTGAATGTCAGGTGTATGAAATTACATCCAGTATTTACTATACTCCTTAACTCGAGTAATCAATCAAACTCTAAACTACCTTGGTCATTGGTCTTATATTTGTTACACTGTTACAACATAAACTGTATATATTTTGCAGACATATGTATCTATGTCGCTTTTTTTAAATCTCTTGTATTTTAATTAATTTAGCTCTTGTAAACTTTCTTAATTTAAGTTTGAAAAGTTGAGTAGTTTGGTGAATACTGGACCAGTAATGACACAGACTCTGTCTAAACTCAAAAGGTGACACCTAATTGGTCTGAAATTCAATTCTGAACAAGAAAGGAAGGGTCAACAGACGACCATAAATAATGTCCACAGGGGCAGACAACTCCAGTTCTCGATTGGCAAAGGGCGAACATGTTGTTACTACAAATAGAAATGATTAACCCTAAATCCAGTGGCGTCACTCGGGTTGGTGACACCCAGTGCGGTAGCTCATGGTGTCACCCCCATGGTCCTTCTTCCGTAACAGACCATACAGAATCCTTAGTAATGTCATTTTGGTGTCACCCCCTCTGATGGTGTCACCCGGTACAGTCCGCACCCCCTGCATCCCCCTAGCGACGCCACTGCTGTGCCTGCTAGTCATGTATCTAACAATGATCGGTTATCCGCTTATGAAATCCGACTAGACCGAGCAGTGTGTACTCTGTAAAATTTGCAATTTTTCATTTTGGTGTCATCCCTCTGAGATGGTGTCATCCGGTGCGGTCCGCACCCCCTGCACCACTCCCCCCCCCCCCCCCCCCAGCGACGCCACTGCCTGTATCCCTCAGCTAATGATATCAATAGAACTTCGAACAGCGACATCATGCAGTGTAATATTTGCGATCGAGGAACTTAACATCGAAGGGCTAGTACTGCAATATTGTAACATATTGTAATGTATAGAGCTCTTGATATGCTGATTGTAAAGACAGACAGCGATGGAATTAGAATGGAAAGAAACTGAAAAGATCCAAGCATTTATCGATCAGACACCAAAGAACGTCATGAAAATTATATAAGTGTTATTATTAACCAGGCACCAAAGTACGTGATGAAATTACATCCGTGTATTTATCGATCAGATACCGAAGTACATGATGAAATTACATGACGACTATGACAATGACAACGGTTAGAGTAACAAATGAGTGTGAATGTCGAAACATCAGGACAAAGAGTTTCCAATTAACGGATGATAGCTCGTGGATCACTAAGAAAATTTCGAGAAATGAATACACTGACGAACTGGAATGTGGTTTTAAAGTAAGCGAGAGGGACAACACCGGGAGTTATGGCCGACTTCAGCCAACATAGCAGGAAGTGGTTGATGGATCAAAATGGCATTAAACAATTGGGAGTGATTATCCTGAAAGATAGAAGAGAAGTGGTTCTCGATCATACATTGTAGAAATGATGACGTGGTAGCCAAGCTACTAGGAGAGTTGATAATTCCTTGATATTAATTGTTTGATATGGTTATTGATAATATGAAGATACATACGACTGTTTATGAAAAATTAATCATGTTTAGGTTCGTTAATGTACACAAAACTCTGTTACAGAGATAATAATACTATTCAGGTTCGTTAAGATACACATAACTCTGCTACAGAGGTATTGATCATACTAAGGTTAAGATATACAGAAATATGTTAAAGAGATATTGATCCTATTGAGGTTTGTTAAGATACACAGGACTGATACAGATATCATGATACTATTTGGGTTCGTTAAGATATACAGAAATCTGTTTTAAAGATATTGCTCGGATTGAGATTCGTTAAGATACACAGGACTCTGTTACATAGATAATGATTCTTCTGAGGTTTGTTAAGATATACAGACACCTGTTAGAGATATTGATCCTGTTGAGGTTCGTTAAGATACGAAGGACTCTGTTACAGACATAATGATTATGTTGAGGTTCGTTAAGATATATAGAAACCTGTTACAGAGATATTGATCCTATTGAAGTTCGTTGAGATAAAGAGGACTCTGTTACAGAGATAATAATTCTATTGAGTTTCTGTATAATATACAGAAAATATGTTACAGAGGTACTGTTCATAGTGAGGTTCGTTAAGATACACAGAACTCTGTGAAAGAGATAATGATTCTTCTAAGGTTCGTTAAGATACACAGGACTCTGGTAAAGACATAATATCCCTATTGAGGTTCGTTAAGATACACATGACTCTGTTACAGAGATATTGATTCTATTGAGGTTCGCTGAGATACCATGACCCTGTTACAGAGATAATAATTATATCGATGCTCATTATAATATACAGAAATATGTTGAGATATTGATCCTACTGAGGTTCGTAAAGATACACAGGATTCTGTAACAGAGATAATCATTCTATTGAGGTTCGTAAAGATATTCAGAATTCTGTTTCAGAAATAATGATACTATTGAGGTTCGTTAAGATAGAAAACGTTTAATGTACCACAGGAGAAACATATAAACAAAGATGAAGTCGTAGATTTAGACTGGCTCTGAAAGCATTATTTAGAAGAAACGAAATTGTCTACAAAGTAGCGAAAATGACGATGAAGGTGATAACTGAAGAAGAAGCAAAGATTTTTCAAAGCTCTGATGGTCTTTTGCGAAAATATGTGACCATAACAATCTAAGGCACCAAGAATTTGGACATACGTGAAAAATCGAAATACAAAATTATATGGTTAGCATGTTTTGAATGCATGTTACAAGTGAGGCAATTCTATAAAGGTACTGGAATGACTGGATTAACATCAGTTAAAACTATTTCTGACATGTGATTAATAATAAAAATCATTAATGGTTGCACGTTTTCACCTTGGCCAACATTTGCAAGCCTTATTTTGCCTGTAAAGCATTATTACAGATAGGAAAAATTTCAAAGAAGAAATTACCTATAAAGCCATTATTTGTAGAATCAGCTATATGGTAAAATTAAAACGACATCACAGGTGCTATGGTTATCACTAATGTCAATGGTATGTTACGTGGTTTGCACTAAGGTCAATGGTATGTCACGTAATAGCTATAGAAGTATAATACATGAGAATTGAAATTAACAACAAAATATGACAGTAATTGATTTCAGTCAGTTAATAACCATTATCAGGAGCATATGAACAGCTCTGAAATAAATAGTTCAGTGATATCAAAGGTGCTGTCAATAATGTGGGTGGGGGATGAAGGTGTCTGTGTATTTTCAAATAACATTGCACAGAAAATTCATACATCTCCCCCACACCATTATACCTATCATTGCGACAGTTGTATTATATTTTAAATATTAACAAATAATGTACCTTACGTATTTTGAGGACGCGAACAATCATACTGTATTCCCAATTAACACTGACATCCCACCCACCCACCACATACACACCAGTTCGATCAGGTAAATGTTGACAGTCTCTAACTGAACAAAATGACCATGCTTTGTAATAGGTTAAGTTTTGTACAACAAGTATTTCTACATAAAATATTTACATCTTCGAAATAATTTTTTAAATTATAAGGCACAAAAAGATATAATTTACCAAAACATTTAAAGTTTAAATGTTTTAAAACTAAAGTTAAATGTTAGAGTAAAGTGATGAGGATAAATTTCCATCTTAAATATGTTTAGTTTGTGTACAGAATTTCAAAAGAATCCCGTGATGTAAGAAAACGTTTAAATTTTAGTTATACGATTTAAATCATGATTTTAGTTGCTAAAATTATTGAAATAATTATGATTGAGCGTATTACTATTTTACCTGCCCTTTTTACTAAACAAATTGTGTCAAGACTTCCTTATTTGGGCGTTAATGAAGACTTTTTAAATATAAAAATTTATATATTGTATATCATTATCAAAACTCAAACTATTGTCGTTCTTGTTTTGGGGTTTAACGCCATTTCCCAACGCAAGATAGGCTATATATGGCGGCCAGTGTAAGTGGTGGCGGAAGAACCCGGGAAAACATCGGTAATAACCACCGAAAGCTACTGGCAACTTTCTCACAGATCCACACTGGCTACGCCCGAGACTTGAACCTACGCGGACAGAGGTGAGATGGCAGAGAATGGTAAAATGTAGCTCCTTAGGCCACTCGGCTACTCGGGGTCCCCAGAATTCATGAATAATAATGATATGGGGATCATTGAGATAACAAATATTTGTTGAAGGTCTTCATTATTTAATTCAATGACCTTTAAAACTTCCGTCAACTAGTAAGGGTATTTCAACAGAACTGAATATTTTCCTAAAACGGTTTCGTTTCTTTTAACTTGTCAATATATTTAAAACCGATCGATAGACAAAATAACCGTCAATAAAAATGCCTGCAGTTGCACGTGCAACACATCTGACACCTGAAGATATATGTGAGTGTTGTGATATGGGTAATGCCAGTGACGTAAAAATGTCGAAGAAGGAGAAGAATTCTGCTACTGAGCAAAAGAGCATACTTTAAAATCAGGGCTTTCTTAGGGTATTCTCCGACTGATATCAGAGCCGAGTTAAAACAAGTTTACTGATCTGATGTATTTCTCTGTCGAATCACACACTGTTGAGGTGCCTTCATCGTTTTCAAGATAGTTGTAAATAATGAAAGATGACCCAAGTTCTTGAAGACTGTTGTCTACGATTGGTATGCGAGGAGTGGCTCTTATGAAGGGAACAATTATTGAAAATCCTCGATACACAGTGGAAAATATTTCTATTCTCATGGCATTAATTAGTCAACTGTTTTTCGTATAGTGGAGTATCATGTGAAGGTCAGAAAGGTTTATGCAAGATGGATCCCGCATTTATTTTGACAGATAATCAATACATATACGGATTTGAAATAGCCAAAACAGCTACTCGCCAAATATAAAGGAGTGACCAGAGACGTTTAAATGAAAAGTAACAGGTAATAAAACACGAATTTACCTTTATGAACCCGATTCCAGAGAAAATAATAAAAGACTGGATCGGTAAAGAGCAGTGACCACGAGTCGCTCGATGTAGTTCAACTGCTGAGAGTTTTATGCGCGTGATTCTTCGATGTAAATGGTCTGGTCATCCAGCTACATTTGCCTGACTCTGTGTGTTTCATTGGGCATTTTTATACCTTTGAAGTGTTGCCAAAAGTTGTTAAACTCTCCTAAAACCGCCCAGCCCATGCAACGGTACCGTGTACCGCCGTCGTGACAGAGTTAACATCATCCACAATTTAGTACATCCTCCATGCAGACTTGATTGAGCTCCAAATGACTTTTGGCTGAATTCCGTTACTATACTTTGAAAGGACACACTGACGCACTGTTTACTAAAAAATAGACGCGCACCAAACAGGGACTTGAACACAATGTATTTGCTGAAAATATATCAACTTGTCAAAAGAAGAACAAAACAAAAAATAGTGAAAAACGTGATAGTGAACAATCATAATTTCAAACATAACCTAGAAATTAAGGAATTTGATTTCAGCAAACACTGCGAATGACTTGCTAAATTAAAGCTCCCATGATTCTGTGGTAGAGTTCCATTTTATGATAATCCGTCAATAATAGAACACTAAAAGGAAACATAAGCCTGACACGTGTCCTACAAATGTGTCTTAAAGACTCGAAGACACTGTATAACAAAATACCATCTTTTTGATCTGCTAATTAACATGAAACGTAGCAGTGTAGTTAAATTAGGCGTTTAGTTGAGCTTTAATTTACATGAGTATAAAGCAAGGAACAATTTTAGACAAAAATGGGGATTTTATTGAACAATCAGTTGAAGAGGTTACTTTAGTGTAGATTTTGATCGTATGAATAAGGATTTACAAGGATTTACGTTGTTAAGAAAAGAACAACAAACAATCAAACAAACAAAATACACGAAGGAAAGGTATTCCAAACATCATCAATGTTTTAATAAGTTAATCAACTTTAACTGGGTAAATTCATTTTAATAAATACATCTGGGTACATTCGTTTTAATAAGCCCGTCAACTTGAACTGGGTAAATTAGCCTTAATATGCCCATCAACTTGAACTGGATAAATTAGCCTTAATATGCCCATCAACTTGAACTGGGTAAATTCGCTTTAATAGGTACATCAACTTGAACTGCTCAAATTCCTTAGCATCGGATTGTTTAGTATCAAAATTATCTGCAATAAGAGTAATTCCTTAATACGTCACATTGTGCCAAACACCTGCACGTGTAATGCCTATTATTGTGACCCATGCCTACATTTTAGTGTACAAAGTCACTCTTGTGACCCTGACATCCATCTTGGTATATAATGTTACCCTTATGATTTTTACCTCAATTTTCGTATACAACGTTGTTTTCCTTGTGATCTTTACCTCCATTTTGTATACAGCATTACCCTTGTGATCCATGCCTACATTTTGGTTTACATTATTATCCTTGTTACCTGTACCTCCATTTTGATATATAACTTTACCCTTGTAACCTTTACCTCCATTTTGGTATATACCGTTACCTTAGTGACCCATTCCTACATTTTTGTATATACCGTTACCTTTGTGACCCATGCCTACATTTTGGTATACACTGTCACCCTTGTGACCGATGCTACATTTTGGTTTACACTATTATCCTTGTTACCTGTACCTCCATTTTGATATACAACGTTACCCTTGTGACCTTTACCTCCATTTTGGTATATACCGTTACCTTAGTGACCCATTCCTACATTTTGGTATACATCGTTACCCTTGTGACCCATGTCAATAATTCTGATATACACCGTTATCCTTTTGACCTTTACCTCCAGTTTGGTATACACTGTTACCTCCATGTTGGTATACACCTTACACCTATGACCCTTACCATCATTTTGGTACACACCTTACTTTTGTGACCCTTACCTCAATTTTGATATACATTTTACATTTATGACCCTTACGTCTATTCTTGACGACAAGTACACTCACCCATAATAGATGAAAACTAATGTTAAAAGGTCGAGAATAAGGAATAGCGAAAATCAATCACTATTACATCCCCTACATAGTTACAAAAATAACTGTCCAAATTACTAAAAGGGACAATTCGGTTTTGCTGTATTGGTATATATCTTGATATTGATTACTGTCTACAGTGTATTATTATTCTGAGAGCTGTGGCTAAAACTAGAATCTGTTTTCATATACTCTAAGATTCGTACCTGAGATCCGTTTAACCTCGATCTTCGGTTGCCCATTTTCCTTGTCATTGTAGAAACATTTGGTTTCGGATTTTTTTTAGCCTTAGAAAGATATTTATACTGATATCCTGCTCTATTTGCAATGTTGTTAAATCCAGGTCTGTAGTCTTTAGGATACTTAGCCCTTCCCTTTGGTTGCACAGCTCCGTTCCCAGTCTCCGCTCGAACAGAATTTTGTAACCAACTTTCTACCGTTACGGTTGACGGCTGAAAGGTTGTATCAGTAGTTGTTGCTGTCACATTGGAGACCTTGTCAGAATCGGAACTCCTGAAAGACTTTTTAAGTTTGTTCGGAATATTTGTGATTCTGTGAATTCGAGGCTGAACCGTCCATGTATTTTCATGTTGTTTTGGTTTCGTTGTCCTTGGACTTTCTTGCAGACCATTAGCAAGGATCTGCTGTTTGCTTTTTGATATACGCGAAAGAGATGCCGGACTAGCTTTAAGCAGCACGTTATTTCTATTTTCGCTGATTCTAAACGTTTCTGATTTATGAAGACTTTTTGTGTCTCGATTTGTGTACCTTTTATCGCCATTCAACCGAGATGAAGAAATATCGTGTAATTTGTTTACAAGTGCTTTCCTTTTCAAAGGTTTCTTTCGAGAAGATTGAAGTCGAAGTCTAGTCGGAGCATTCTCTAACCTACTTTGTCCTTTCATATCCGTCTGGCGCTTGACGAATGTCCCTTGGTTTTTGACGGAGGGTGGATCACTGAAGTGTTGATGAGTAGGGGAAGTTAGAAGACTAGATATTTGTTCAGAGATAGAGTTAATAGATGGGATGTTCTTTTTAACGTCAAGCCTGGACCTTCCATTTGTTGTCTTCGTTTCATTAGGTACAGGGGAACTAGTGTTAATGTTAGCCGCCGCTAATCTTGCACCAACCCCCTTGAGTCTTTTTCTTGCTCTGCTGTATCGTTTTCTGATGCTGTCAGAAGAATCAGTCCTCTCGTACCTGATATTGTTGCCATGGTATCCGTATCTGTAACGGATGCTCTCAGAAGATGTATTTCTCTGATACCGTTTATCGCTTATACGACTTTCTGTCAAAGATGTCATGGTTTATGTAGATCAAGTCATAAATTTTTTTCCGGTTAATTTTACCTAACATGAACGGTGTTGTAAAATAATCCCTTGATCCAGCTGTATAATACCACTGAACATACAAACAAGCACTGATTACGTCTATCCTTTTTACGGTACATGCAAGAACAACGGTACTGTCAAAGTTCAGGTGATAAAATCAATATATTGGACAGCCAGACAATAATTTCACATGAAAAGTGTTCTCCCTAATTTAGGGAGAAAAACCAAAACACCATCCTCACCGTCTAATTTGGACTATTGGTCAAAAAACCTTTTGTACACATCAATAGAAGGATATGTTTGAAAACAGTGCTGCATTTAAAAATAACCAGATATGGGCTCGAAAAAAGATATAACCTAACAATACTGTCACATATATCTTTTCTTATTTGTCATGTATGTATACTTCAGTCGTTCCGGTGAAAGAAACATCTTCTTGTGAGATCATTTGTAGCCTTTTATCCATGTACAAATTATAATTTTATTGCATGCACAGAACAAACATGACTCAAAAATAAGAACGAAAAATAATATAAGTAGCCTTACAGGTCCAAAGTTCACCTCAAAGACCAAATAAGACCAGAAAGTGAAATGTATTTAGGTAATGCTTCAAAGTCGATAATTACGATTTATTTGCAACGTAGACTCCTAATTTTAAACAGCTTTACTGAGTCGGCTATTTTTTATGTTAGTCCAACACCGACTATTTTCATCTCTAAACCAATAAATGCTTCAAACTCAGGACAAGTTTCAACATCAACATTAAACGGTTCGATTACAGTCCTGAATATTGCGAAATATTCATAATAATGTACACGCCGTTCGCAAATTTGTGTGGATTTCTTTAAATTCAGGTAATAAAAAGGTAAACATACCTTTGATTATCGCGTACGGACCCCAAGGAATTAAACATAATGGATGTTGTTCGTATGAAAACAGAAGGGAAAACATAACGACCTGATCACAGAACGCATTGAAAAGCAAGACAGATTCCTTTAGAAATCATTTTCTGTATAAGTAAGCACATCCAAGTATTTAACAGAATTCAGGGTTTCCCGCTTGTTGGTTAATGCCACATAAAATTCAGATTTAATCGTTTTAACCGTTGTTTTACTCCATTCGCCTTTCTTTCTTCGTGCATGAACTCACATATCGGTAGACATTCTTGTTATGACCATATAACGCCATAAAGGTTAAATAAGGATTCATTTTCTCCAATCAAAACATGTTCTTCTGCCATGTACTCCATAAATAAATAACATTCTTGGCACTACGTGTATGTTGATAATACCAAGTTTCTTCCGATTCACTACATAGAATGAAAGAATGAATCATTCATTCAATGATCAAATTTCAATGTGGACCATATAACATGTTATAATATATATATAACTAAAGTTTGCCGATTAGAAAATCTAATTGCACTGATTATTTACTCAAGCCCTTGCAGTCAAGGTTTGCTAGAAAAAGACAGAGCACACAAAAAGTACAATAATATCTTCGTTCGACTTTGTGATGTGTTGGTAAGAGAATCTAACATGTTAAATGGTTGGTGAGTCTTACACATTGAGCTGATTTTAATCGCTTAACAAGGCACACACAAAATTCGTCATTGACATTATTTCCATGATTCCGATGTACTTCCGACCAAAGATGTTATAAATGTTTCTGTTATTAGAATCAAATTAAGAAAGCTGCAATTCTTTTAGAACCGATTTGCACTGAATAATACAATTATCTCCTGCCATTAATTTTCAGTAACTTCAGAGTGTAAGCTAAGGCCCTAAAAATAAAAATTCATCCGTTCCTGAAAATTTGAATGGTACACATCCAATAGATACAGTGCATTTAATTATAAGGTTTCTTTGTATGCACATTTTCATTCATTTTGAGTACCGCTCATTTTTTGTTGTCTTTTGGGCTTTTCGATCACTGGGATCACGTATAATCATTTGATGTTTCATTATGCCTATCTTTGAAGGTTTGATTTCTAACATCGACATGAATTATAATGAGGACTTCCAGCGAAATCCGAATGAAACGACTTTCTTTGGAATGATTGTCTTGACAAGCGTAAACCGGGAATAGTTTACGACAAAACTGAGTCCACGAAAGATTACTGTTGTTTTAAGAACATATATTTGCCCAAAGAGGTTGAATTAGGGCAAATATAAAGATTTGCTTTTCGGTCGGTCTAAAAGTCTTATTTCACAAAGAAAAGATGCAATGGTACTTAAAGCTGTTGTGGGAAGAAAGGCGTACACCATTTCAATTAAAACACGTTGTAAGTCTGTAAAATGTAATAACATTGGTAAAAGTCACACTGAAAGCAAATATGTTCGACATCACTAAATACTTCCATCTCTGATATCTTTATTGATGTTTCTTCTGGTCACCAACCAGCCACATGATTCAAACTGCCGGTTGATGGGCGTTGTCTATCTAGGTGGAAGACGTGAATCCGATTAGAAGCATGTATCAGTAGAATTAAATCCCAAATTCCCAACTTCCAAAGATCAATGTTGCTATGAACTCATGTTCCTTAATAAGATCTCTTTGGCAAGGAACCGAAAGAAGATATTGCCACCAGAGTCTCTTAAATCATACACTTGTGAATTTTCTTACCAGATCTACAAGTCGAATGAGCGTAAGAGCTAATCGAAGGAGTATATACTAACAGTGAGTTATTCGGTGCACTTTCTAAAAGGAAAAGACATCGGTGAACAGATAATGCATACCTTTGCGGGACAACAAAAGGTGTACATAAATTTTACTGGAAAAAATAACATCTTTCATATATGCCGAAAATATTTTTCATTGCGTGGTAGGATCTTTTAATTGCCTGTACTTTGATAGAGAAAAGCGTATATCAAAACCCAATAGCGCGAATTATACCTAATATTTACTTATTTAAATAATGAAAGGAAGGACTGAATAAGGGAGACAGGTACTCTAAATCAGGCTAAATTTGACAAAAAGGTGCGTATCGTATTTACATATGAAATTTGATATGACTGCACCGACCACAAAACGTTTTTGTGTGCCTGTTGTGGTAAACAAACAATGAAAAACAGAGAGTGAGGTGTGTTTTGCCACTGATAAAAGTCGAATGGATCCTACCAATAAAGATTTCGCTCGATACGGTTAGAATTTTAGACAACAACACATTACAAATGTAATGAAGCGAAGCTTTTCGTGAAAAGAAAATGACTTAGAACTTACCCCATGTTTTTACAGAGGAAACTATATGTACACATTGATTAATGGTGTCGAATTTAATTTGACAAAGCATCTAAAACTCAGCTACTTATTTGTATACAGACATTTGGAAGAGAGGGGAAAGAGAACTCCTGCTTTTGACCAAATGTATATATGTTTTATAATCAAATAATTCCTTGTAATATATAGTTTTATTTCAAGAAACTCTTTTTGATATTTCTTTTAGAAAAACGTTTACGAAGCACGTTACATTTATTAGATAATTAAATATTATGATATATCTGAATGTCATGGGCAGAATGCCTCATAAAGGTCAGAATACCTCCTAAAGGTCAGAAAATCTCCTAAAGGTCAGACAACCTCCTCTCTGAACGCAATCTTACAAACTACATGACTTTGGTTGCCACACCCATAGTCCAAAGAAAAGGAGCAGTGTACCCCTATCTTATGCAGAAAAAGACATGTAACGTTTATGGATGTTACCGTCCAGATAGCAAGCAAATTATGTACAATATTTGCTACCTTTTATGTGTTGGGCAGCACTCTTCAAACAGCTACTGATATTAATAATAAAAGCCGTATTCCCATATTCACACCAAGCATAGCATGGTTATTGGACTAGATTTAAAATGAAATCAGTGAACGGCTATTAAATGAAATACATTGTATCATGTTTACCAGCGCACTGACGCTAGCAATAAAAATAATCAACTCGTGTTGATTTAAGGAAAATACTACAATAGAGCTTGTGGATTTTATTGGTAAAGGGAAAGTGGCAGAGTTAAAACATGTAGACAGAAACACATAGAACAGGAGACAGGATTCATATGCATCGATAGCGTTGGGGAAAAATGTTAAACATAAAATACCGAAGTAACAACGGAGCCAGGTTAAAGAATGTTGCAAATTTTGCTGTTTTATAGGATCCCACTACTCTTGCCTCAAAGGTTTTCTCAGATCTATTTTTTTCTAAGAGTTTTCACCCGGACTTAAAGCATAACGAAAGAAATGTATTCAATAAAATCTTCAATAACATCCCTTGTTTATGCCCTTTTAAATTAAGGTACCGAACATATAATTCAAGCTAAAATCTGTCGAATAAAGAAAAGGTGGCAAAGTAAAATAACCTTAAAGAAACACGAGACACATCCAACAATAATTACAAAACTTTTAAATCTTCAAACTATAAATGAAAATCTTTGCTAAAAAAAATGTTCTTTTTCTAAGAATGGTACTGGCATGCTGAAACTCAACTCCAATAAACCTTACTCATCTAAATCTGATTAAGTAAGTAGAAATGGTATACCTTTAGAAACTTCCTCCTGTTGACCCGTTTCAAGATGTGACCTTTTATATAGCGAAGAGCCTCTTCCCTTTGATGTCTAGTACTCGTCATTTGTCATCAACCCTAATGAAGATCAACACTCTTGCAAATGGACTTTCTCGCTACAAACTAAAGAAGGAAATAATTTGTTCCATGGTTCCTACATCCGAAAATGTCACTAATTGCCACTCTATACTGTCTTTTGACTTCTGCTCCGGTCGTGTTAGCATTACCGACATCTTTAATTTATCACCATTGCCAATTGTTCTTTGCAACATCAATTTGTTGTTCACACAAACCATCACGTGCATGGATAAACGCTGCATTAATGTTTCTTTCGTTTCCAGGACAACAGACCTAACAATCATCAATCACATCTGGATTAAAGCCAATGAGTCTCGTCAGCTGACAATCCGCATTAACAACATGCAAGCTTTCTGCGCAAGGAAGCATCTGATGGAATTAAAATCCCTAAATGAATCCAGTAAAAGACATCACGATTCTTCTGTATCACCCTGTCGACCAAAAGGGTGCAATCCATGTCGATGAAACCCCTGTGACAACATGCTAACAGTTATGTCAAGTAATCTCTATCCATTAGTCAATCACTTTTTCATCCTTAAAGGGCACTATCTTGTAGATTTGATTAAACCGGTAAGGGACATATAGACTTTGCCGATATGATAGATCAAACACATTAGCGTTAACGTTGTATTCATATTATATCACCGTGATAATCTGCAGAACTGTTATATATTGATTTTTGTATACATTCGTGAAATATACAGCAGTATATATTACCAGACAAGCAGGAGTAGTGATTTGATGTATAAGTAAAGATGGCAATTAGAGAACTGTGAACTTCCCTCTTTGTAATGTAATATGTTGATACTGATTTAGACTAGTATATCAGCAGAACTCTTCTGCCATGGAGCTTTTTCAACGATTTTCGTGATCCAAGCCAGTCAAATGATCTGAATAATGTACCGTTTTATACATCAAATCTCTACAGTATATACATTTCTTAGCTTTAACTTGAACACCAATCATGATGTCTCAGCTATGACGCGTTTATGATATTTAATGAGAAAAATAATTGTAAAATCAATAAAGCGAGTTTCTTAGTTTATTGTCTGTACTATCTCATCTGGGCAACATAAAAATCACAAACACCACTGCCATGATTACAACCTCTAGACATCACACAAATCATAAACTATATTGCCTTACCACTGAACCCTTTTCTCTGCCCTCATACAGGTCACATAAACTCTCACATGACCTCATTTTATATGTTCATAAAGGTCATATAAACTCTCATGACCTAATTTCAAATGGTAATACATGTGAGAGAAACTATCAGATGACAGAATTTAAAGTGGTCATACAGGTCACATAAGCTCTCAAATGACCTATGTTGAAATGGCCACACAGGTCATAACAACTCTCACATGACCTATCTTGAAATGGCCATACAGGTCACATACACAAATGACCGAATTTTAAATGGTCATACAGGTCACATCAACTCTCACATGACCGATGCTGAAATGGTCATACTGATCACACAAAGTCGCACATTTCCTATGTTGAAATTGTTATACAAGTCACATAAACATTCACATGACCTATGATGAAATGGTCATAGAGGGTACATAAAATCTCGCATGACCATTTATTAAAAACTATCACTTGAAATGGTCACACAGCTGCTCAGATAAACTGTCACATGACTGATGTTGAAATCGACAAACAGGTCACATACACTCTTATAAGACCTAATTTGAAAAGGTCATACAGGTCACATAAGCTTTCACATGACCTATTTTGAAATGGTTGTACAGGTCACATAAACTTTCACATGACCTATGTTTAAATCGTTATACAGGTCACATAAATTTTCACATGACCTATATTGAAATGATCATTGTTGTTGAAATGGATTGCAATCTTAAAATGTCTGAAACAAAGACAGATTCGTGTCATTCATGGTGAAAAAGAAAATAGTTGTCGACGATCAAATTTACAATCATACTGCATAAAAAAGCACACTCTGAAATGTGAATCTCCTACTTAAAGTTTCTGGAAGACCTTGGGCTTGAAAAAATCAGTAACAATGGCTGAAAAATGTTGATACGCACTGAACGTTATGAGTGTTTATGAAGCACGTAAAGAAAAGATTTTTTAAAAAATATTTGTACTCTTCCTTCCTTTTGTTTTATTTTTCACTCGAAATACTTTCATACTACTGGACCTGTCCAGATTTTGTATTTGTTCAACACTGAAATAGGTTCTCAAAGATCCTAGTAAGTGTAACAAGTGTCCTTAATTACTGACAATTGTTAAAAGTAAGAACAGAACAAATGATTATTTTATATTTTCAGCTAGCCACCGAATTCAAACGGACTGCAACCCTTTTACTATCTTGTTTGAGTCCCCCATATTAAAAAGTCAACAACTGTATATTATATTAAATGTACCTATCATAAGATACGGTCCTCAAATGCTTGTAACAACTTCTTTCACGTTCTATTGTTTGCTTCCTCGTTAAGTTTTAAATTCGAACTGTATGTCGCCATGTATCAATTTGTTGATTATATGCAGAAGCAATCCTACGTACCACTTAAACAGGAAGGGTCATAGCTATATACATATTGTACGTAAAATCAATCAAACATCACTTTTAAAATATTTATTTCATCACATTATAATATCTCCTTAAATGGATATTCCCGAATGTCTTGTTTCCGTCCATAAATCCATGGTTTTATTGTTAAAATGCTGTTGAAATTTCTTTCACCCCGGTGTTGGCCTATTTTCAGGTTCATTAATGTGTGTGATGTGTGTGATTAGGATCTTTAACGTAGTATTAACAATTTTTCAGTCATATAGCTACGATGTCTGCAGTGTGGCAGTTTATAGTGATGTCCAGCACTGGGGCATCATGCCGCAGACATGTAGCATGATGTCCCACGCAGTCACATTATCCTTTCACCAGGCTGACCAGTCCTAATAATAACCTCTTAATCCCGAGCGCCAAGCGAGGCAGCTGTTAGTGCCATTTTTATAAGTCTTTGGTATGATTCGGCCGGGGATCGAACCCACAACCTCCCGCTTCCGAGACGGACGCTCTAGGCCACCGGAGCGGTCAGGTTCATTAATAATTTTTCATTTCTCTGAGACATAGTATCTCAATGCAACGAATGAAAACTAATGTAGATATATAGCGACAAATAATTAATCTCTATTGATTAATTCAGAGAAATTTCACGTAGTATGAATATAACATTGTTGGTATCCTGGTATCGTATTATAGATTAAGGGTTCATAGTTTAAATATTTTTCTCAACTTTCTCGTAATTGTCTCCCCTGGCTATCCATCAAGCTATGAAATTATCTTTTGACTTACAACTATTTTTATTTATCCTACATAAGCCCCTTATCTGTAACGCCATTTTATATGATATCGATCCATTACCATTAAAGCACGATATAGCATGGTAACTTCAGCTACAAAACAATTCATAAGTTCCCTACTGGTGGTATGGGGGAAATAGATGATACAAAATAGCATGTTCTCTTTTCCATTAGTGTATATTCGTATCACTTCCCATTTTTTCCTACGCTTTTGCAGAAACAATGCATCCAACTATTTGTAATCTGTTATATTCGTCGAAACACTAAGAAAGCATATATTGTTATTCAATCATATATGCAGACTATAACATGAATTTGAATTAATTATATGTGTAATATCATAAAAGTCGATAGAAAAATGTGCTACGTGCCATCCTAACAAAATTGCAATCGATAGATGGAATAAAATATGTATAAACTCTACTATTCACAATGCATTTGTCGTCAGCATCAAATTGTAAATGGCGCTTTTATTGATAGCTGATTACATCTTCATCTTAGCAATTTGTTTAGAAAGCCGTTTTATTTTCACTTTTGGAAAACACTACATCAATGGGGTGAAAATTAAAGAGTACTGATTTGCGTTCCCATGGTGATCCGTGTAACAAAAATCACGCCCTTAATCGAGAGATTCAGGAACTAGTCATATTATCAATGCCTAACTAAAATGCAGATGCCATATAAATCCTAGTGTGGGTAACATCAAAAAGCATATATGCGTCTCCGTCCTTATTGGAACACGTCACAAAACTTACGCCATCACATTTGTAATCAAGTAATTTTGGTACTAATCGTCTATTATGGATCGTGTACTAATATTAGTAGGACATGGGCTTAAGGATGGAGCTTCGGGATGGAAGTCAAGATTAGACAATGGAACTTAGGATGGAAGTCTGGATTAGACAATGGAACTTAGGATGGAAGTCTGGATTAGACACTGGAGCTTAGGATGAAAGTCTGGATTAGACACTGGAGCTTAGGATGGAAGTCTGGATTAGACACTGGAGCTTAGGATGGAAGTCTGGATTAGACACTGGAGCTAAGGATGGAAGTCTGAATTAGATAATGAACTTAGGGATGGAAGTCTGGATTAGATACTGGAACTTAGGATGGAAGTCTGGATTAGACACTGGAGCTTAGGATGGAAGTATGGATTAGATAATGGAACTTAGGGATGGAAGTCTGGATTAGATAATGGAACTTAGGATGGAAGTCTGGATTAGATAATGGAACTAAGGATGGAAGTCTGGATTAGATACTGGAGCTTAGGGATGGATAGCATTACGAGGTTAATTAATACTACGACTGGTCGGTTTGGTGCCAGGATAATGTCAGTGGGTGGGATATGATGTTACACGTCTGCGACATGATGCCACAGTGCTAGACCACTAGAAACTGCCATACCGCAGACATCGTAGCGATATGACTGGACAATTGTTAAAGCTTCGTTAAAAATCCAAATCACACGCACACACACACAAACACACATTCATGAAAAAATTGTTTACATTGTTTTCGCTGTTGCTCGGCCTAAACTGGCAATACAATATCATAGACATGCAATTACTAATTTCTGCGTATACCGATTGCTTAATCAGTGACATAATTCACCGGACAGTCACGCGTTCCCATAGCAGCAATTATTGAAGCTAACTAACCCCTAAACTGCAGCGATTGTTTGGTGACTATACATCAGTGCGGTTCCTGATTGAAACAGTACGAAGATTTTGTAGTTTTACTAAGGTGAAGAATGATTATTATATGCGGTCTCACGAGCACCAGAAGTTGGACACAGTCGTCAGCGACTACAATCAGCGTGCCTACATTTTTCCTGTCATCATTTCCCCCTTTGAATCATTTCCAACATGAATTGGAACTGGACATGAATGCTCGGCAATTAGAACTGGATATTGATGCTGCCCACCATTGAAGATATTATTTGTTCAACTCGATTAAGCTAATTTGTTTAAGAGGTTTACATCAGAGTTAGGTGCATTAGGTATCTCATCAACCGTCCATTATCAAACCCAGTATTGTATGACACCCAACTGTACTGATCCAGCATTCCAACAGCAGCGCATGCTGTACATTGATTGGATTGACAATAAAACCGATGTTATACTTTTTTTTTCTTCGTGGTTCCTGATACGCCAGAATGTAATTTATCGAGGAAAACCCTGAGCTAAAATCACTCGGCTGCTAATTAGTTTTCACTTGATGACGGGTGAAAAAAAATCACCTGTCAGGATGGCGGCACTCTGTATCGATCACAACCTTTAGTGGGAAGCAGGATGAAAGTCGGGATAAACGGATCAATTTCAGATTGATGAGGGAAAATGCATCCTGCAAGGCATATCCATGTATTCTTGTATCAGCCTCCGTTTCAGAAAGAATCTAGCAATACAGCTTGGATAATGTCAGCGGTTTTACATTAGAAGCACTTGAGAATGAAGATAAGAAACGTACTTTGATGATGAAGTGGTTTTAGATCAAACAAAGCTCGAAAGATGAGGAAATGGTTTCGCCTTTTGATGACCTGCAATCATGATAACAGCTCCATTGAAATCCATTTATAAAACCCTTTATACTCCTTATCTTCAGTGACAGGATTATAAGCTCTCTTTTAAGGGATGATAATTATATATATATATATATATATATATATATATATATATATATATATATATATATATATATATATATATATATATATATACTTATCATGTGATGTGTTACGACATCAAATGCATGTATGTCATACCCTCCTAAGATAACCCATAAATTCGCAATCCCTCTTTTAGAATTTTTAATTTTTTAGGCATATGCTTCAATTTGTTTCAATGGACAATGGAACCATTTTTGAAAATCCCTTTTCAGAAAAGCGGCATATGTGCGGAAGAGCTTAAACATAATATCATTGCCAGTAATTCTTATACATTTTTTAAATCTAAATAAAATCTAATCTATAATCTTTCTTTCTTAACACGTGGAGTTGTTAAAAATAGTCGAAGGATACATTTTACCGTATATCTTGTGAAACCATTTTCCCGCGAGAAGCAAAACAGTCCAAAATATTAACTTTAATCATTATATCCATGGCATATCCTTAATCATGCAATATATGGTATAGCTTTTATCATACAATCGATGGCACAGATTTAATCATGCAATCAATGGCATAGATTTATTATGCAATCAATGGCATAGCTTTTATCACGCAATCAACGGCATACATTTCCATTGAATGCAAAAAGTGTGAAATTTCTCTCGAAAGCGAAGTTGTATTAAAAAAATCTTTTTCTGCATGAGTATAATTCATACGATTTTATTGGGTACCTTGTGTGAGATAAGAAAAATAAAAGAAAAGCTCTTTTCTGGGTAACACTGAGATCAAATTAAAGAATTTGAGATAATCTGTCCTATCTTGCTCATTATACATGAACCCTCTCCCACCCCACCCCACCGCACACACACACCACCTTAATGACTATCTCCCTGTAAAGGCGATCACCCATGTCTTGCCAGATTTTTCTTTCCATAGCATTACTTTCCTTAAAAGTTCCAAAACTATCCTTCACATCCTTTGAAATGGAATATTGCACGGAGGCGGAGGTATTAGTCTTGTATCGCATCCAGGGAACGGAACACACATTTCGAATCATCAAACTAAGTAACCACGACCATCATACTCTACGAATGAAGTTTCTTGAGAAAGCTGGATTTGTTATTTTAATACATTTCGCATCTATTTATACGCTGTAGGTCCGAATCAAAGTTGTCTTTCAAAGTGATTGAGGGCAGAAGAGTAGAATCTAATATTTAAACGTGCAAATATATTATATTTCCAATGAATAAAATTTCCTCTCAGCATATTGTGTCCTTTGCCACTGTCCATGAAAGACTACAACAATGTTGTGGACAGAGAGAACTGGGACAGTGTCAGGACATCATAATGGATTTATAACAATCTTGTTAAAGAACCTGGAAAAACCTATACAGAACATATAAAGCACTTACCTCGACTTCAATCACTGATATATATCACTCGGAAACTATTCATTAACCCAAGACAAAAAAAAATACAAAAGCCTTTGTTTGTATTTGTAAAGCATTCATCAAAAGAAATCCATTCCTGGGTCTTGTAAACCTTTGTTTGAAAGAAATATCATTCCAGATATACAGGGCTGTAGAGAGCGATCACAGACCCTGGGGTAAGAAACACCTGGCCTCTCTTTGTCCTTTTTTCTATTTCAAACAAACGTTTTCTTGTATAAAATTTAAATATGTTGTTCGGACCCCTTAGCGGGCCCTGCCCCTGGGGATATATGCCCAGTTGCGCACACACACACACACACACCCGCCAGCCATCATACATATATACCGTATTACAAGCCACACACCTTTCACACGTATTGGGTCTGAGCAAGTCATTGAAAAGTCAAATAGGCAATAAGCGGGAAATCTGACAAAAGTCTAATTTGTAAAGTACCAGACTGCAACAAAATAACGTTTACATGACTTAATTTGTTAGACCTCTAGATGAAATTGGACAGAACTATGTCTGACAGAGGTTCATGATAACTGACATAGAATATGAATCAACAAATGCTATTTAACTGCGGACGTAGTGCAAAATATGTTTCCAATGTTGCAAAATGAAAGATCCAGAGAGAGAGAGAGATCCAATTGAGGGACCGTATTCCATTATAAGGCGTTGTCATGTTGTTGCTTATATACCACTAAGAAATATGTTTATATACTTTATAATCAAATATTCAGGCGTTTCTTGGTATTTATATCCCTAGAAGGGCCCCTGGTGGCCGGGTAGTTTTGAGGCGTTCGCCTCTACAGATAACTGACATATCACCTCTGTCCATTTGGATTCGAGTTTCCGGATATATCAGAAAGCTTCCCGTGGCACTTCATGGAGCTTTTTCTTGGGCCATTTCTCCATCAAATATATTGGTAGCCATGTAGAGCCTATCATAACTTTTAATAACGCAAAATTTCCTACAACGATGGTCATTTCAGTCAAAACGAGAGATAAGGGCATGAATTTAAAGAAACAAAAATACCCTTTTCATTTTCAAATTAATTTTCAGGACAAAATATTAAATTTCGGATGACATTTAGGAAAATACATCGAACAGGACAAAGGCATTTGAAAGAGTTGATACTGACAAGTTTGAAGCCATCTGTGGCTGTATGGTAAGATGTACACATAATATCTGTATTATATCTCACACCATATCTGTATTATATCCCACACTATATCTGTATTATAACTCACACTATATCTGTATTATATCTCACACTATATATGTATTTATCTTGCACAATATCTGTATATCTCACACTCTATCTGTAGTATATCTCACACTGTATCTACATTACCAACCGTCGCAATACTTTCAAGACAACGTTTGAGAACTTGCTCGAAAATCTGAGCTAAACTGCTGCGAATTCATTTCTTTTTTTATTGGTGGCACTAAAATTCCTGAATATGCTTCAGATATGAAGTGGTCATTTGGGTAACGCAGTATTTGAATACTGCAAGCTCTTGAATACAAGTGAATTCATAGTATTTCCGTTGACCTTTCCACTAACCAAACAAAAAGCAACTTTCATATTTAGGAAAGTGAACAAAAAAGTTTTTGGGAACGTTTCGTTTTCAACCATATCTATCCGTAGCACGAAATAAAACGCTTTTGCTGACAGATTGAAAATATTAAGTGGACAGGGAATTCCAAAAATCAACAGAAGTTCAACCTTTGTAGAAGCACGTCCGATATGTTTTTGTTATACGTAGTTGTAGATTTTAATCAGAGTGCATACAACTTGCGCTCCAACAGAACCACGAGTCGTAAGTATCTAGTATCTACTAAATGTCCAGTAAAGTTTTTTTATTGCTTTTTTAGAAACAGCTTTTGTGAATTTAAGTACTGATAACTAGCGAAGAACAGAGAGAAAAGTCTAAATAGGTGAATAGCAGTTGATAGACAGCCAAAGGCTTTTGGGCATGTCTTGAAAAGATCTTAGAAAAATAAAATAAAAAGATGACAGACTTTGCAATCAGTGTTGAAGCTGAGAAATCCATTTTGTTTCATCTTTTCTTTCAATCCCCGTGTTATGCTGTCAAAACGTAGCAGATGCAAAGGTCTTTATTACATACAAAATTATTTCTGGTACAATATTTGCTAATGGTATATGAACCGTCCACATTTTGGTCCAAGTGATTCACAAACTTGCCCTTGGAACTGTGTTTCTGGTAAATTGGGATGTCCTATTCGGCAAGTAGTCAAATCGTCACAAAAATTATTAATTGTATTATCCTATATATTTTTTTTACTGACATCCATTTTTGTACACCTAAAGTCAAGACGGGAACAACAACAAAAAAGCTACGGGAATAATGATTGCTTGTTTTTTTTAACGGTATTCGGTATTTTTTTATTATTTTTTTTTTATTTATTTATTTTGCTATACCGTGTCGATGAAACGGAAGATAAGTGTCTTTCATAATGATACAGTGAGACAGTCGGCAGAGAGAGAGAGAGAGAGAGAGAGAGAGAGAGATGTGAGCAAAGCATTTGCGAAAAATGTTTATACAAATTTTAAAAATCATGTGTGTAGGTGTAATGCGATGTACAAAATCCACAGTTGTATGAAACGGTGGAAGTAGGGCGGCAGTACAAGGGGGATAATCAATCTAGGCCAGAGATGACGTGTAACCCCTGAAGGATATTTAAAGCAGTACAATGTTACAAAACAAATAATTCTTCCAAGGCATAACAGTCATTGGAATACCTAAATCTACTATAATCTCTCTGTTAATCCTTAATGCAACAGTTTACACATTTGGATTCATTTTTTTAAAAAACCGGGTAATATTTAACAATAAGAAATAGTTACCTACATCAGCAACTGACTTCAAGGTGACATTTCTTTCTAAAAAAATATATTATAACGAAAACATTTTTGTCAAAGCATGGTTAGTACAAAACTGCAAGCAAACAATCCCAACCATAATCACTAGGGCAGCACAACTGGATTAGCACAAAGAAATATCGATTTCAAACGAAGTAACTTGAGTACAACGTTAAAAATATTAGTACAAGATAGACAATAACAGCAAATGTTAACAATAATCACAAACAGGTGGTCTACAATCAGGACAGGATCAATTAAAAAGCATTGCAACAGTCCGTTTCCTTAGCAAGAAGAGACGTGACTTTAATAATCAAGCCTCAAACTTTTATTCTTAACTTCTGTTTGTTAATATAGTTTGTATATCGGCTTTTTATGGTTTGGTTGGTGATAATGATTTTTCTCTAAACACTCAGCATGAATCGATAATTATGATTAAGTTTTAAATTTATTTGAAAATAATATCATGCGATCTCTTAGAAACACGTAAGAAATTCTACCAGTTAGAGGAATCTTGTCTGGTTTTAATAATAAGACGATTTCCATGTGCATTGCTTTAAAAATATAATTTATCATTTCTGTAGTCGGTACCACTTACAAATATAACAACAGTTCTTGAATTATTAAAAGTATGATCTTATAAACTAGTCTTTCGTATTGATATATGTTTGATAAATGTTGAGAAATTTAATTAAATGGGGACTGAATGATACAATATACTTGACTTAATACACTCGCAGGCACGGGCTTTTTCTCTTTGCAGGGGAAAAATAAGGAGAAAACGTTATTCAAGTAAAGCATATTTGCATGAGCACATAGTTTTATGAACTGTTTGCAGAGGAATACATGTAGTCACACCTGTCTCAAAGGGCCACATCTTAAAAGCGAGAAAACTTGCCTTTGAAAATACATGTCTGATAAATAGTTTAATTTCTTATGTTCTTTTGTGTAAGAAACCGCCAGAATCCGGTTGTTTTTGGACAGGTTAATGCATAATTGATGTGTAGTTTAAGGTAGGTTCAACTGTATGAGATTTTAAAAGAATGTTTAATTTTTGTGTAATATAGTCCTGTCGCATCTTATAGTGTTTTCTTTCTTTGCTATGTAACAAACCTTATGCATTATAAAACAAATCGGACATGATGTTTATCAAAGGGACGTTTGCTACTTTTGACTCTCCCAAAAGATGTGATCGTTTATTTCGTTGTTATGGCTATAGCAAATATTTGGTTGATGCTATTACAATACACCAAACAGTTGCAATGTAAATAAAAACGTTAAATGACAAGATTACAGAAGAAAATGTTCGACAGGTAGATTTTCTTCAAAGAATGACGTATCATATATAACGAGTTTAAAGGTGTTGTTCATGTACATGCAAGTAAAACTAACGTATAGGTCACACTTAGACTAAGAGGCGTGCCGAAAGCAAATAAATTTCAAAATTACGTTTCTACACTTCGACATTGTTAGAAACGAAATATTATAACAAGAAAATTGTACCACGTGCACTTTAAGCAGCACGAGAGGGTCAACCGACCAGGGTGCGGCCAGACATAGGTGTAGGTGAAAAAAATAGCGCAAAAAAGAAATACATGGAACCGTTGAAATGACCATGGCGACCGAAGATAACCTAGTGGTGTTTACTAAAACCGCTAAAATTAAAAACTGGGAGGAATCAGTTCTAACAATCATGGGAGAGATTGCTGGAGGTATTAGACAAATTGGTATAACAATGTATGGAAATCTCAACATGAGCTGAATGACGTGGCAACATAAATAACTTACGCGGCGACATATGCGTGCATAAATATATCATTGATACTGTCAGCGGGGTTAAACGACGGCGCAGTATCAGACAATGAGTTTGCTGCGATCAGTGAAATTTATTATAGGTATCACAAGAGAGTAAACATACCCACGCCGACGTTGCCAACGTCACATTTAGAATCCGCTGTATAGATAATAATGACCGCATAAATAACCACACAACCGGAACGGATCATTGTTAACACAATACCGACGACGACCACAGTGACAACATCGACGTCAACACGGCCACAATTTGATATTGGTTTTCCAACTCCGATAAAAGCTCCCAATTATCGGACACTTCAGATCGCAATGGCACAATTACGATTCTTTTATAGTTGGCCAAACATCAGAGAAAAATCATTTGGTGGATTAGATGCCAACGATACACTGATATTCTCGCATAAAACCAAGCGTGATGAGAATGGGCAGCCAATCCCAGTTTGGAAAGTCGTCAGTGTACCAACAGGTTCATCTCAAATCGAACAAATCAATGATGAACTGCAGCGAAGAATTAAATCAATAATAGGAAAAGAATTAAAGATGGCTATCAAATTTCACGAGCAAACGTTGAGCGCCGCCATTGCAATAGGAGCGGGGGATTCTGCGGATTCAAATTACGCCGTTGACATATATAAGTCATCGATCACAACAGTGTTGAGTTGGCCATTGGTAGCACCAGTTGTTGTTGAACAAAATCCAGAACCACAAAAATCTGATTTTATCCCGAAGAAAATAATAATAAAAGATATCGAATATTGTTTTAACCATTATTTATATAATATTAATATGGGAGGTGATTTTTTGGTGTATAAATATTTTAATCAAGCATGATGGTCGTACCATGGCGGATCTACTATATCCCAGACTTGTAGATCTTAGAAACCCGGTGGAATCACCTGCGATTGAACTGACATTTTTAAAAGAATGCAAATATAGTACAGAGGGTCTATTTCGAGAATCTAAGCATGAAGTGATACCTAAAATGAATCAATATATCAGTTATTTCCCTAGAATAACTAGTATTCGATTTTAGATGGGCAAATAAAAGTGATTGCTATGTATATCTATAGATCATATGGATTAAAATATCAATTAGAAACATTACAAAAAACTCCAGTATAATCAGTGATTAACAACAAGGGGAAATTAGAAAATTGGAGTACCATACAACACTCATTTTCTTGATTATTTTAAGATCAACGAAGACCAGCTGCCTACGTTCAAAATACAATGGGTTGACATCGAGAAATTACAACAGGGAATCAGTGATTTAACTGACGAACATTTTCCAAGGATTTACGCTGCGTCGAGAAACACTGGGGCGTTGCAGGTAATTCTCCGACATAATAACAGTCCGGATGATGTGGTCGCCATGTATCGCCGGGCATTGTCAATATCACGTTGACGAATTCTGTAATTCAAGTGTGTGACGCGGTCGACGGTAGCTATACCTCGTCTGGGCAAGCATTACAAGGGCAGGTCCAGCAAGAATATGTTCTTTACAGCTTTTTTTCCAGATGTCCTACCGGGTCATTTGATTGTGTCGGTGCCCACTAATACTTAATCATTATTTACGATATCATAATCCATCGCTGTCACTAATACGTTTTCGTCTAACCGATCAAGACGGTAATTTATTGGTCACACGTGGTGAAGAATTGACTGTTAGTTTGTATGTGCATTACAGGCCGTGAAAAAAATAGCAAAAAAAAAAAAATAAATAACAAAAAAACACCCCGTATTTTTTTCGTTAATTTTTATAATTTTTGTTGTTGTTGTTGTTTGTGCTATTTCTCATTGTAGAATGCTTATCATTCTACGGGAATCTTAACAGATTCCAACCCAAGGTTTATTATTTTAGCTGTTTCACATTGCAATTACAGCAACTCTAGTTTCATATTGTCGAGACAAATCTGACCGTATTTTCTCAGTTGCACTTGCTAGAGAAACAGATTTAGCCTTATCATGTTGTTCGTGTAAATCCACCAATGACAATTCCATTTTACGCTGGAATAATTTGATAAACCTGTACTCAACCACGAGTGTATACCTGCCCTCCTCACTTCGCTGGTGTATCACCTCAAAATCTTCACTGACATTTTCAACATCGAGTTGAACTGCGAGACCATCTTGCTACAAATGTTCGATCGTTGAGATTATCTCGTTAATGTTTTCCTGATTCATTATACAACAAATGTATTTCTTTAATAAAAGATTTTATCTAGACAATTCGATAACGTGCGATCGTGTAAACTTATCGTGATGAATCCATGCGTGTTTTTCTGAGCATATGCGAAGAAGTTTTTAAACTTTCTTATGTCCAAGTCGCCGAGACACCATGTCTGATGAATAGTTCGCAGCGTATGTGTATCAACTCCGTTAAAAATAACCAAAAAATTGCAATTATCTCTAATTACCTTGGGTAACGTAAATGCCATTTGTGTTTTTATGTCTGCCCCGCGAAAATATTCTGGCTGGATTTGCTTGTTTGTCAAACATGACATCATCGTAAACCACTAGATTATTGACATTACCATTAAGATCCTCAACGGACTGCGCTTCGTCGATGTCTGTGATAAATTCAATAACATCGTCTTCATCCGCTACAGATTAGTTAAATTCCTTAAGAACATTATAGCTTCGTTGGTCATCCACGGATGGTGCCACTAAATAAAGTTTGTCTTATTTGAGCCACCTCATTATCAGGTTGAGCAACAACTGAGTTTAGCAGACCCAGATGGACCAATTATAATAGCTCGAATAGAATTTGGTAACACTGGATGATGCATGATCGGCGCTTGCTCACGTGTCGCTGAAAAGTCAATCACGTTCATATTGTACAAATATAATATTGTTTATAATCATAAGTGTATAGTGTGTTAGATGCAAAAAAGTCACTGGTACGAAATTTCTGAGAGCATCAACGTTGGAAAATAACATGCCGGCACATACAGGTAAATGTGTAAGTGCGCCACACAAAAATATAAGTTTGTGAGTATTCCTGTTGCAACAACGGGCGGCGATATTGCTAAGGCACTCGGGAAAATACCTGTAACACCATGGACTAAGTATCCTTGAGAAATACATCTTCCTGGATATAATTATTGTGGTCCTGGAACTCGCCTTGATATTAGACTCAGCCAGATAAACTAAATTTTATCATTCTATGCGATCATCGACAATCCAAATATTGGTATCTGATATTGTTAATCCCTGAGACGAATGAATTATTATTGCATATCGCCTGTTGTACAGACTCTGCTGAAATCTCGACGATATCATTAAGAACGAACTTTTTTCGTGCGTACGCCATTGGTGTCACCAGGAATATCAACAAGTATAATTTTTCTGCGTGTATCGGTTGGTCGATAACATAATGGAACTAGTTGATCAGGAAATTTTTCCTTGTTTATCTCAAATAATTAATGCTGAAGTGAATCACGGACGTTTTTCCTGGATACAACTATTCGATCATTAGGGCGCCACAAGTTCCAGAAATCTGACATTGTAGTCTCTGAAATTACGGTACGCAGTATTTCACACTGAACTTTGTCAAGTTGTAGTCTGATTAACGATTTTAGTTGTCGTAGTCGGTCATCCTGTGACTGATGGTCGTACAAATCTTCTACATAGTGGCTAATATAGTTAATCAACCATTCGTGTGGTGATTCACCTGTAAACGGCGGCGGCTATCCTTGATCGCCACACATGATAATTGCAGTAAATTTTGTTAATAACCAATCAAGAAACATTTCTGAAACATCTTTGGGTACTGTACAAATCTCATCCCAGATAATTATTCTCGGGATATATTTCTCGCACATTTTCTCGGGGGTCCATGCATTACCTCGCCATCTAAAGAAACCATGATACGCGCATGCGCTGCCACCATGGTGTATCTTCTCTCTGGCAAGCCGGTGAGCTGGCGTCAACACAATCATGTCAGAGTTTTTAAATAATTCTATCGCCCCTATTGTTTTGCCAGAACTACCTGGACCATTCAGATAGACCGTGCTATGTCTAGTATTTGGATCATACACTGACGGTGATGATGATGGTTCTGATAAATTGACATTAGAGTAATAAATATTTTGGTGTTTTAACGTCAGCGGATTCAGAATATTTACGTGTATTTTCGTGGTTTATTCTCCACGAACCGCATTTGACACCACTTGTGTCTTCTTCGATAAATGGTTTCAACAGTTCCATTTTACAACGACTAATATAAAAATAATCCGTGGCGACTCTAACATAGTCATTTGAAAATATGTTGATCATCGACAACACATTTATTGATGAGTATGCCAGCATAGATGATCTCAAATGAGTAAATCGAGGAGAAATACCTTCGTTGTAGATAACTATTGTATCTACGTTTCTGCCATCTTGCGTAATTGCATTTATCCGTCACACCTACACACCTTTTGCCGCTGTGTCCTTAACAACAAAATCTAAAACGGCTGGATCAATGACTAATCTTGTACAACGAGGTGCAGTATCAGATAATGAACCCTGTGTTAACTCACCGAAAAATTTTCTACTTATACCTTTATCCTCTTGTGGTAACCAGACAGATTTGCGTGATTTGTATGAAATTATCGCAGAGGTTACAGTCAACGATATGAAAATAGTGGCATCGAGCATATATCGTAATAATAATATTGGAGCCCAACCACGCTGAGTTTTGCGCAACAGTCGTTGAGATCGACACTGGTATCCGGTCTATTAAAGTGTCTACCAAACCAAATTGGAATCACAGAATGAATACTCGCTGAAAACTCGAATGATTCAATCTCGGCAAATCCAGTAAGATCGATATTTGGTAGTGGCCCGTTTATTGCAACTCGTGTCATTTCGTGTGCTGAATGCCCGAATCCCTCGAAATAACGATGTCACCCGCAAAATCCAAGTAAAGCCGCTGGATAAGCAGCGATATTGTCAACAGAAATCATATCGGAGGATCATATTTTACCTCAGTCTGTTTCATCGCACGTTGGAGTGATTCCTTCCGATAAAGAACGCCTGATGACATGACAGAAGAAACTGATCAAATGTTGATACCTCTATAGGTATCGCCGTCATAAAATCGTATCATTCTCTCTTTTGAAAATTTTGTCACCAAGTCGGTCCACGCATGTGAATTATGATCACATAAAATGATTGGATCACCTTTACTACAGTATTGACCAGAATTGTACAAAATCTCATTGGTTATTGTTTTCACAATTATTGGAATCTTTAATGGGGGGGTCTCTAAAAAAAAAAAACAACACGTAATCTATCTTAGCTCCTTTGACAAGAGAGCTTTTCCATTGTGCAATTTATTTTATTCGTGATTCTGTAAGTCCTTTCCCACGTTTTGAGTTTATAAAATGTTCTCTTACCCGTTGAGCCACACAATTGAGCGAGACTGTTTTCATCACAGTACGGGCAGATGTGTTTGGTTCATACATGTAATAAACTGCGTAAACAACGGCTGTAGCAGGATAAGCGTTCTTGTAGCAGGTGATGTCTATTCGGATAAATGTTCCTGGCTTGGTTTTATTGTCCAGGATGACTACTGATGCTGATCTTGATTGTTTTACAAGATCCAGTTTATCACGTATGATCCACTCTGATCCATCTGGTGTTTGTCGCTCAAGCTATAAATCTTATCCTGAAAAAAAAATACTTCTTGTTGTCCTGTAGATGCTGTATTATTTTATTAGCAATGAACAGCAACGTCGTTGTAAAACTCATTCTTTGCTTCTTTGATAAAATCATACGACTGTAATTCAGATGGTGTTTCTTTTCTATCATCATTCAGTCGGTTAAAATGAAATCTTGATGTTGACGGCTCAATCGCAGACAACCTGATAAACTCATCTTGTGTTGCTTCTAATGATCTGATGTATTTCTTGATGAGATTTAAATCTGTTTTTGATTCTGGCAATAGGACTGTGTTCCCATTGAGATCCTGACAGTGTTGCTGTAGTGATCTAGCTTCGTCCCACCGACCCATCCTATATAATTGGTTTTCTCTAATATATATATATATATATATATATATATATATATATATATATATATATATATATATATATATATATATATATATATATATATATATATATATATATATATATATATATATATATATATATATATATATATATATATAATGGTTTTTCTCTAACTAGACATTTACTAATAGTATAATGAACAACCAAACATGTAACAGTTGCAAGTGGCTGATTATGGGGTCGTCTACACCATGTGGAAAAATTATTGCAATGATTATTGTGCGCTTCATTTACAGAGCGTTCGACGTGGAAGTACCGGACCGCTACCGTGTATACATTGTGGAGCCGGTGTTAAGAGAAAAAACACAGTTATGTGTAACTTGTGGTGGAAGAAAATATCGTGCGTTCAAAAGATACTTCGAGATATCAAATGCGTCTGATGACGTAAAAATAAAATACGTCGAGGATTACGTGGATATATAAGTTACGAGTCTTTTAACCAAATGATACCCAATGAAGTGACTCCATGGTTGGTATAACTGGCAATAAATTGGCAACTAAACTGATACAAAAGGCACAGACTGTCTAGGTTTGTTGCTTAAAACAATATAATAATTATATTTTAAAAAAATTGGGCCAACATTTCGTCATCGGGTGACTTAACACGGATTCATGAGAAAACAACAACGAAGCCACGAAATTTTTCTCACAACTATTCGTTACTAAAACGGATTATTCTATATTTTTTGCGTCATTTTCACTTGGTAGATTACCCCGCCCCCTTTATTCAGTTTGTGACAAAAAAATCAAATAAAATAGCACATAAAAAACATCATGATGTGTCACATACTTTATATTATCATGCGTTGGTCATTCCATGGTTCCATTTATTTTTGGCGTTATTTTTTTCACCTATGTCTGGCCACCCACTAGTCGTTTGACCCCGTCCTGCTGATCTCTGTGAGGAAGAGGCTATGTTGTTTAACGATAGCCTATCTCGTAAGATCGAGAACTTTTACGACTTATAATAATTACGTATTTAATACGCATGCCATGTTATATGTAAACGACTTATAATAATTACGTATTTAATACGCATGCCATGTTATATGTAAATACGTTATTTCCAACGAGTGTTCATCGCTCGACATGAGTGAATATGATAGACGAATAGCTAGTTTTTTAATTTATGGAGGTTATAAAATTGTACGACTGAATCGAATGCATCGTTTATTGACATCGTTACCATGGAAGAAATCATCACATCCATTGTAATGAAGTGCATGCGAAGCAATCAAAACATCATTTTATTGATGATTAAATGCTACATACGATTCCGAGAAAATTCCGGAATTGAATTAGGTTGAATCAATTTACTGAATTGCCATAGTTTAATTGGAGGTTAATTTACGACGGCAAACATTAACTTACTCTACGCAATTTCATATTCAACTTAAAGCCTGAATCAGTCTGTACGTCTTTGCCATTTTCAATTTTTCAAATACATTTTTGAGAGATGGGTAATAAGATATGATTATCCATTTTACAGGCAAAGCACATTCATCGAATTCACTAAATGTACAGACAACGTACTTTCATCGAATTCACGTCGTTATACAGGCAACGTACTTTCATCGAATTTATTAAATGTAGGGCAAGTTACTTTCATCAAATTCATTACGTTCGAACCCTCTGCCGCACAATTTACAATTATCTGTTCTAAAAAAGGCAAAATAATATTTCACTCAAAAACCCCGCAAATTTAGAAACTAAATTTTGTTGGTAATCATGATTAGTACGCTTTAATTGACACAAAAGGAGATATGATATATGATGAACAATGCCAAATGTGACACATGAAGAAGGGAATACGGTATGATTAATATCGCCACATGTGACACCTGGAGAAGTGAATACAGTATGATGAACGTCGCCAGACGTGACACCTGGGGAAGGGAATACAGTATGATGAATATCGACATATGTGACACCTGGAGAATGGAATTCAGTATTCATGGTTCACATAAATTATTAAAACTTGTGTCTTCTGGAGCAATGGGTACACTTGCGTATTTTCCTTGTGACTGGAAGATATATTTTTTAACATTTAGATGTTTAAGGGAAGAGTGTCCCTTAGAGAAAGTTATAATGTTATTAGCAATAGCACCGTGTATTATACAAAACTAAGTTTACATTAGATTGCATTGCTAGTTAATATCGTCATCGTTGGGTGTATTTGTCGACCTGTAAAAATACTTCCTGTCTACTCTTAGCCATGACTAAACGATTTGAATTTGTGAAAGCTGAATCGCCAAAACATTCATAGAGATTAACTTTCAAGTTATGGGCTACCAATGTACAGAAAAAAAGAAGAAAAGGAACGCACCGAATAAAATATTCATCTTTACTGTAAGACTCTTAATCTGGAACAACTAGACTTTGTTGAGCGTATTCCGCCATTTCAAAAGCCTGCTTGACCTAGTACTACCCGGGTTTGTGACTTTGTCAAATTGATCGCTGTTCCACAGATACTGGTAACGATTAGTATATTCGGAGTCAAATTGATCGCTGTTCCACATATACTGGTAACAATTAGTACATTCGGTGTCAAATTGATCGCTGTGTCACAGATACTGGTAACAATTAGTATATTCGGTGTCAAATTGATCGCTGTTTAACAGTTACTGATAACAATTAGTATATTCGGTGTCAAATTGATCGCTGTTCCACATATACTAATAACAATTAGTCTATTCGGTGTCAAACTGATCACTGTTCCAGAGATACTGGTAACAATTAATATATTGGATATTAATATATTGGATAGGTCCAACGTCCAACTTTAATCCTGGCTGATCATATGTATCATTCGTTTTTTTTTTGTTGTTGTTTTTTTTAAACAATTTGCTTTACATTTTTGCATGAATTTATTAAATGTTTCACCTACAGCGCAGAATCTCTGATAATTGCAAAGCACGAAAGGAAATTTTGATTTTGTAAATCTTGAAACTTGTAGTACAGTTTTAACATTAATGTCTAAAGTTAAAATTAGTGTAAAACTACAATATTATCTAAATTATCTGAAATTGTCTGCATCTCATTAAAAAGCAAATACAAAATTCCCTGTAATTTATTTTAAGCCTGACTGATCGCTGTCCTGATTTGCAACTTGAACCTGTTCACCATGAAAACTAGATATAAAAGTCACCTCGGCTTTCACACTGAATTTTGAGGTGGTACGTCCAATACCGTACTGTCAAATGGACAGAAAGAAAGCAAAATATAAATAAATACCTCGAAAAGAAGATGCGAGCGTTTAATATTTCTAATGTTTAAAATTAAATGCAATCAGATAAATGACAGTAAAAAAATACACTGTACAAAATACTTTCAATGAGAAATGAAAGAAAATATTATGTAACTGGAATAAATATTTCCCCCTGATTATATGCTACCACAGAACCTTTTTACTCCATAGAGTGATTGAAACAACTATAATTGGTTTCTCGCTGTTTTAAGATAACGATCTTAAATTAAGATGTTTATCATCATGACAAAAAGGCAACACTTTTGACTCAATGTGGGTTCTTTGCGGGTACATGGCTCCTTTACCCAGAGTTCATAATTTCTAAAAATATGCGTACCTAAGGTTCAAATGGTTAAGTGATGATTTAGAAACAAGTAACTCCCGTATAAACCCACCTTGACGTTATCAGGAACACTATCGATAAGTAATCAAAGCAATGCAGTCCGATTCGGGAATTTTATACAGAAGACAAATTGGACAAGACGATTCCAAAAGTAGTAGAGGTTATTCTAATTTCCAAAAGAAAAATTAAGAAAAGCTTATACAGTTTTTTGGTGGAACTCGAAGGAAAACGTTCTTACCTTAGTCGGAGAATAGTATCGGGGGTTGTTTAGTGGTAAAATTTCATACTCTTGTTGAACATCCGGCAAAGGCGACACCGTCGTTTTAACCTTCACAAATTCGTCATCACTTGGCGAGGTAATTCGTTCCTTGGCAACGTATGTAAAAGGTCTCTTCAGCAATGCTTTCCTCTCATTAAGAACAACCTGCTTGGCGTGTGATGGCTCATCGTCGTCAGTTGAACTCCCCATCTCGTGTCGTTTCCGTTCAACTATCAGCTGTTCTGCTCTGTTTAAAATTGAAACACGTGCTTTTCTGGCTTTACGACGTACTCTCTGCAGGTCTCTAACACCGTGTATATCAAAACTATCCGGAGTTCTTGACTGTTCCCAGGAGTTTGAACGAGATTCGTAAAACTTGTCTATTTGTTCATCTTCAGGAATCGCCATTTCTATTCCCTTTCGTTGATGACGCCTTTTGATTGAAGCAGGCGGCCTGTATTGTCCATACGTTTCTAGCTCCGAAATATCACCATCCCTACTGCTATACCTTTTGTCAGCGTTTTGTTGTCCCAGAGCACCTTTCATATACATATCTCTTTGTTTTTCTTTCTTTTTTCGATTATAGTTCTTCCGTGAATCTTGGGAAGGTCGTATTTCTTCGTCACTTTCTGAATCTATTCGGCTATCCCTACGTCGCCTCGATGCTTTGTTTGAATTTTCCTGCTCTCGCTGCTTGTAACGGGTCTCTTTATGCGGAGCAATGTTTCCGTAAAAGGTTGGCATATCTTTCGACCCCTTCATCTTGTATTTATGACTATGAATAATAATAATAATAATAATAATAATAATAATAATAATAATAATGAAGATGAGAAGAAGAAGAAGAAAGAGGAGGAGGAGGAGGTAACGGAATATTTTAGGAGAATTAATTATCTGAGTTCGTTAGTGGGTCTTGACTACAATAATAATCAAGGCTATCGTAATAGAGGATAATTTGTATATTACTTCTTGAACCTGATGTAGACCATAAGTATTGTAAATGGCATCTGAACTATCATATATCGTACTAGAGGCCCAATTAAATAGAATGGAGACCTTTGGAAAATTGTATTTATTTCTACAGGAAAGAAATACTTACAAGCTTTTAACACTGATTACATAGAAGCAAAAATTACTTACATGTACATAAAAATAATCTGCATTTAATACCGTTACAAAGGTTGATATAAGTTTACTTCAGTTATATAGGTAGAGTCAAAGAAGTATTTTGTTACAAAATTATTTAATTGAGCGACATTACTTCCAATTAGAGAACTAACGTGATACTGACATTTTAGACCGTATTATTGAACACAGACTGACATGAACGCTTAATACATTTAACAAGGTCTCCTCAGTTAACAAATTACACAATCATAAGATTCGTGCCCCTAACGAAAACATAATTTGAAAGATTTATGTTTTGTGGTGGCATATTTCTGTTTCTTCCGGTTTGTGGGTTAATATATCAGTTTAAAAAGGATATAATAATTCTGTCATTACTTGTCATAATCAAACGTAACTCGCTGCTCCAATGCGTCGCACGAAAGTATGGGATTCACTCAAATTATTTCCAAGCTGTGCCTTTTGCTAACACTACATCTTGCGCTAGTAGCTATTCGAGCCACGGTGGCTCAAAGGCAAGCTTGTCCGACCAGCGACTATAAAAATGCACGTTTCAATTCTGACCAGATTAGGCCATAACACTTCACATCGGTTGCCTTGGAGTGATGCAAATTTTTAAGTGTTGATGTGCAGCGAAAAACAAAACAAACAAACTGACCAAGTATATATTTGATCTCTTCTAACCCACATATATAACCCATATCAAATTTAAGCCCCATATTTACGTGCAAACCTTTAATTCACTTTACAGTTTATTTAGCCCCGATACAGAGACAGATAAAAAGAACCACATAATAAACTGAGTCCATTTTTGTTTCGTCAGATATCTAAATTTAGTTACTAATTTTTTCCACATAGTAGTATTGCTATTAGTTTTAATCTATGGCCTTCATGAATGGAATTTGACTTTATTAATTAAATGTATTACTTTTATTCATGAAATTTATCAATTAAATTGATTGCCTTTTTCAATTAAATTTGTTGATTTTATTAACGGTTTGCAAAAGAAAGTGATTAAAGTTAGACTTAAAAATGTCCAAACAGCTGGTAATAGAATTTGTGGCTGTGTTCCTCTTTGTTCTTTTATTTTCATTTCGATTAGCTACGATAAATATGTCTGTACGAGGTAATGTCTACACACGGGATATAAAACGTGTATTGAATGCCTACGAGAAGTATGGACATGCCTTATTATTAATATTCAAACACGCATACAAAGCAGTTACGCTAGAAGCTTCCACTAATCACTTTTCAAAAACACATCATGTATAGTGTAAGAGTGACTAAGCATGACGGCATGGAGTGTTTTAGTGTGTAGTTTGATCTGGGTATTGTTGTACAGCTATGCCCCATACTATGTATTATGATTTGGGTGTTGTACAGCTAATCCCCTATGCTGTGTAGTTTGATTTAGGTGTTGTACAGCTATTCACCTATGCTGTGTAGTTTGATTTAGGTGTTGTACAGCTAATCCCCTATGCTGTATAGTTTGATTTGGGTGTTGTTGTACATATATGCCCCATGCTGTGTATTATGATTTGGGTGTTGTACAGCTATTCACCTATACTGTGAAGTTTAATTTGGGCGCTGTACAGCTAATCCCCTATGCTGTGTAGTTTGATCTGGGTGTTGTTGCACATATATGCCCCATGCTGTGTATTATAATTTGAATGTTGTACAGCTGTGTATTATGATTTGGGTGTTGTACAGCTATTCACCTATACTGTGTAGTTTAATTTGGGCGCTGTACAGCTAATCCCCTATGCTGTGTAGTTTGATTTGGGTGTTGTTGCACATATATGCCCCATGCTGTGTATTATAATTTGAATGTTGTACAGCTTATCCCCCATACTGAGTATTTTGATTTGGTTGTTGTTGTACAAGCTGATTCCCTGTGCTGTGTATTTTGATTTGGGTGTTGTTGTACAGGTTTTCCCCATGCTGTCAAAGAAAACAGTTCCTAGGATAATACATATCGGGATAATCAAAGTTATTTCACTTTAGTCTCGATATGCATATACATGTCTTTGCTTACCTTTACAGTTTAGTTTCGATATGCATATACATGTCTTTGCTTACCTTCACAGTTTAGTCTCGATATGCATATACATGTCTTTGCTTACCCTCACAGTTTAGTCTCGATATGGATATACATGTCTTTGCTTACCTTTACAGTTTAGTCTCGATATGCATATACGTGTCTTTGCTTACCTTTACACTTTAGCCCCGATAAGCACATAATTGTCCTTGCTTACCTTTACAGTTTAGTATCGATATGCATATATGTCTTTGCTTAAGTTTAGTCTCGATATGGATATGCATGTCTTTGCTTACCTTTACGGTTTAGTCTCGATATGCATGTACACGTCTTTGCTTAACTTTACACTTCAGTGCTTAACTTTACACTTCAGTCCAGATGTGCATATGCATGTCTTTGTTTCCTTTACAGTTTAGTCTCGATATGGATATGCACGTCTTTGTTACCTTTACGGTTTAGTCTCGACATGCATATGCATGTCTTTGCTTAACTTTACACTTTAGCCACAATATGCACATACATTTCGTTGTTTACCCTTACACTTTAGTCCCGATATGGACATACATTTATGTGCTTAACCTTACAGTTTAGTCTCGATATGCATATACGCGTCTTCGCTTAACTTTACACTTTAGTCCCGATATGCATATAAATACCTTTGCTTAACTTTACACTTCAGTCCCGATATGCATATACATGTCTTTGCTTAACTTTACACTTTAGCCCCGATATGCATATACATGTCTTTGCTTAACTTCACACTTCATCCCGATATGCATAAACATGTCTTTGTTACCTTTAAACTTTAGCCCCGATATGGATATACATGTCTTTGCTTACCTTTACAGTTCAGTCTTGATATGCATATATATGTCTTTGCTTACCTTTACACTTTAGCCCCGATATGCATACATATGTCTTTGCATAACCTTACACTTTAGTCTCGATATGCATGTACATATCTTTGCTTAATTTTACACTTTAGTCTCGATACTCTAATGCGAACTTTTATTTAATTTTACAATTTAATCCCGATATTACATGCAAGCCTTTCATTCACTTTACAGGTTAGTCCTGATTTTCCTTACAAACCGTTCCTTCGCTTCACAGTTTAGTTCCGATATCCTATGCAACCGTTAAGTCACTTCACAGTCTAGTTTAAGTATTACTATGCAACCCGTTATTTTACGTTACAGTTTAGTCCCGATATTATTATGTCAACCGTTTTTTTTTTTACATTACAGTTTTGAGTCCCGATGCTATTATACAAACCGTTATTTTACATTACAGTTGAGTCCCGACATTATTATGGGCCCTGGGTTATTCGGTAATATTTTAAGGAGAGGATGGGCCGTCTCAACAAAGAACAGATAGAAACTGATGGCTTAGTACGCCAGTATGACTACATGAGTTGCGTATTGTATGACCTATTGGCCTTTGTTATGTGTCGTGTTACGTGTTTAGGCTCGAATAAACAGTAATACAGAAAGAGTGAAAACAACAAGCCCTTTAAAAATTTAACAAATAATTTATTTTCCTGGAAAAATTCTGTAAAAATGAAGAAAAAAAGAACTTACGGTTTCAAGAATCAAATCCAAAAATAATCTAAGAATAATCCACGAATTAAATTGCAAAAGTCCTGGTAATAACTGTTCTAATAATTTCAAGCTCGAATCCTGATGGAAAATCCAAGATGGATGATGATGACGTATGCTGTAGTCAGTACTGTGCTTATCTACAGTTTCTTGTAGAAATACAAATAATGGTACTCCGGTGTTGGAAATCCAAATTAAATTTATAAGCAGTGACTTTCCAAAATTTCTGTGTGAGCACTCCTCAAAATATTTCCAGAGAAAAAAGGATTAATCCATTTGAAATCCAACTGATCTGAAGAAAATTATAACTCAAAATCTGGCTACAACAAATAAACTTGACATCAGTGTGAAAAGTCCAAAACTGAGAGAGATCTCTCTAAAACAAAGGTTGTATTGTATTATAAGACGCAGTTTCGAAATTCCCCCAAGTTGCGAAATCAGAAGGAGGGTTACGTGATCATGTTATATCACGTACACAGAATATGGCCTTGATTAGACTAATAATTTTCCTTAAGAAATAACAAAATAACAAAGTTGTTTAGATCTTAAACCCAAAGCCCCATCATGACCTTGACAACAACCAATCACTTTTAAATAAAAATAGAACTTAGCTTACTAATTTTGAATCAAGGTCAGCATCCAGGCCAACACCTGGTGTTTATGAAAAGAATGATTCAACCAATTTTCTGGAAAAATATCATCTCCAGTGAATAAATTTACATTATAATAGCACATAACAGAACAAAAAATTTAAAACTGACAAACAATTAAATTAAAATATGAATTAAATCAGATATACGTAACAGTCGGCCCTAAATACTAGTCATTGGCCTTTGTTCAGGGCCGTAGAGAGTGATCATGGGCCCTGGGGTAAGAAACCCACCCTTGTCGGCCTGCCTTTGTTATGTGTCAGTCCTTAGTCCGAGTCATTGGCTATGTGTCGGCCCTAGGGTTGAGTCATTGGTCTGTTTTATGTGTTGAACCTAAGTACGATTCGTTGGCCTTTGTTACGTATCGGACCTAAGTACGAGTCAGTGGCTTTTGTTATATGTCGGCCATAAGTACGATTCATTGGCCTTTGTTATGTGTAAAACCTAAGCACGAATCAGTGTATATCTGTAGTCATGGTTTTCACTGAAGAATGATAAAGATCAATAGTTACATTTTAACCACGAAAGTTACACAGGAATATCTTAAGTAGTTTGGGATTTCAACTCTTGAAACAAAATTATGTTAGACATAAGATCAACACACACACACACACACACACACACACACACACACACTGGGATATTTTGAACGATTGTGTATTTTTGCTTAAAAGCAAAGTGTGAATGATGGATAGATGGACAGGCCGATAGACAAGAACGTAAATAAAATATTGAAAATTAATAAACATTTTTATCAAAAGGCACATCCAAAATATTGTAGAGATATCTGGAAGATTTTGGAGTTATGCTCCAGAAACGAAAGTGAGAATAAAGGAAGGGTGAAAAAAGATAAACAAATGAAAATGTTACAAGCACTGAATTAAAGAATTATGGAAGCAAAGGACATGTCTATATTTCGAAGAAACCTTAAACGGGTTTGAAGTTTTGTCCCTGAAGCCAGGGTATAGTTAATGTAGGGATGGAAGGTTGGGCAAATGCGTAAGTAATATTACAAAGTACACTGAAGAATTATGTACAGCAAATTATTCATGAGGACCACACATATAATATGTGTACTACGTTTCATAACAAGGCATTAAGCGGTGTTTTATATAAACTACTGCTCAGATATATATGTACAATATTTAATATGTACAATATACTGGTCAAATATGTACAATATTTTATATGTACAATATAATGACACAATATGTACAATATTTTATATGTACAAATGTGCTGGTACAATATGTACAAAATTTTATATGTACAATATGATGGTACAATATGTATAATATTTAATATGTACAATGTACTGGCACAATATGCACAATATTTTATATGTACAATATGCTGGCACAATATGTACAATATTTTATATGTACAATATGCTGGCACAATATGTACAATATTTTATATGTACAACATACTGGTACAATATGTACAATATTTAATATGTACAATATACTGGTCAAATATGTACATTATTTTGTATGTAAAACTGGCCAGATATATATGTATAATATTTATAGAGATTTCTAGAACAGTTTTAAGAGTTTTGCCCCTGAGACGAAAGTGTGGATAATGGATGGACAGAAAAATTTAAAAATATATTAAAAGTATTGAAACTGGCGAATTCAAATTATATAAGGCACATCACGACCACTGCTTTCACGTTTTTTAACTTCCATAAACTATCATGAACGGTTCTGGAGTTATGCTTGAGCGCGACGGTTGGACTGTGAGACGGACGAAACTAATTTCTATGTTACTGGCCGGGGGTGGGTGTAGGAGATAATTAGGGTATATTACTATAAATAGTACACAGATGGGCGTTTTATGGCATGTCTGGGGTATTAAAGACTGTTTGTCGGTGTTAATTAAAAGAACATAAAGCAGAGACTGGTGTCTTTATATGAAATCCCATTCGGATCAAAGGAAAATAATCTGTAAGCATATTTAACTAGCTGGGTTTTTCAAACACATTTTCTCAAAGGTTTCATTTTGGCACCAGATCATAAAGAATGTTTACATTTTATCTGTTATCTTCTTTTTTCAAAGTCTGTGACTAGTCCTTCGGGACAAAAATTAGGCATTTACTAAAAATATGCAATAATCGTTTAACGATGAAGAATTGCTTTACTCAGAATGGTTGCTTGAGAAATCTTGGAGCATTCATTTTTTATTTTTAAATTCACTTTCTCACATTACTAAGGGTTCAAGCATTCCAAATTCGTATGAAAATGGATATGTTGGTGTGCATTTTCTTGTACTACTCTTGTCTGAACAGTTATCCCCAAGTACGGGTCATATATCCCAAAGTACGGGTCATATACCCCAATGTAAGGGTCATATATCCCAAAGTAAGGGTCATCATACAGACAAACACGAGTAAAATTAACCTATTTAATAATTGTCAATAAAATAGAAATTGGAATGGTCTTTAAATGTCATCAGATTTGCACAGGTTGAAAATCATATAGATTCCTTTTACCAGAGACAAAAAGAAAAGGTATGTCGGTACATGATTCTTTTTCTTTTTCTTCTCTGATTGGCACAATTATTTACCTTGCATCGGTTTGCTGTAACAGAGATTTTGAGATGCCCGTTTACGGCGGTTGTAAACCGCTGTGTCAAAAGGACTCGTATACTTTTCGATGACTTCATCATTTTCTGTGACTTTACTGTTATTGTGCTTATTAAAATCTGTGTATTTTTAAAAAAATGTTTTTTCATTGTTTAATAATAGACAGAAGTCGCATTCACGTCATTTTACCTTCAATCTCTTCAAGCACATTAAGACATTTTACTTGGTCCCCGTCCCGTCCGTAGCTACTACCGAGAGAATGACAGAGGACCAATCTTTGATACACTTAAAATAATGACGACCTCAAAATGTAGTAATGACCTCATTTCGAACAGCGCATAAATTGTTGGCTTTTTAAAAGCTGATTACCATAAATGAGAAAGTTCGCTCGGCACTAAAAAGAAAGATTTTCAAACCATTTTACTGCAAGAACAATGTTATGCGCAGCCGCACTTAGTGATAGTAGTAGTAATGGCAATAGTAGTGGTGGTGGTGAGTGACGTTGTTGTACAGGGGTGATGTTGGCAGCGGAAAGGTATTGGTGACAGTGTGAGCACTTGTATGTAATACATATACGGCCAGATTTTGCCTTGTTTAAAAAAAATAAATTACTACCTCCACTCTTGAAAAGCTTTCCTACATAAAAGCATATGTTTGTTAAAACCCATTAAAAGGTTATAGTGCTCTAGAGTTCTAGAGTATCCCTGTGGTGTATTCATTATCGTTAAAAGATGCGTTTTATCGGCCGTGATCGAATGAGTAATTGGTACTTAATCGAACAATACATCATATTTTCTCACAGCCAATTGGTACACTCTGTGTGTGTGTGTGTGTGTGTGTGTGTGTGTGTGTGTGTGTGTTTTACTAAACGAATCTAACTTAAAATGACGTTCACATATGTGCACCGACACTACTCATCCAATACGTGATGCCTGTGTGATATGTTAGTGAGAGCTTACAAGTATTTGTCAACTAAACCGCATTGTTTTATTCACATAAATCACAACTTTGGAATAGAATTTGCTTTGGTATGCTAATTATTACAACGGTTTGCGAATTTGTGTTCACTTTGTGGGAAGCGGTATAGAAGGGTAATAGTGGTAGTGGGTTGTTGTTGTGTTTAACACCATTTTTCAGCACACGATAGGCTATGCATGGCGGTCAGTATTAATGGTGGAGGAAGAGCCCGGGAAAACCCTGGAAAGAACCACCGACCCACGAGAAGCTAATGGCAAGCTTTCTCACATATCCACATTGGCCGAATCCTAGACTCGAACCCACGCAGACAGAGGTGAGATGGCAGTGATCCGTAACGGAGAGCGCTTTAGACCACTCGGCCACTGGGGGCCCCGGTAGTGGGTTGAAAAGATGAAAAACAAAAAGGGGGTGGGGGTGAAGTATGCTGCTTTCTGCACAATTCTAATTTTTTAACCGAAAAACACTCATAAAACAGACTTTACTCCCATCATGTCAGAAATGTGTATTACTCGTAAGTATTTCTTTCAAACGAGGAAAATAACGTCGTCCCCTATGCACCGATTAACATTATGGCGCATTTTTGTGAATGCACATCTTCTGCGATAAATTATGCCCCACGCTCATGTGATTCATGGATTTCTCACTGACCCAGCCAACCAAGTTTTCTAAACTTCTCCCATAAAGCTTTAAAAGAAAATGTTCACATTTTAAAAACTTTTTTCTTAAACGATGTAAAAGCATCAGGAACACTGTGATATCGCCAGTCCGTTCGTGTGTGTGTGTGTGTGTGTGTGTCAAATAAATATTGTAGATAAACAATTTTGCAGAATTCAGTTACAATCTCGACCGCTCCGGTGGCATAGTGGTTAGAGCGTCCGGCCTCGGATGCGGGAGGTCGCGGATTCGAACCCCGGCCAAGTCATACCAAAGACATAAATATGGTAGTAACAGTTTCCTCGCTTGGCGATCAGCATTAAGAGGTTAATGTTAGGACTGGTCGGCCTGGTGTCAGGATAATGCGACTGAGTGGGACATCATGATACATGTCTGCGGCATGATGCCCAAGTGCTAGACATCACTATAAACTGTTACAATGCAGACAGCATAGTGATATGACGGGAAAATTGTTAAAGCTACCTTAAAAATCCAAATCACACACACACACACACACACGCGGGCTCGTATACATTCCGCCGCAGGCTCGCAAGGACTGGTTATCACGGTCCACGATATTTTTAGCAAAATGTAGGAATGAGGCAATTACAGGTGAAGTTTCTTTTTATACGTTATTTTCAGCACTTTAAAACTTAGATGAATGTCAATACCCACCCACCCATCCATATGAATGCAAAACAAGCTGAACGTTTCCTATAGTAAGTTTTATAATCAAATCGATCAAATCATGTGCTGGAAACAATGAAAACGCAGAAGTTTCCAGGGGCTTTGCCTCATCTGCCCTAAAATAGGGGTTCCATCACACAGATTTCATTTGCCTACTTGTTTACATTCCCACCTCCATCCCAACAAAATTCCTGATTCCGTACCTGAGATAGGTTTTATTATAAAGAGCTGCATACAATAGTCGTATTGGCCTACATAAATGTAAATCTGGGATTATTAAAAAGTCAACCATGGACCGTAAAAGAGTCAATTAGTGACCGTAAAAGTCCATCAGGGACCGTAGAAAAAGTAAATTAAGGACCTTAAAAAGTCAACCGGGGAACCATTCGAAAGTCAACCATGGACCATACAAAAGCCAATCAGGGACCATAAAAGCCACAGTCAATAAAAGACCATAACAAGTCAAAGTCAGTTGGAAAAGAGCGAAAATAAAATTTCCCCTAGTCAACTTGATATAAAACTTAAAGTTAAATCTTAGTTTAAGTCTTTGAAGTCCGTTACAAGTTTCTGAGCGGAACGAAATTTATTATCTAAGTGTAAGATTCAAAATTAAATTTTAGTTTCAGTTTGTGAAGCCCTCTAAAATTTATTTAGCGGAACATAATTCATGATTTAAGTGTAAAATTCAAAGCTACATTTTAGTTCTGTCTGTGAAAGTCCTTTTAAATTACGGAGCTGAATGAAATTCGTGATTTAAGTGTTTCACAGCCAGGCAGGCATATAAGGTAAACATTTGACGGTACAAGGTAAATTTTAAACATAATCAAGGCTGCCGTGATATAAATGCATTTCGAGACCGATGAAATGCACGTGCCGATGGACATGGGTCCCTCTGCATCAGGGCCGGCGCTACCATATAGGCAAACTAGGCAGCCGCCTAGGGCGCTGATTTCAGGGGGCGCATATTTAAAAAACATTATTGTTTATAAAGTTTGAAATTGATATTTTCCGGGGGGAGAGGGGGGCGCCAGAATCTAACTTTGCCTAGGGCGCCAGATAGTCTGGCCGGGTCTGGCGCCGGCCCTGCTCTGCATGTCCCTTCTTTAGAGCATGGCAGGTGCATACGAGGGTCACTGAGGAATGTAATGTAAAGGACACGTCACACTTATATTGTCATAGAACTTACCTTTTGAAATTCTAAACTTTTCTAATTACCAATAATATTTTCTCCATTTACACTACTGATAGACCTGATTCAATGTTTGAAGGGAAGTCACTATATCAAATTTCCAGTACATTTTTTATGAGATTTTCTTTGTGTGGATGATAGAAAATTAGTGACGTGGCAGGTATAGATATGTGTGTAATTATTGGTATGGGCTGTCAACGCTCGGAGACCGGTACATTTCAACATATTTATGGTGTTTGGTTGCTGATTGTAAGATAACACAGATTGATATCGAAAAAATTAATCTTTACACACACACACACACACACACACACACACACACACACACACACATATATATATATATATATATATATATATATATATATATATATATATATATAAGAGTCTGCTGGTGTTAATGGCTTTGTAGCATAAGAAATGTTGTATATTTTCTCTTTTCTATCTTCGTTTTGTGTGTGTGGGGTGTTCAATAAATCATAGACATTAGAAAAGAGCTTTCTTTCTTGACGCCGAAAATGTGCGCCGGTGTAAAACTTTCACCGTTTTACTCATACAGTTAACAGTGTATTTAAAAAAAAATGATAGCATAATGAATGAGAGTACATGTATAGATGCAGATGAAAAGATATCATTAAAAAGTGGTCATATTAAATTTACGTTACGATACCAAGGTGTGTGGTGAACACTAGTGAGCAAACGTAATGCGAATCTTACACGTGAGGACCGACAGGTGTGTAACCGAAGCAACAGATCATGTTTTACACATGCATTATCATATGGTCTACATTGTTGCAACAACGACAATAACAAAAAACACACGGGAAATCTCTTTCTCATACACACACATACACATACGCGCGCGCGCGCGTGAAAAGATTCATTTGATGTTCAAGGCATAAGTTGTCTGACTATAATTTAGTTATTAAAATAACAGCTACATGCCACGTTTATTGTGAAGTATCATAATGTTAGCACGAGAACTGACGATCCGGCCAATTATATCAGTGTCACTGGGCGAGTGGTATAGTATGATAAATATGTGGTCAATAGATCGATGAATTTTATGGGGTTTAAATCGCTATCAATTACATTCTTAACACCTTGGATACCGCAATCAAAAAGCACCGCATCTAGAACCATATATCACATAAATTAAAAGGCAAGGAGAACATCAAAGAGTCTAAGTGTTTCATTTACCCCTTTTCCTTCTGGTATATGTGGGAAAATCTGAATTTGATCAAGCTAAGAAGACGGATCTTTCATCGTCAGAGGGTATTTCGAGATTGGGGAGGAGAGTGATTAGGGAGGGGATGGAAGGAGGTTATAAATGACATTAATAGTATCAGTGATAGTTTTAAAACACAAATGTGAGAGTGGGAGAGAGAATCAATTTTAGTACAAATTATACGAGAGACAGAAGCATGTGTGTGTGTGTGTGTGTGATTGGGATTTTTTAAGGTAGCTTTTAACAATGTATCAGTCATATCGCTACGATCTCTGCAGTGTGGCAGTTTATAGTGAAGTCTAGCACTGGGGCATCATGCCGCAGACATGTGTGATGTCCCACCCAGTCACATTATCCTATTATCCTGACACCAGGCCGACCAGTCCTAACACTAACCACTTAATGCTGAGCGCCAAGTGAGGCAACTGTTAGTACCATTTTTGTAAGTTTGTAAATCTTTGGTATGACTCGACCGGGGTTCAAACCCACGACCTCCCGCTTCCGTGACGGACGCTCTAACCACTAGGCCACCGGAGCGGTCAGAAGCATGAGAGATGGTCTGACAAACGTACATATATTCAAAAAGAAAACACTAAAGAAGAATTTCACATTATGAAAGAACATAGAAAATACACATCACAAACTGTGGGAACAGGAATGGGACATACAAAAAGACATGCATACACGAAATGGATAGGTAACGAGAGACCCTATGTATATGTATGTAGCGGGATTTAACGGCACACCAACACAGTAATGTCTATATGTTGCCAACTAAAGACAAGATTTATACATGTAAAAGTGAAGAATTGCAGCAAACCTTCTGTAAGATAAACCATTCAATACCAATATAAACACGAAGTACAAAACAAAAACTCAAGATAAAAGCTAAAGATGAATCAGAGAAAGACAGGCGTACAGACCTTGTTTAGTTACAGCTGCTGAACACAATCTTTTTCCAATCCTGCCCGACATATTATCCTCCAGCCCAAAAAAGACAATATAATTGTACAGAATATCACCACGCACTGTCCTTTTTATGCACATAATGAAATTATCCAAACCAATTAATAATGAACATGAATATAAATATATAAACGCGAAAATAAGGACTGGCGAGTCAACTAATTAGCTCAAAAGTGAACAGATCGATAAGCTTAGTTGTCCCAGTCACTGTCCGTCATATTGCTAACACTTTAGTTTGAAGTATTGACCACCATACATGACGGACACTGATGACATGACACCTTAAGACAGTATACTATTCAAATCCCATATGTTTACTGCTGTACATGGTTTCAGATTTTAGTTTGATTTAGTTCACAGGATGACTCTCTCATTTTCAGAGAGAGAGAGAGAGAGAGAGATTCATACACAAATGACTAATACTAGAAGTATAATGTGAGGGACATTCACACGGACAAGCAAAAGGATGGAATGTAGACTCAGTTTGGAAACCAGCATTCCCAAAGTTTGCAAAGTAACAGCCAAAAAATAAAAGTAAACGTCAAGCAGGACAAAAACTTGGCTTCTAGAGGACTAGGGAAGGAAGGAATAAAATGAACAATATTTAGACTTTTGTGGGGAGACCCATTATAAAAAAAGACGTGCACAGAAAAGACGGATAGAGAAAAATACATGCACGCACGCACGCACGCACGCACACACACACACACACAAACACACATACATACATACATACATGCCAATAGTCACTTTCCAACCTTCACCATCTTGTCATCCTTCTACCCACCCACCTCTAAAATGAAAACAACAACAACATTTTTACGCAGTTTGATAGAACAAACTGTCTCATGTTTATCCTATCATTGAAACGAACAAATTGAGTGTTAGACTACGGGACTCTCAATACTAATAAAATTCTAGTAGTTAATTTATACAAACACCGTGATATTAAAAATTCAATAACTTTCAATTTCTGAATGCCCTTTATCAATCCTTTATTTATCAGTATAGTCGTATAGTCGTATCCATTGTGATAGTTTCTTTGTAGAGAAAACCATGTGTCAGGGCATTTTTTTAATTACACGTGTTTAAAACGTGTTTTTCACTTCAGCACCAATGCGTCTGGTGCTAATTTCGGTAATGAATTTCCAAACTCAAGTCTGTAAAGGATTGAAATTCCATCAACAGAGTAAGGTCTCTGTTTTTTCAGTTACAACTAGGATAAGCTCTGAAAAGTTTCCTTTTACTAAAATTTCACTCGCATTATCAACCAATCCTGACCAGTGAAACCCTTATATGCTCTAGTTTCAAACTTAAAATTCCTATATTTTCTCAGAACTGCTCACTTCTATCTTAGCATTATTGGATTGCGGTTTGGATGCAAGAATTACTTGCCTCCGAAATTGAAGAGCTTGGCAATATGTCAATCTTCGCGCCTCCAAAACTAAAGATTTGACAACAGACTTGCTCCAAAAAGCACGCGCAATACTACGTGTTGCAAAAACAAGTGTTAACACGTTGTTACGAAGATTTTTACTGAGTTTAAATTATGATCAACCATATATTAGAATAACATTAGCAAGTGGTGAAAATAAATATGGAAGTGAGGTCAAGTGTTTGGAACTATTTGTTACTCTTAATACACATTAGTGGTGTCCCCAGAGCTGTTCTGAGTAAGAATAATATCCAAAATTGGAAAGTAATGATAGGAGAGTCGCTTATTTAGCAACTATGGTGCAGTGTCTCAAGTTTATGTTCACCTATTTCTAAACTGTGTTCGGTTCTTCGGTGTCATTAATACCAGTATCATTAATACAGTGAGTTCTTAAAGAAAATGACAACGAAGATGACCACGTTGCTCAAAGAAGAAATAAGTAAATTTACCACAAAACTCAGATTGATCTCGTGACATAAACTTACAGATCTAAAATATTCCCTCCTTTCAAACGTAATTCTGACAGCATTGAACATGTAAAGACCGCACAGCGTCGCCATAAACCTGATTAGTATGGTTTCATTTCATTTCAACAACTTTAGAAATATATTAGCTTGTTAGTTCCTTGAATCATAGTCTGGTTCCCTGCTTCGTATGCTCCCTGCGTGCCACTCCTCTATACGAAGTCAGGCGAAAGCTGGCGCCATATTGTCACGTGATCAAAATAAATGTCCTGTTATGGAGAGACTTAGTTAATCTAACCGAGGCACATTTATTCCTTTAATATTCTGTTGGGGGTTTTGTGACACAATGTGAACTTTACTAATACTTTTCATTTGAACTATAGCAGTCGTTATCTTGTGTTCAAGCTTGACCACCAGTTCGTCATATAATTATTTTTACAAATAGTTTTACTAGTAGGCGAAGATGAAGGAAAACGGTATGCACGACGGTATTTTGTTAATATTGCACATTTTACATAGAGTCATCTAAAAAATTCCTTCTCCGGTCGATTCTTTGATAAATATTACCTCGAAATCGAGACGAGGTGATGTACGACAGCCTAAATATAACCAAAGATTAAGACGAAAATATCAACCCTCTTTTGATAGCTCGTCGAACATGACACCTCAGATTTTGCCAAATGTTAGGATCCGAAATAGCAACCATATTCCACGAGGGGTGAATGTGATGATATTTGGTCCAATATTGTACATTCGGACTGCCACGTGTAATTTGTAAAAGATTCCATTTGCAATCAATTCCTTGATACATTTTACACCAGAATTGAATTAAGGCGACAGATGACATCTTTCGTTTGTCAAAGATTAAGTCCAAAATACTATTTCTTCTATGAAGGCAGGCTGTTGGGGGAAGGAGCGTAGAGTGAGTTTTCTGAGCAAAGCATTAATGATTAAATAAAACTACACTTACATGCCACAATTTGTGATAAAATCTTCAGGTATTAAGTTAAACAAATTAAATATTCACTTGTATAAATTATAACATTAATATTATTGTATGTTTTAATAATTTAGTTTAATTTCATTAATTTAAAATTAATTTTAAAAAAATACAGCAGCACATTAAAATGGCCTCGGCGTTCACCTGACTTCGTATAACGAGTGCAACGCAAGGAGCATACGAAGCAGGGAACCGGACTACTCGAATCATGGAAAATATCTCCATCCACTCCAAGAGATTTGTATGCAAAGAAGTGTTAACAGTTGATGTTCACTGCACAGTCTAAATCATGGTCAGTGTTCGGCGTCCTCCCCTTCCTTCCTCTCCTATTTCTCAACTCCTTCTCCTTCTTCTCGCTTTTATTCTTATACGTGTTCTTCTTCTTATCATCGTCATTATCATTATTATTATTATTATTATTATTATTATTTTGTTGTTGTTATCGGTAGTGTTAGTCGTGTTCTCGTGTTGTCATTACTGTAATTAACGAATGTGGTTAACATGTTACTATAGTACACTATGTACATTGATAAAAAGATAAAAACAGATCGTATTGTCACTCAAGATTACATGTACTTGCGAGAATGATGGGAATAATCGAAATCATTATCAATGTGGTAAAGTTCACTTAAAGAATTTGCCTTTCTTTGCTTTTTCAGACTATTAAGAATATAAAGATATGACATTCACACTTAATTTCTATCGTGTAGTTAGATAAACGTGTAAATATTATAGTCAAATGTGATTATAAGAAGAAGAAAAAAAACTACAAATAATTTTTTTAATTAATGAATTAAGGCTGTACATTTTATTTTGTTGTATATTCTTGACGGAACGATGACATTGAATATCCACGTATTTTATCATTGTCGATCGCGGCAGATAACAACACTCATTTTCACTCGATCGTTCTTTTCACTTATCTATTAATAACTGAACAAATTACAGTCCATTGAACACTAGAAGTACTTAATTTTTGGCAGCGTTCAATAAAGGAAAGAAAAATTATCACGTGTTTCTTCCATAACTGATACCAATAAAGGCTAAAGACCCCTTATATTTTACATTGTACTTTTTGTAATTATTTTCTCCTGCTAATTTCATCTATAATTATTCACAGCATGCACCCTGAAACGGCTATATGGTCGTTAACTAAGTAACAGAAAAGAGCGAAAACCAACAAGGTTTATAAAATTCAACAAATAACTTCTATAGAATACAAAGTAAAATTTTAAAAAGAACTTACAGTATTATGAATTAAATCCCAAATAAGTCTAAATACATATTACAAGTCCAAAAGTAATGAATATTCCGAATAAATGTCAGTGTTTTCCATTAAATTTAGATCTTCAAAGTGATGATGTACCAATAGCCTGAAATAGTGTTTGTATCCTAACAGCATTGATGCATCACAGCGGTATAATCCAAAATGTCTCTAAATGAATTCACTGTAATCACAAAATCGTGATTTAGTCCGAGAATATTATCTATCATTTTGTAATTCAAGCGAGTAAATTTAAATAAATCCTCTCAAATTAAAGCTGAACACATCTGAAAGACTGATTTCACTAGTTAGATGTTAAAGTAGGAATAAAGAATTTCTGTTTACTTCTCCCTCATATAAAAACCTAAGGCACACTAATAAAATCATAATGAGGGTTATTTGTCCATCGAATTCATAAGTAAAATCAGTTCTAGAAATTTCAAATGTCAAAAGGCTATATAAACACGCTTACCTCCAAGTTATAATGATCTTAATATGTAATCTAGATCATTGATAATAATTAGCTAAGTAATATGGCGTTCATAATTGTAATAAAAAAATAGGTGGATGCAAACTCCTATCCTCAGAGCAGTATAGTACTTCTATACAGGCGAAATTATATCTGCAGTTAGACTATCTTTTCCCTTGATATGCATAATGTTGAATTCCAGCAAAATCAAACGTCACCTTAACAATCTTTGATTTTCTTTTTTATATTTTTAATGACATTAAGGGGGTGGTCATCACTGAATGCAATAATCAGAGAAGAAGCTGAAATAATATACACGCTGCAAAACCAATATCAAAGCCAAAAGTTTTTCCTCGATTGTGGAATAATTTTTCTCTTGCTTATTGAATTTGTAGGAAAATAGTATATTAACTGATTTACACCATTTTTGTCATTAGTCAGGTAGGCCCAACCTCATACCCTTAATTATGGACAAAGGTCAATCAGTCACACGATACAAATTAAATAAACATAACATCCTATACTAACTAATGAATCCGGATGTGCACAATATGTAGAAGGCCAGCATATATTTACTTCTGAGAACGTCCTGAGTTAGATTGTAAAACTAACTGACCGTACAGGTTTGCATAATTTAAAGCCATAATTGGTTATGCAAGATTTTTCATTCAATATTTTGGGAATATTTAAAGATTTAAAAATAATTACTTTATTCTGCGGTGGATGCTTTACCGTGTGCCTTTCTCTGCTATGTTCGCTTTTGAATACTAATGAAGTGTAGTGTCACATTCACACATTATAACGGTCATAAAAATCAACATCTGCACAATCATCTGGGTCACCGTTTTTTAATTGTTTTAGTCTGGACTGTATTTAAAATATTCTATTTGTAATTGTAGACTTATAACCTGCCTACTTGGGGCCCCGAGTGGCCCAGTGGTCTATAGCGCTCTCCGTTACGGATCACTGCCATCTCACCTCTGTCTGCGTGGGTTCGAGTCCAGGATTCGGCCAATGTGGATATGTGAAAAAGCTTGCCATTAGCTTCTGGTGGGTCAGTGGTTCTTCCCGGGGTTTTCCCGGGTTCTTCCTCCACTATTAATACTGGCCGCCATGCATAGCCTATCGTGTGCTGAAAAATGGCGTTAAACCACAAACAACATAACCTGCCTGCTTCAACTGAACAACTTCCCAAACATTACTGTATACAGATTATTAAACTGAAATCTTTTTAGCTTAGTCACAGGTTTACCAAAACGACTCGTTTTATTTTGGTACTAAGGTACTAAGTTTTTTAGCATAAAGCGAACTCAGTATTCCATTGAATGTTGTGTATACATGATAGAGGATTTTCAACTACGGATCCCGTTTTTCAATCTCAGTATGAATGCAGGTGTTTTTTTAATGCCATTTTGTTCTGACTCAATCGGGTAGCGTATGTATTGTTAATCTCTTATATACAATTTATTCATATGAATGACTCCGATATACAAATCTATCAGACAGTCATAGATACCGTTATACCTTATTTGTGATTTGTATAGATTTTGTATCGCATACAATATTCCCTTTTGTAGAGAAGATATTATATTAGTGTCATTCAATGTATGTATGTATATACATACATATATATATATACACACACATATATATATATACACACACACATATATATATATATATATATATATATATATATATATATATATATATATATATATATATATATATATATATATATATATATATATATATATATATATATATATATATATATATATAAACAACTGAGAAAAAAAAGCCGTCTAGTACAAGTCTCGAAGATTTCTCTAGTTTTTCCATATGTACATGTTTCTGTCATGACGCCAATAATGAGTTAGTCCATGCGGAATATTTAGTAACTAAACAAAGGGCACAGAGAGGCTGCTCCCCCTCCCGTCTGGCCTGGATTCGTATCGAACACACTACCACTGGATCACGTGTCAGACACTCTATCAGCTGAATAATACGGCTCCAAAACCCCATACACAAAGTTACTTCTAAAGAAGCGACTATAGTCGCATCAAACTGCTGACAGGTTCGAGTTAGATCTGCCGCTATAAAATAATGTGCCTGCATGTCAGGGTGTGCCGGCACGTCAGGGTTTGCCGACACGTCAGGGTGTGCCGGCACGTCTGGGTTATGTTGTTTGCTTCAAATAAAATGGAAGAAACGTGTACACCTCATGTGACGACCGACCTAAGTCGATCCTGTTGGCAGTTGGATGCGTGTCGTATGCGGGTAGCAAGTGTCAGGGTGGGTCTGTGGTCACTCGTCTGCCTGTCATCTGACAAATTACAAGGTACAAAAGCTGTTGGTCACAAAATCTTGTTCAGTAGAATGCTTTCAGGCAACATTCTTCAAGTTCTGTTGATTGGTTATGCAAACATGTGTTTAAAGATTTCTCCATTTTGTGTATTATGATCCCTATTTGATGGCAAATCAGCATCATTTGTATCAAACAGAAGGCCTCTATATTGGAGTGCTTTGTGTCAAATGGACTAGTTATCAACATCATTTGTGCCTAACAGAAGGCCTGTATGTCGGAATGCATTATGACTAATGGACTAGTTATCAGCATCATTTGTACCTAAATGAAGGCCAGTATGTTGGAGTGCTTTGTGTCAAATGGACTAGTTATCAGCATCATTTGTACCTAACAGAAGGCCTACATGTTGGAGTACTTTGTATCTAATAGACTAGTTATCAGCATCATTTGTACCTAACAGAAGGCCTGTATGTTGGAGTGCTTTGTGTCAAATGGACTAGTTATCAGCATCATTTGTACCTAACAGAAGGCCTGCATGTCGGAGCGCTTTGTATCTA